>CM019066.1:21172601-21622601 GCA_009667805.1 Leptobrachium leishanense
TACAAGAACTCTTTGAAAATTGATTCACAAATAACAACAATTATGCATTTGATAATAGGGATTAAATGTGTTTATTCGAGATTTTAATTTGTAACAAAATAGGCACTTTGTTCTAGAGTACATTTCCTTCCAACATTGGGTACATTTTCATCGATGTTCCTCAGTTACCGTATTTTTTTTTTAAAATTCTTTATTTTCAAGATTTTAAACAGCATTGGGTACAACAGCATATCAATCATGATCAGTTACCGTATTTTTCGCTCCATAAGACGCACCTAGTTTTTAGAGGAGGAAAACAGGAAAATAAATATTCTGAAATCAAATAGTGTAATAATGGATATTGCCCCAGCTCCTCTCATGGATATAATGCCCCAGCTCATGGATACTGTCCCCAGCTCATGGATACTGTCCCCCAGCTCATGGATACTGCCCCCAGCTCATGGATACTGCCCCCAGCTCATTGATACTGCCCCCAGCTCATGGATACTGTCCCCCAGCTCATGGATACTGTCCCCCAGCTAATGGATATGCCCCCCAGCTCATGGATATGCCCCCTAGTTTATGGATATGCCCCCCAGCTTATGGATATGCCCCAGCTCATGGATTTGCCCCAGCACATGGATTTGCCCCCCAATTTATGGATATGCCCCCCAATTTATGGATGTGCCTCAGCACATGGATAATGCCCCAGCTCATGGATATTGCCCCAGCACATGGATATGCCCCAGCTCACTCATGGATATGCCCCAGCACATGGATATGCCCCAGCTCACTCATGGATATGCCCCAGCTCACTCATGGATTTGCCCCAGCTCATGGATTTGCCCCAGCTCATGGATATGCCCCAGCTCGCTCATGGATATGCCCCAGCTCACTCATGGATATGCCCCAGCAGCTCATGGATATGCCTCAGCTCACCTGCCACCGCCACGTTCGGCTCCCTCTGAGCGTGCGTCCGGCGGCAGGAAGCTTGGGCACTCGCCTGGGGGAGCCACGTGACCGCGATCTCGCGAGATCGCGGTCACGTGGCTCCCCCAGGCGAGTGCCCAAGCTCCTTGCCGCCGGACGCACGCTCAGAGGGAGCCGAACGTGGCGGCGGCAGGTGAGCTGAGGCATATCATGGGGCATTCGCTCCATAAGATGCACCCACTTTTCCCCCCACTTTTTGGGGGGAGAAAAGTGCGTCTTATGGAGCGAAAAATACGGTATATTATGAACGAGTAGCAAAAAAGGACAGTTGTTATATATATATATATACAAACACGAAGGATACCGCACCACGGAGTCTCAATATCACGACTTTATTGTTCAAGAAACTTCAACGTTTCAGTCCGGATTGGACTTTCTTCAGGAATAAAAAAATCACATACAAACCAACAATTTATATACGGATAGCAATTTACCTGTGATCCAAGTCAGCTCCGCCACGACCTGCACGCTATCCGGAACCGGAACCCCCCGGTGCCTAGCGATCACGTGACCGCAATTAAGGCAACGAGACGCCCCCGGCCCCGAACGCGAACATATCGCGGGGGAAGCCAGACCTGTATACATACATAAACAAATATAAACAAACATAAGTGCCCAAAAAGTCCCGCAGGGATACAGACCCACAGTAATCAGTAGATTTTTTTATTCCTGAAGAAAGTCCAATCCGGACTGAAACGTTGAAGTTTCTTGAACAATAAAGTCGTGATATTGAGACTCCATGGTGCGGTATCCTTCGTGTTTGTATATTTGCGCATCGGCTAGATACCAGCACCGGAGCACGTTGTTTGGATACACGTGGAGTGCGGGGTCCCCAGGACTTTGTATTGAGAGAGGCAAGCAGCCGTTCGTGTCTACCCCGGCACCTGTGCATATAAGAGCGAAGTGTGTCCAGGTCGGTGGATTTGTGAGTACGATGGAGGATTTTCTGGCCCGAGCTGGAGGACTAGTGGAGCATGCCGAGATATGGCATTATTCAGACGAACAAGCGGCTGGAATATTATGGCCGCAAACCGATGCTGATCTGCCGATCCCATCTGACCCTGGCAAAATTGTCAGGGACTTGGAGCGTTTAAAACAGAAGCAAATCGATTTGGAACTATACGGAACTTACTTGTCGGATTATCATCGTTTAAAAAAGATTCCACGAGGTTTTAGGATCCGGAATCAGCCGACAATTGGCAGGAACAATCCAGAGGTATGTCGGCGCTGGATAGCTATTTTAAACAAGTGCTCAATGGATCTAATATTGCTGGTGATCGAGGAAGTTGGGAGAGAATTAAAGGCAGTTAAGATTAAAATCATCGATCTAGAGTCTAAACATGAGATTGAATTTAAGGCCCCCGACAGTGAACAACTCATTACTCAACTCACTAGTGATTTGGATAAATATCGTAATGACTTAATACGTTTCAAAAGAGACAAATTGGACCGTGTGAATTACGATTATACGGAGCACAGAGTTTATCGTTGGCTATCTGGCACTGAGACGGTGAGGAGACCAGCCCGTAGGTTCAATATTAGGAAACCGGCCAAAACAACAATTGACTATACGTCAGGGGAATCGGCGTCTGAGACCGAAACTCCTGCCCTCCCCTATAGGACACCAGCCAAACCTATGGACACACGTACATCGCCTTTTTTAGAACCAGGGCTTGGTCTGGTGAGGGAAACGAGATCCTCCCCCCGGCAAGGAGGAGGAAGGGCAGGCGTACACGCCGGGGGCACAAGGGGAAGTGGAGGAGCCAAGGGTCCCAGGGGGAGACCCCCCAAGAATCAAAGATAGTACCGGTGTACAATCTTTCCAATCGTGCCCTTACCGCCCCAGAACTGAGTATTCTTTCCAAGGGGCTTAGCTTTGTGCCTTCTGTATGCCCGGATGTGTTTGAGTGGGAAGTGGATCAATATATGTTTGGTCGAACTTTAAGGCTAGCGGAACATTTTGGTCCTTCTCAAAATTTGAATACAACAGGAAAGACTAAACTCCGGCTTAGGAGTAAGTTTGACCCCACTTCAAATAACGCCACCATCAAAACATTTCTCCAAACTATTAAAACAGAAACAGGCACCATCTTGCGTAAAGAATCAAAGATCGTGGGGAATTTGACTGGAGCAGAGAGGCGTGCAATTGAGAGTTTGCGATCTGATCAGACCATAACCATACGCCCCGCTGATAAGGGGGGCCGTATTGTGGTCTTAGACCACAGTTACTATAGGGAGGAAATTCTTGGTCAATTAAAGGACTCGGATACATATGAATTGTGTCACTCTGATCCCACTGTGAAATTTAAAAAGATCATTACTGAAGTTGTTTTTAATGCTTTTGATAGGAAGAAAAGACGAAAGAATTCCTTGTTGTTGAGTTCCCTAAAGTTCCAATTGTATATACCTTGCCTAAAGTGCATAAGGATGGTCAGCGACCACCTGGGAGGCCTATTGTCTCTGCCGTGGGCGGCTTATTGGAGCCTTTAGGGCAATTGATTGATAGGGCTCTTAAAGTACCTGTTATGCAGTTGCAATACTGCCTTCGTGACTCAGCTGATGTCATAAAGAAATTGAAGTCGCTTTCGCTTTCTGAGCATACACTATTTATTACCATCGATGTCCGCAGCCTCTACACCATCATACCTCATGAGGATGGTGTGGAGGCTGCCAGATGGGTGTTGGAGAACACTACTGCGGAGGTTGAGTGGGATATTGGTTTTGTGATCGAGTTACTTAAACTATCTCTTCGACTGAACTATTTTCGCTTTGAGGAAAAATTCTATTGCCAGCGGAGGGGGACTTCAATGGGTGCCCCAATGGCGCCTATGTATGCCAACGCATTTATGTATGTTTACGAGACCAAACATATTTTACCAATATTCTCTGAAGGGCTGAAGGCCTATTACAGGTTCATCGATGACGTCCTCATTATTTGGGACGGGGATAGAGCACAATTGGAACAGAAAATGGCATACTTGAATCAATTACCCTCTACTGTACGTTTCACATACCACTGTGACCCTCAGCAGGTTGAGTTTTTGGACCTAAACATCTCTAGAGCAGGAGATAAAATAGCCTACTCATTGTTCCGTAAACCGACAGATCGCAACACTATTTTACACAGTCGCAGCTTTCATCCCTCTAAATTGAAAGAGTCTCTACCCATATCCCAATTTTTGAGGGTATTACGGAATAATTCTAATGTAGGGGTACGCGAGACCCAAATAGATCTTATGAGACATCGTTTTCTGGAACGAGGGTATACCAGACCCATTCTAGAAACAGCTCTAGCCAAAGCACGGTTGAGGTTTGGTACATGTGAGCCAGCACCACTAGAACATCAACCCTCCAGATTCCTGTTCCCACAAAAGTATAATATGTATTCTCGGCAGATTAATAGCTGCATACGTCGAAATTGGCGTATGGTACAGAGCGATGCTGGTCTGGAGGGCATGTTTAAACAGTTACCCATGATGTGCTACAAACGGAATAAAAACTTGAGGGACCTGTTGGTCCACACAGATCAATACACGAGAGATCTTAGCACACTAGAGACTAGCCCAGGATGTTATAGATGTCTAGGGTGCACCACGTGCAATTTCGTGAATCCCTGTACATCATTCCAACACCCGCACACAGGACGCACTTTTAAGATTAGGCACCGTATGACTTGTACGACTAAGTTTGTTGTTTATTTATTGACGTGCCCGTGCGGGCTAGCATACGTAGGGAAGACCACAACGGATCTTCGGACCCGTATGGCAAATCACCGCTCATCGATTAGGGCAGCACTTTCTGGCAATGAAAATCCACAGCCAGTGGCAAGACATTTTAAAGATCATGGCCACGCACTCTCTACTATGAGAGTAAGACTGATCGATCATGTTCCTGTGCTCCCACGCGGGGGGGACAGGGCAGGTGAGCTTTTGCGTAGAGAGGCGTATTGGATTTTTACGCTCAACACTGTGTTCCCTAAGGGGTTAAATGAGTCTAATTCCTTTAGTTCCTTCCTACCAGTTAGGCAGAGACAATTCGTCGGCTCATTATCCTCGTACCTGTTGCATATATGACTGTGACTGTAGTTTTACAGTTGCAGTGACATTATGTGCATTCTGCAATAATCACTGAAATGTAGTTACATTGTTCTTTATGGAGTTACATGTTAATACAAGTATCATCAACTATCTTGTCTAGTTGCAGACCAGTTAGTGTATTGTAGGCTGTATTTCCATCTATAGTAGCACTTTCCAGCTTATATATGTTTGTTTAGGTCTGGATTCAGCCAACAACAACGATGTGGCTTAAATGTATTTACTTTTCGCCGCATCATTTGTTATTATTAAATATTTATTGTGGGTGCTATGGGGTGGTTGATTACTGTGGGTCTGTATCCCTGCAGGACTTTTTGGGCACTTACGTTTGTTTATATTTGTCTATGTATGTATACAGGTCTGGCTTCCCCCGCGATATGTTCGCGTTCGGGGCCGGGGGCGTCTCGTTGCCTTAATTGCGGTCACGTGATCGCTAGGCACCGGGGGGTTCCGGTTCCGGATAGCGTGCAGGTCGTGGCGGAGCTGACTTGGATCACAGGTAAATTGCTATCCGTATATAAATTGTTGGTTTGTATGTGATTTTTTTATTCCTGAAGAAAGTCCAATCCGGACTGAAATGTTGAAGTTTCTTGAACAATAAAGTCGTGATATTGAGACTCCGTGGTGCGGTATCCTTCGTGTTTGTATATTTGCGCATCGGCTAGATACCAGCACCGGAGCACGTTGTTTGGATACACGTGGAGTGCGGGGTCCCCAGGACTTTATATATATATATAGATATATCTATATATATACATACTGTATATATATCTGGTACAATGTTCACATGTATGAAGCTGTTGTTAGTTTTTGAGTGTGTTGCCTGGAGTGCTGTCTCCCTGGTTTGTTGTAGTATTTTGTTTTGAGTCGCATCTGCACTGAGTACTTAGTATAGGTTGAGAGCTGCCCTCCCCATTTATTTTGCATATAAAATCCCTTGGGTAGGTACCCCTCCCTGTCACAGGTGCTCCACCTACATGTTCTATTTGACCTTGAACTGCAAAGAACTCCAGAAAGGACTTGCAGGGTTATCCAAAGAGATTCGAAAAGTCACCGCACGTTCGGTGACTTTTCGTTCTCTTCAATTCGGTTCCTTTTGCCGATTGCATTTCGGCGACCCTGCGGTGTATTCAGCAAACACCACAGTGTCCCCGAATTGCAGGGAAAAGCTGCCGAAAACCTGCCGAAAACTAACCGCAAAACCCACCGAATGCACGCCGAAAACAAGCAAAAACATCTGGATTAACCTTCAAAAAACCTGAGCAGGAGCCGATCACACGCAGCGAAGCAGCCGAACAGGAGCGGAATCACACAGAGCCGAAGCAGCTGAGACACAGAGGAGGCAGTGAATAAATTAGCAAAACCGTTTGTATGAATCTGTGAAAATGAAACGCTGTTTGCAAAGAAACTACTGAGCGAAAAGGTCTGAAATTTACACAGGAGGTCCAGGGAATGATAATAAAGAGGGCTGTAACAGAAAAAATAAGTAAACTTAAAAAATAAATAAAAAAAAAAGCGGACTTTTAAAAAAAAAAAAACAGAAAAATGCTTAAAGTAGCCTAAAAAATCGATAAATAAAGAGACTTTTTGCTGCAGAATTTTACAATGAATGGTTTATTAGATATTGAATTAAATCGGGAATATTTTTAACATTGAAGCCTATGGGATTCTCCTGAATAAATTTGCCGAATTAAACCACCGAATGGCAGGGCATTAGGGGAACCTTTCACTGCTGGTTTGTGTTCTATGAATAGCCGATGCAGTGCTTTTTCATGGGGATTTCTCTGCCCTCGAACAGGCACCGAACAGCCACCATATGTGCAGGCAATTCGCCAGAATTTGGCGAATTGCCTGCTCTCTGGATAGCCGAATGGCCAAGAAAGGTAACCGAATGCTGATTTTCAGCGTTCGGTTACCTTTCTCAAGCAATTCGGATCTCTTTGGATAACCCTGTTGGTCCTCGGTAAGTGAGTTGATCCCATAAGAGCAGTCATTAGGTTAGCATGATAGGACCTGCCAGAAGGTGGTTTACATTGATGTAGTTGGCAGGCTTAAACAATTCATGGCCATTCATTGTGAACTAATTTTCCACCATTTTTTTTTCAACAAAGCTTAGATTTAAGAACCTCGTAAAATCTTGTAAAATCTGGTACAATGTTCACATGTATGAAGCTGTTAATGTTGGTTTTTGAATGTGTTCTGGAGTGCCCTCCCTGGTTTGTTATATATGCGGGGAGGTCCAAAAGTATGGATAAAAATTTATGAAGTAATGGTGCTAACCCAAAATGTATTTTTCAAAGAAAGCCTAATCCTTCTAATATATTTTTAAAAAAACGATATCCCACAGTCGTTCATGGAGTCACAACTTGGCTCAAAAAATGGCGGAGCATAAACGGACCATCATGCTCTACCAATTTCATTTTGGTTTCCGTGCAAAACGGAGTGTTGAAGACCTAAAAAATTCATCTTGTTGATGAAACCCCAAATCTCCAGAAGGTCCACAAGTGGTTTAGCAGATTCAAGTCTGGACATTTTGAGGTCTTTGATGAACCAAGAGACGAACACCCATGGATGAGATCATGGTGGCCAAGGAAAGGTAATTTCTGGATCAGAAACCATAAACTATTCTCGAAAAGCTTAAAAAAGAGTTTGACATCCCAAAAACAAGCATGTTGAGGATTCTTCATGACGAGCTGGACTTCACCAAGAATGCACCCTCTGACTTCTGCGTTTGGTGAATGGAGAACAAAAATACTGCTCGAGTTTGCCGAAAAGTTAAAAAGTTCATGTCACGTTCAAAGATGGGAAGTCTGCCAACTTCAAAGCAAATCTCACTGCAGCAGTTGGCTACATTGACAGAAGATGATTTTGTGTGGTGTTTTGAGACGCGGGAAAAAGATACACGACATTGATGGCGATTATGTTGATAAATTCCGGGAGAAAAAAAAATCTTTCTTTGAGAAAATTTATTTTTCAGTTATGATTATATCTTTGATTTGAACTTTACTTTTGGACCTTCTCTTTTATAAATATAACATTTAGCAGAAGGGTTTCCTTGTCCTCTGATGTCATGGATCACCAGGGTAGTTCATGGAGGAAGGAAGACCCACCGTGACCATTTTTTATGTCGACCCAACAAATGAACCCTAAGCTCATTCTTCATTGTATTTTGAGAAAGCTCCTGGAACCGAAACATTGTTGCTCCTCTAATACAGTGGTTCCCAACTCCGGTCCTCAAGTACTCCTAGCAGGACAAATTTTACGGGTTACCTTGGGGAGATGCAGAGTGAATTCTGCAATCAATGAGCAGCGTATCATATCACCTGTGCTGTGCTTCAGATATCTGGCAAACCTTGTCTGTTACGGGGACCTGAGGACCAGGGATTAGGAACTACTGCTCTATTATGATCTCCCATTGAGGCTAAGCCTTGTGTGACTGGCCCTTCTTCTTCTCCTTACGATACTAATATTGGAAACTTTGTTACTACTCATGAAGCAGACTGTTTTAAGTTTACCCTACCTGATTACGACTACAGCTATGGCTATAGATTTATAAAACATAAAAAACAATGAGGAGGCCTTAAATATCAAACACCTGTTATTTTCCCTTTCATAATATTACTGCCTTGTACACATTATTTTATGATTTGCCGAGAATCATTTCAGAATGATGAAAATCTCCATAATCTGAATTAGTGGCAAAATAAATGCATTATCAGTTCAATTGTCCTTGTTTTCCAAATGAAGGAAAAAGAAAAAAAAACTTGGTCACTTTCCAGTTTACTACAGCTGAGACCCATCAAACAACCGAAAACAATTTGTTCAGAGCGCGAGCTGTCATTCTCTATTACAGTGAAAAGGATGAAGTATTGCTCCTTACTCGAGCTCTTCTGTCTCACCAAAGTGAGTTCCCATTGTGTTTGACAGTTGTGGACATTGGAATAATATGGTGTATAACCCAATCAATAGACTGTGAAGAATCATAGAGCTTGAGACAGATGTTCAGATCTAATCATTACTTTTCGAATGTTCCTCTATTTGCATGCAACAACTGATAAATTAGAATTTTTATGCACGTAATGAGCTTATTTAAAATGTTGATTCAGATTGTCTCGATGAAAGATTCGGCTGCAAAAATAGAAAAGTTTAGACCGGAACAGAAAATATAACTTTCTATTAAAACCTTTTAGAAGCATTGATGAAGAACAGCTGGAAAACAGCATGAAATGTTTTATTTTATCTTATTTTATTGTATGAAATGAGTGGATCTTTTATTTCCAAAACAACATTTAAACATATATTTTATGTAGAGATTTATAGTATTTTTGTGATGGTAGTCACTTTGAAACGGGGTACCTGACTTGGCATTACGGATGGGAGGTGTGGGACTGTTGGGGTGTGGGAGGTCTGACACACCATTTTATTCCCCAACCCTCTCCTATGTCCAAGTCACACTGTGCTTATAAGGGTACAGGTGTCTGTGTTATTGTTTGTGCTTATATGTTACTGTTATTATTTCTGATATCATTGCTGTGTGTGTCACTGCAGCTCCCCCCTGCATAGAATATGTTTTGCAGCTGTGAACGATTTGGATGGTCATTGTTTGCCAGACATCACTGCTTTATCAGACTATTGTGTGCTTGCCATCTGTTATCTACTGTATTCATATCCATCAATCTGCCCTATTGTTTCATGTCTGGAGATTGAAATGGGCTATGGCTAAGGACTGATTTACTTGAAGAGGAGGGTGCGGTTGTGTCATCTTCCATTGGACTTCAGGTCCCTCCTTGCACTATATAAATGTTGCTTCTTCTATTTCATTAAATTTGACTGTCTGTGTTCACCCTACAAGTCCTAGCAGTCCATCACTCCCACCAGTCCATCACTCTCACCTTGCAGTCCATCACTCTCACCTTGCAGTCCATCACTCTCACCTTGCAGTCCTCTCCTCCAGTTTCCACCCCAACCCTTCTGGATTGTGAGTTCCCATGGGAATAGGGCCCTCGTCTATTGTACCGGTTTGTCACTTGTTGTTCAATGTATTGTAACCCTGCTTATATTGTGCCCATTGTACAGCGCTGCGGAATATGCTGGTGCTATATAAATAAAGAATAATAATAATACAAGGAGCTCCGGCTATTGACTGGGTGGATTTGGGTCCAACCGGTTCCCCTTCAGGATACTGGTGGCGAGGGGAGCCTTTCTGCATGTGGATACTCATCCTGGATACTGATCTCCATGTTACAATATTTATGTGTTAAACATATATTTTTTTGTATATTATTTTATTTTAAAATTAAACGCTTTTCTTTTATATGCCGAATATTAAAGTGGTACACAACTAGATTACATAGAACGCATTGTTTGCGTACACTTCCAGTGATGGATTACCTTTTACAATCACAGATGAGCAATGACAACCTTCCTTGCTTCTGCAGTATTCATGTAGGGCCCTATTACAATTTTCGTGCATACGTATGTGCCTGCGCAAAAACGCATTAACGCGAGGGGTAAAACCCTTTGCGCTGAATGTCAGCACAACAAACGCGAGTACACGTCTACCGCGGGTGAACCTGCGCGAACGCTGCGTGAGCTTATTGTACGTCACGCGTCCTATACTTAACATTGTGCGCATAAATGCATTTGTGCGCTGGTACGCAGATGGTATTACAATCTATGCGTAGGAATTAACGCATAGACATTGCGCGCATAATTTTAGCAACTCTAAACACTAAAAGCTGGTGTTAATGGCAAATTCTATCAACCTGGCTGAAACCAAATACACCAGCCCAAAAAAAAATACGCAGCAAAGTATAGTTACACACTCTACACATACCCAAACCAATAAATTTGAGAAGTTGTGCGTGCATTTTTTATTGATGCAGCATATATGTGCAGATTGGCTTTGACAGGTGCAAAAACTTAACGTGAGACAATTGTGGTTCTTAATTTTGATTGGCTGAATCGCGTGAAAAAAAAAGTCCGCACACTGATTTCTGCATGCAACGTTGCTGCGCACACATTTGTGCTCGACCGTTTTACGCGCTCTATTGCTCAACGGATGAAAAATGCGCGAGGATTGTAATACCAGCGTTGATTTACACGCGTTAACATTTAACGCTGGGCGCACAAATTCACGCATTGCGCGAGCATTGTAACGCGAAGATTGTAATAGGGCCCGTAGTGTTTGTTGTACAAAGACTTGTCCAAATTTGTATTGTGAGAGTGATATAAAGGTTGCGTTGCTTAGCAGAAAGTCACGGAAAATGTGGGTTACTCTTTTATATTTAACCCCTTCATTACTAACCACTGTTTTTGTTGAAAAGTTGTTATCATAACATTTATTTGGAACACGGGATGTGAAATTAATAATTAAATATAGTTTAAAAATAGAAATTATGCAAAGAAATTTGCCAGGCCTAAGATTTCTAGAGCGGCTGTGTCACATCTTATGCCCCTGCGGCGCTTCCAGGGTGGTTTGGGTGCCTGGCGGCATCTCTGGCTGGCCGGGTGCCAGGAGTTCAGGCTGGTCGATCGGCATCTGGAGGGGCGGGGCTTGGCGTGATGACGCGGAGCCACCGGCCTTAAATGCAGGGTGCGAGATTCTGCTCGTCGCCCTGACGTGGAGTCATTCCCGCATCGCCAGCTGATCTCAGTTATCTGTCTCAGTGTATTTTGCATAGTTGCCAATTCTGCCTGTATGAGGACCCTGCTTATGATTGACCTGGACTGCCTGCTTGACGATTCTTACTCTTATCCTATATATGTGTGTATGTTGAACTCTGTATTCACAGAGTGTGTGTACAGATCATATTGCGCTCTGTGGATCTGCCCTGCAGGTTGCTGAATCCATCAACTCCTCATGTTGCCTGGCTGGTATTAAGTCAATACACACATCATACCGCATTGTCTCTGATTGTGGGTCTGCCCTGCAGGTTGCTGAATCCATCAACTCCTCACGTTGCCTGGCTGGTATTAAGTCTATAGACCAATCATACCACACTGTCTCATATTGTGGGTCTGCCCTGCAGGTTGTTGAATCTATCAGCCATTCATGTTCCTTCGCTGGTATTAAGTCATTAGACACATTATACCGCACTATCTCTAATTGTGGGTCTGTCCTGCATGTTATTGTATTAATTATACATTCATTCTACGTTACTGAGAATAAGTATATGGGAGTCCTCTCTGTTGCCAATCCTGCCTGTACGACTACCCTATCTGGTGCCAACTAGGAACGTACTTGTGACCACGCTTTTGATAACCCAAGTTCTTTATATATCTTGCTACGCTATCTCTGTCTGTGTATAGTTAACTTGCCTACAATCAGTAGACACTTGGTCACGAAATCATTTGCTACTGTGTGGTATCTAGTATTCTGTCTCACCTCCCTGGCTGGGAGTGCTAGGTGTGCCTTTCTAACTGCTATAAATTCGAGTGTCACAGAAATTATGTTACATGTGGTCCTCCTTCTGCCTTAGTTCTGGAGCCGGTCAGCCTCCCACAATTCCTTCGGTAATGCTGGAACGCAATCAGGAAGCACTTGCAGGGATAAAATGGAAAAAGTTTTTATTCCAAGAAAAACAATATTAAAACACTTATAAAACGTCCCAACACATTTCGTCCTTATTCAGGACTTCATCAGGGATAAATCAAGTACCAAAGGAATTGTGGGCATCTGACCGGTTCCAGGACTAAGACAGAAGGAGGACCACATGTAACATCATTCAGATAAGCCCTATATCTTTTATTTCTGGTTTGCGGAATATATTATGCAGAGGGAAGGTTCATATACCCCTCACAGAGTTGCGCTATTTTGCTCTTTTTTGTATTTGCAGTGCCTCATATTTGTGTTTTCGTATTTTGGTGTGTCCTGTGGGGAGACATTTTGAGGCTGTTTGTTGCGGTGTTGTATTCCGTTTTTAATGATTTTCGCGTAATCTGACATCTCTCTTGTGGTCACCAGACTCACCTTTATTTTCTTGTCAAGAGAACCAGCTAATCTTGTGACAAAATCACGTATTATTCCCCAGAAGAGTTAAGATTCCCAGCTTCAGCAGATAGAACATAACATGTAAGACGGTGTGTCACATCCGAATATGACTAGTAGGTTTAATCTTGGCAGTTGTTGGAGTTCAATATTTTCGGTAATTAGATATGCGGCACGCACAGGTTCCATTTGTCATGAATTCCTTAATTAGGTGCTGAGCAATGCTTTGAAATCTTGACATAAAATTTACATTACAAGAACTGAATGTGTAACTGTGGAAACACAAAATTTAATAAACATATAATAAGGATATGACTTCCAAAATTTTTTTTTTTTTTTGAACATTGGGAAATTAATCTTTCAGAATTCCCCTTTGCTCTGGCTAATAAATATCACACATGGGGGAGTAAAATACAAAACAATTTTGTAAGAAAGCAATACGTTTCCTCCGAGTGGGAATCAGATTCTGTGACTTTTCGCATTGTAATGTGGCTCCATTAGAAATTAGTATAACAGGGTTATTCAGAGAGAGACGATCTGGCCCAAGAAATGTCACCGAACAGGGAATTTCCCCGTACAGTGACATTTCGGGGGCCATTCGGCTATTTAGAGGGCAGGCAGTTTGACAAATTTTGTCGAATTGCCTGCACGTACGGTGTCTGTTTAAAGGCAGTGAAATACCCCGTAAAGAAGCAATGGTTAATCTATTCACAGGGCACCGAACAGCAGAGAACAGTTGGCGAAGTTCCCTGCTGTTCGGTGTTTTCATTCGGCAGGTTTATTCATTGTGAATCCCATAGGCTTCAATGTTAAAAATATTCCCATTCTTTTCAATATCTAATAAACCGTTTATTATTTTAATCTGCAGCAAAAAGTCTCTTTTTTTTGAGAAATTATTTTACCTGGAAGGATACATTGAGATTTCTCTCGTTTTCAAGTATGTCCTGGGTGGCAAGTATGTACCGTTAGGTGTCTTGCCCAAGGACACTTACTGGAGAGGTGCTCTGGCCAGGATTCAAACCTGTGTCTCCACAGTCTCTCTCCACGGTTATAGAGCAGTGATGTTACCTCTACTCCATCCAACCGGCCTTTTATTTTTTTTAGGATCTTTTAGGCATTTTTCAGGATTTTTTTGGCAAAACTTTTTTCAGTTTTTTTTTTAAAAGCGTTGTTTTTCTTTTTTCAGTAACAGCCCTTTTATTATCATTCATAGGATCTTACTGTATATGTAAATTTCAGACATTTTCGTTTCGTAGTTTTTTGCAAACAGCGTTTCAATTTTGACTCTTTCAATCATATTGTTTTTTTATTACTCCGTTCGTCAGCTTGTTGGTTTTTCTGGCGGCTGGTCTGTGCTGTGATTGGCGGCTCATCGGCTTTTTCCGACATGTTTGCGTTTTTTGCGGTGGTTCGGGGGGTTTTCGGTGTGCTTGCGGCAGGTTTTCCCTGCACTCCGGGGACCCTTTGGTGAATTCAGGGTGGGGATCTTTGATTCCCCGAAGTTTCGGGGGAGTGTGGGGAACGAGAGAGCACTGAAATGTCGGCGAACCCCTCAGCATCTGATCGGTATTGGAAGGGGGAAAATTCCAGTGATATGATGTATACGACAATCTTTAGGTGAATGAATTTTATTTGAATTTCCACTTTATATTGCCATGAAACACAGTAAATAATTAAAGAATACTGATTGTTGAGGGTGGGGTAAAAAAAAAAAAAAACAATAACTACGTTTCCCAGCAGTAATAATACATTTTCTCAGAAAGACCCATGGTCAAGTCCAAAAAAACCCCATATGTATGAGAAGGCATCAAGATTTCTGTCATTACTTGATTCTGGTCTTAACCCCTTCACTACCGTGACACACAATCAGCTGTAGCAGACACAGCAGCCTCCAATATTTAAGCCCTGTGGGTATAATGCTCAAGGTGCTAAAACTTTTTAAAATTGGCTAAGGAATGTCCTTTATTGGACTTTTACCCAATTGATGCACGGTGCCAGGGGCTTCAGTTCTCACTGCAGTAACTCCTTTTGGCCAGTTGATGGCGACATATGTCTGACAAATAGGTTTTCACAGTAATATGCATTAAAGTTGTGGTGGAGGGCAAAAAAAGCCTCCACACTGCAAATAATAAAGTTAATAGCTGCAGAGGACATTTACACATCCCAGCAATTTAGAGAACTGCTTACAGAGCTCATATGCTACATTCGCCATATGCAGCAAAGAACTCTGGGTAAGACATTCAAATGAAGTCCACAACTTCTCACTTTTTTGTATCTAAGGTCTGTATTAACACAAAACCCTCCTCCCCTGTGCCATTCCATACTAGTTGGATTTTTTTTTTTAGCAAAGGTCAGGTTATGCAACCAGTCACAGTCACTCCTGTCCAGCTGTTTCGAGCTTATTATGCCCTCATCAGCAGGAGATAGACTGTAACTGGTTGCTATTTGATGCTTTACCCCTAGGGCAAATCAATATGCATTTAAGTGGTGGAATACATTGCGAATTTATTAAACATTCCTGACAGTGAATTTTTGGAAAATCACTTGGTAGTGAAGGGACTAAGAAAGACTTTCAGGGTTATTCGGAGAAAGGTGAAACCCTGGAGAACCTTTGGAGAAGTGAAAATTTTAGGTCAAAATAGCCAGTTTGGAAAATTAATTAATGGGGGAATTTTTCTGATTTGGCTATTTTGACCTAGAATTTTCACTTCTCCAAAAGTTCTCCAGATTTTCACCTTTCTCTGAATAAACCTGATAGACATAGCAGCTATAATGCTTCTGTTTGTATGAGAATACCATTCCCCTGGTACTTACGGAGAACCTGCCCTTCCCATGCATTCCCAATGTACTGAAGCTCACGAAAAACCCTTAGGCTAGGGTCAGATTTAAATAGAGACATTTTTATAACATTGTGTCTAAGTAGAAAGGTATTTCTGCTTCCCAGTGTGACGTTAGTCACCTTTGAGTTGGGGTACATTAACCTATGGATCTAGAGATGCGATTGGGAGATGCAGGTCTGATGTTTTGTGTTGTTTCCCATCACTTTCCTGTGTTGGAGTCACCCTGTACCTATAACTTCTAGGTGGTGGGTCTTTGAGTTTTCTCTGCTCTATTCCCCAATGTCTGTGTTATATTATTATTATTCCCTTATGTATTTGTGGTAGCATTGTGTGGAATATACTGTGCTGTTTTTCGTATGTGTAATCATTCTGTATGTGTATGATTGCTCCAGTGGCGTAGCGTGGGTTGTCAGCACCCGGGGCCAGCCAAGAATTGTGCGCCCCCCCCAACCTGTGGACACGTTATCGATATTGCCCCAGCTCTCACATGGATATTGCCCCAGCTCATGGATTTGCCCCCAGCTCATGGATTTGCCCCCAGCTCATGGATTTGCCCCAGCTCACACATGGATTTGCCCCCCAGCTCACTCATGGATTTGCCCCAGCTCATGGATTTGCCCCAGCTCACTCATGGATTTGCCCCCAGCTCATGGATTTGCCCCCCAGCTCACTCATGGATTTGCCCCAGCTCATGGATTTGCCCCAGCTCACTCATGGATTTGCCCCCAGCTCATGGATTTGCCCCAGCTCATGGATTTGCCCCCAGCTCATGGATTTGCCCCAGCTCACTCATGGATTTGCCCCCAGCTCATGGATTTGCCCCAGCTCACTCATGGATTTGCCCCCAGCTCACTCATGGATTTGCCCCCAGCTCACTCATGGATTTGCCCCCAGCTCATGGATTTGCCCCCAGCTCATGGATTTGCCCCCCAGCTCATGGATTTGCCCCCAGCTCATGGATTTGGCCCCCAGCTCACTCATGATTTGCCCCCAGCTCACTCATGGATTTGCCCCCAGCTCATGGATTTGCCCCCAGCTCATGGATTTGCCCCAGCTCATGGATTTGGCCCCCAGCTCATGGATTTGCCCCCAGCTCACTCATGGATTTGCCCCAGCTCACTCATGGATTTGCCCCCAGCTCACTCATGGATTTGCCCCCAGCTCATGGATTTGCCCCCAGCTCATGGATTTGCCCCCCAGCTCATGGATTTGCCCCCAGCTCATGGATACTGCCCCCAGCTCATGGATTTGCCCCAGCTCATGGATTTGCCCCCAGGTCACACATGGATTTGCCCCCAGGTCATGGATTTGCCCCCAGCTCTCACCTGGATTGTTGCCCCAGCTCCGGCAGGGGGTTGAGGGACCCAGATGCCGGGCAGCGCGGGAGCGCCTGCCCGGTCTTGAACAGTCCGTCCTGTGAAGTGGATGCGGCTGTGTGCGTGCGCAGCCGGTCACGCGGTCCGGCCAGTCAGGTGGTACAGAGACTCAGTACCACCTGATTAGCCGGACCACGTGACCGGCTGCGCAAGCACACAGCCGCATCCACTTCACAGGACGGACTGTTCAAGACCGGGCAGGCGCTCTCGCGCTGCCCGGTATCTGGGTCCCTCAACCACCGGGCCAGTTTTAGGGGCGCGAATGCGCCCCTAACAAAACTGCGCCCGGGGCCACGGCCCCCCCAGCCCCCCCACGCTACGCCACTGAATTGCTCCTCTACTTCCACTCAACTGCCAGGGACTGTCTTAAACCAGATCTCACTGCCCCTTCCTCAGGTTTTGTTTCACCAAGGTGTGTGTGTGGGAAGGGGAGGCTATTGGGATTCTCTTCAGAATGGAAACGCTGGGGCGTGTTTTACCTTTGTATTCTGTACATTCCTTCTGTGTTTGTAATTGCAAACTGTAAATAAAGTAATTCCCAGTTTGGTTTTGACCCTGCAATGAGCTGCGGCTCTTGACTGAACGGGTTTGGGCCAGAATCAGTACTCCTTTGGGAAATTGACGACGAGGGGAGCCGTTATGCATTTGGACTTGCACTTTATGTGCCCGTCCTGGGTAATGATCCCCACATCACACCCAGTATATCACCCAAAAGGGAACTAAGTTCCTATTGCTTAAATAGTGAAGGGACTGTGTTCCTAAGTGTTCCTGCTGGACTTTGACTCTCTTTTTCCATAGCAAGAACAATTTTCTGGTTCATATTGAAAAAAAAGACGACGACCTTAAGCCTGAACTCAGGAACAGTCCTTAAAAAGATCCAGTCCTCCATATTAATGCTAAATGCCTCAGAGAATGATATTGTTCAAAGCTCCAACACTTAACCCCTTCATCACCAAGTTGCTTTCATAAATCTACTGTCAGGACCAAGTGGATTTATGTATAACAAATTAGCATCATCCATACACTGAAATTGTGCTTCAAACATATATTCAAATAGCCAAAGCACATTTTCAAATGTATGCACTATTTGACAAGCAGGTGGCACCACCTACTGGCCAATAAGCAAAATTATATCTCCATTGTACAGCTTGGGATTCGTTGTTTACTTGCAGAAAAGAAAATAATCCACGCTGTTGAAACTGTTTTGGCACCTTGGGTCTCATGGCAAAGGTGCTAAAACCTCACAGGGCACATTCTGGAGGGCATTTGCTAAAAAGGTTGTATGCAAAAAAATTCCTTTGCTCGAGTATTAGCCAACATCGACTATACTCGAAATTGGGGCACTGACAAGTGCCTTGCAGATCAAGTATACTCGTTCTTGGTATTGAAACAGTTAAGGGTGAAGGAATACATATCATTGTATTCCAAAGGCTCAAGCTGTCGGCAACATAAGCCATAAGGACTGCAAGAAGATCCCAAGAAATAGGAGAAATGCTGGATTGGAGGCCTTGATCTCTTTAACCAGAAATCTGAGCAATTCTGATTTAAGTGCCAATTTGACTTCAGTGATGACTGAACCTTTGAGTTGGAGGAAAGATTTAATGACAAGCAGCTGAAGATCCATTTTGCATGACCCCTTAAATGTATTTTTCTTCTTTTTTTTAAAGGGACACTAACAGTACATAAGCTGTATCGAGATTACTTGTACATTACGAAAAAACCACTACAAAACGCATGCTGCTGTTTTTTTTATTTGTTTGTTTGAAGTAACAGCATGTAAAACGGAAAAACAAAGTTAGGTTTTTATCTCCTTTTTCTGTTTTGTGGATTTTACCCATGATGCAACATTTACCAAAGTCTTCTGGCAAATCTCACATTAAAGCTGTGGAATAGGAACCAACAGTATTGAAGAGGCAATGGGTGGGGAGGGAATGTTTAGCCAAGGCTGCCAGGGATCTATTGTGTTGTCTTGGCTATCCACGATAAAGGATATCTTCTGAATGAGATCTGATAGTGGGCTTAAATGCTTTAAGGCACTTTAATATACCCCCTGGTGATGTCCTTTGCATACATCCCACTACCTGCAATCCTTATGAGTCTGATTTTTGGTGATCTGACCCATTCACTCCATTCTATTCCCAATGCCACACAGTGAGGAGCAAGTGCTGTAAAGGTAATGTGGGGGGCAGTTTACAACTCAAAGGATGCACCCAGTTATACATATAGTAAAATATTTTCTTAGCTAAACATACCAGAGAAACAAAACACATGTAAAATATCAGCAACATCAAATAAACACAATAAGGACATTTAATTTTTTGGTGGTAATGGCCCTTTAAGTGTCTAACCCAAAACCTCTTGGACATGACCTATTTCTTGGAGATCAGTCTGTGGCGACTTACCTGTGGGGGGGAATTTAAGATAACGAAAATAAAGAGAGAAGGGATTTAGAAAAATAACCAGATTATCAAACACTTAGAACCTTGAGAAAACAAAGGCTAAGGGCTGTTCTGAGCAGAGCAGCACGATATCTATAAATCCTGCATGAGAAAAAAAAGTACAGTACACTGTGTCTGTAAACCACAAAGCACCTGATCCATTTAAAGGTAATATTTCTCTATATTTCTGCAAATAGACTGTCAAAGAGAGAGAGCGGGAGAGCGAGACAGACAGATACACGCTCCCACGCAACGGTAACGATATAAAATATGGGTTAGCGAAGTCATTAATAATCTGTGACCTTTATCTATCTCTTAGGACAATCACGTTTTTTTTTTTTAAATTTATAAAACGGCAGACTGTAAAATGCTTTATGATCATCATGATGTTGGCATAGTTTCATTTCGTCCATCTGTTAACAGAAGGAAAAAAAAAAATGAACTTCACCGTTGACGGGTGCCGAAGATTTTTTACCCGACCATAAATAATGTTCGAGCTATCATGATGTACTTTTCTAAAGTCTTGAATCACTCTGAAATTCTCCGGAGATTTAAAATAACTCCCCACTGTTAGTCTATAAATAAGTAAAGAAGAACAGCTGACATTTGCAGTAAACGCGCTAAATATAATATGATACATTCTGGCAAAGTGCAGCATGTGAATCGCGAATGACTCGCCCTTGCGTGCATGCTAATTAATTTTGGAAAAATCAAGTCAAGGAGTGACGCGTGTAGTGTTTGTACGTGAGCACCAAAGCATTGGATAGGTGTGCGTCACGATTGTGTTTATTGAACAATATAAAGCTTTTCACTCGTCATTAATATTCGTACAAATAGCTTTGGTCCTAAATAAAACTACAATACGTAAAAATATGTTTTGATCGGAAACAAATTGTACTCAGTGATTGCAGTTAGATGAATCCACTGAGCGTTTACAGGGTTATTCAAGGAAAGAGCCGAAACAGCACGGTGCAATTTCGTGGCCATTCGGCTATTCAGAAAGCTGGCGGTTCGCCAAATATTGACCAATTGCCAGCTGAACACAATGTCATCTGCGCTTACTCCAATTATACCGTGTGAAACTAAACACAATTAGAGGTTTGGTTTCTTATCAATGGCCATTATAAGACTAAAGCTCGCCCGCCAGCATCAAGGCACCTCTATAAGGGCGAGTCCTAGCCAAAATGAAACCACAGGCTGCTGTATAGCAAACCATACCTGCTCAGCCGCCCCATCGGGGAATATGCGCGACCCCACCCCTCCTGCACTATGTGTGTTTCAATGTACATCCAGCCAGGTCATCCCTGCAGCAAGATTCCGCTCCTTGTCTTTGTTTTTGATCCCAAAGTGGATTTTGTTTCTGGGGGAGCTTAAATAAAGGCCCACCAGTCTACCTCATGTTTGACAAGCAGCATGAGCAGGTATGGTTTGCTATACAGCAGCCTGTGGCTTAATTTTTGGATAGGACTCGCCCTCATTAGAGGTGCCTTGACGCTGGCGGGCGAGCTTTAGTCTTATTATGGCCATTGATAAGAAACCAAACCTCTAATTGTGTTTAGTTTCACACGGTATAAGGCTAGGGTCAGACGAACGCATTTTTCGCGTCGACCGTGGAAAAGTGCGGTCGAACGAACGGACATATTTTTTCACGGAATACGCGGTAGCGGTCATACGATGCGCCTTTTCGTCCGTGATTTTGTACGGATCATCAATAAAACACTTTTTGTGTCTCGACGTTATGTTGGCCGGACATTAGCAGCGTCTGATGTCTCCAATCACACACACACGCCGCTATGCGGCCGCAGCGCACTCTGTACGTCAGTAGTAGCGGTTTGACATTCTCGAAAAAATGCGTTCGTTTGCCACTTGCGTTGCGCGGACGAACTTTCGTGCGGCCGTACTTCGTGTGTTCCCCGGCATTGGACGTCATTTGCTGCTAGCACGGCCGTGATTTTGTGCGGCTAAACGCACGTTAAAGCTGCGTTCGTCTGACCCTAGCCTAATTGGAGTAAGCGCAGATGACATTTTTTTCTTTGTTACATAAAGGATCTACTGCTAATGTCTTGGTGACAGATACCACAGGACATGTTCAGAGGTCTCGTGGAGTCCATGCCTCGATGTATCAGAGCTATTTTGTCAGCACAAGGAGACCTACATGATACTAGACAGATGATTTTAATGTTGTGGCTGATCAGTGTATGTAATAATTTAATACATAGAAGATGAATGATGAAACAGACACTTCCTTTATCTTGAATCTGCTGCTGTATCCTTGTTTACAGTAAATAAATTAATAACTGAGAAAAATGCTAAGTTGAGAAATATCAGTATTGTAGTAGGCATTATAAACACTCCCTTCGTTTGTTCCATCACCATATATATATAAATGTATCCTCACACTGCACATTACTGTGCATATTATTACTGCGTGGAGCTTTTTTTATTATTACTGTGAAACGCTCATACACACCGTACATTACTGTATGTTTTATTGCTGTGGAGCTCTGTGATACGTTCTTACATATTGCACATTACTGTTAGTTTTTTGCTGTGGAAATCTGTGATAGTGCGCATTATTATGAGTTTTATTGCTTTGGAGCTCTGCGATACACTCGTACGCAGTTTATATTACTGAGTTTTATTGCTGTGGAGCTCTGTGATAGGCTCATACACACCACACATTACTGTGAGTTTTATTGCTGTGAAGCTCTGTGATACACTCACACAACGCACATTACTGTGAGCTTTATTGCTGTGGAGCTCTGTGATACGTTCATACCAGGTGACTATTGCTGTGATTTATATTGTTGCGAGCTCTGTCATACACTCATACACACTGCACATTACTGTGTTTTATTGCTGTTATCATTTTTGAATTCTGCTTTAAGTATTGAGTGTCTTCTCTTCGAATTCCTTCATTTACAAATGTTTTCCTTTGCTGACCCGGTTTTTAGGCCGGTGTCAGACAAACGCAGCGATCACGTCCGTGTTGCCGCACAGTTTAACGTACGTCGCAGCATAGAATCATGATCAATAGAGACCCACACACTGAGTACGTGCACACCGAACTGCGCATGCATAACGCACGTGGCAAACGGATGCAAGTTAGGCAAGAACGTAAAACCACTAGACGGACGCACAGAGTGCGCCACGTCCGCGTAGCGTTCTGTGTGAGTGATGAGATGTCAGACGCAGTGCATTTGCGACGTCCAGCACCTTGACGCATACAATGGATTTTCATATCCTTTTCAAATTTTTATCATTTTTCATATCTCACGCGCAGCCCCCACTCTCTGGAACGCTCTCCCTCGTACTGTCAGACTTTCCCCTAACTTCTCTTCCTTCAAACGCTCCCTGAAAACGTTCCTATTTAGGGAAGCCTACCACCCAACTCACTGACGCAACCATCAATCACTCTCACCTTACAGTCCTCTCCTCCTGTTTCCAACCCCAACCCTCCCAGATAGTGAGTTCCTACGGGAATAGAGCCCTCATCTCCTCCTGTACTGTTTGTCAAATGTTGTTCAATGTATTGTAACCCTGTCTATACTGTGCTTATTGTACAGCGCTGCGGACTATGCTGGCGCTTTATAAATAAAGAATAATAATAATAATAATATTAATTTTGTTTCCCATAATTCCCTTTTTTTTTCTACGTCCGTCAACAAAAATGGACCGTGTGGTGTCTACAGTAGGGATGAGCTGTTCGGGTTCGGACGGTTCGGAGTTCGACCCGAACTTTGGCAGTTCGAAAGTTCACGAATTTTGAACTTTTTGGGTCTGTTCGGTTCGAGTTTGAAAAAAGTATAGAAAATGCTTAAAAAAATACTAAAAAAATCTAGAAATAAAGAGACTCTTTACTGCAGAATATTATAAGCAACGGTTTATTAGATATTGAATTAAAAACTAATGTGTACGTGGAAGTATTATCAACTCTAAATGACCTCTGTTCACAAACGGGCATAACACCAAGTGTTTTTAGTCTGGTAATCAATTTGATACATTGTACAACATACTGAGGGGGTGGGGTGGTGTCTGCTTCTGATTGAGATTTGGGAATTAATTTCCCTAAAACATCCTAATATGCTGCATTTAACCCTTTCGCTGCTGAGGCTTTTCACACCTCTGTGCTGAGGTCATTTTTACCGCTTTCGCTCATCATGATTAACCGCGTTTTGTAGCCATATTTTGATATATGACCCAGACATATTATATATCGTTCTTTCCGGCAGACTTGGCAGATTCATAATATGTCATTATTATATGTATATGTTATGTCATGTCTGTATATTATAACAAAAATGCAATAAAATTAGAATTTTCAATAATTTATTATGTGTAAAGTGTTTTTTTTCACATTTTAACATGCGATCGTTTGCGGTTATATTTTGTATGGGGTGCGGTTGCTAAAAAAATTAGAAATGGGGTCTCGTTACATTTTTTTTTGGGGACAATTTCGCTTTTTTTAACAAATGCACCACATACAAAAATCGTTAGTGCAGCATTATCGTTCACATTATAATTGAAATGGGAACAATATTGCTGCATTAACAAAACAAAAACAAAAAAAAAACTTGTTTATTTTTTTTTAGAATTTTTTTTAAATATTCTTTTAATTTATTTATTTTTTTATTTTTAAAACATTTTTCATGCTCATGTTTGGTATCTTTGGAAAGGCCATGCTCTGGCCGATCCAACGATATCACACATTAACCCCTAGCTGCCACGGATCAGGAGATAGGGGGTTCATTGGAACCCCCTATCTCCACCATTTGTGGCAGCTAGGGGTTAACTCCAGGACTGGCGTCATCGTGCTATGCACGATGACGCCAGTCCTCAGGGGGAGTTCCTGGAGGCTTGGCCGACATCCAAGATGTCGGCCAGCTCCAGGAGAGGATCACGATCCGGCGCTTTTCAGCGCCGATTCGTGATCCGGCTCCCCAGGGGTTAATCACAGCCACCGTTTGGAAGGGCAGGCTGTGCCCTTCCAAACGGTGCCTGAATTAACCCCCTGCCCCCCGGTGATCGGGAGGGAGAGACCTCCCCCTCCCTTTCAGGCGCTTCCTCCGCACATGCGGGGGGGGGGGCCTGAATTAGGCTGGGGTCAGACGAGCGTAGTGTTCACGTCCGTGATTGCGCCTAAAATTACATCCGTGATAGCATGACAGAAAGCCCATTGGAGCCCCACACACGAAGTACGTCTGCACTGAACTGCGGAAGCACAACAGCCGCGGCCCACGGACGCAAGGCAGGCAAGAACGTACAACCCCTAGAACGGCCGCACAAAGTGCGCTGCGTCCGCAAAGTCCGCATAGCTTTGTGTGTGAGTGATGGAACGTGGTCAGACGGACTGCATTTATACGTCCAGCATTTTTCACGGACAAAATGGTTTTGCTTTTTATTTTATTTTCCCGCCTACATCCGTCAAAATATACATCAGTGAATAAACAGACTGTGTGGCCACTACTGCGTCTTCCGTACTGACGTACGTCCGCGTGCACGGACATACAGTCCGTAGAAATCACGCTCGTCTGACCCTAGCCTTAGATGTCATCGCGCCGCCGCGATGACACCTAATTGCTCCGCCGGGGTCCCGGAGTGCTGGACTGACATCCAAGATGTCAGCCCGCACCGGGGGGAGCAGCAATCCGCCGGAATCAGCGCGTCCATAGCACAAGAGAACAGCCATAGCAGCCAAGTGGTTAACTTGTGTTTGAAAAAAATTCAAAATAACATCTAAGGCTAGGGTCAGATGATCGCATTTTGTACGGACTGTGCGTCCGTGCAGTACGGACGTACTTACTGACTGACAACAAGGTAGTGGCCTCACAGTCCGTTTTTTTCACTGACGTATTTTTTGACTGATGTAGCAGGGAAAATAAATTACAATGATCAAACATTCTGTCCGTCAAAAATGCTGGATGTATAAATGCAGTCCATCTGACCTCGTTTCATCACTCACATACAAAGCTACATGGACGTTGCGGACGTGGCGCACTCCGCACGTCCGTTCTAGCAGTATTACGTTCTTGCCTAACCTGCGTCCGTTTGCTGCGTCCGCCATGCATCTGCACTTCCGTGCGGACGTACTTCGTGTGTGGGGCTCCATTGGTCAGAATGCTATGCTGCCACGGACGTACAAATGTGCGGCAACACGGACGTGATAACTGCGCTCGTCTGACCCCGGCCTTAAGCCTTAAAATGTTATTTTTCACCTCGGGATTAAACATTCACAGGGTTATTCAGAGAGCCGTGAAAAGCGTGAAAAGTGAAAATTCTAGGTAAAAATAGCCAAACCAGAAAAATTCTCCCATTTAACTCACTTTCCAAATTGGCTATTTGGTCTAGATTGTTCTCTTCTCTTGCCAGTTCTCCTGGCTTTCACCTCTCTCTCAGGGTTGTTCAGAGAAAGGTGAAAACCAGGAGAATGGCAGGAAAAGAGAACAATCTGGACCAAATAGCCGATTTGGAAAGTGAGATAAGGCTAGGGTCAGACTAACGCATTTTTCACAGCGACCGTCAAAAAGTGCGTCCGAACGCATTGCCTTATTTTTTCACGGAATGCGCGAAAACGGTCATACGATGCGCATTTTTGTGCGTGATTTTTTACGGATCCAAACCAGGAAACTTTGGGTGTCTGGACGTTATGTTGGCCAGACATGAGCAGGGTCTGACGTCTCCAAATCACGCACACACGCCGCTAGTGGACGCAGCGCACTCTGTACGTCAGTAATAGCGGTTCTGCGTTCTCGAAAAAATGCGTTCATTTTCCACTTGCGTTGCGCAGCCGGACTTTCGTGCGACCGTACTTCGTATATTGGCCGTCATTGCCCGTCATTTGCTGCTAGTGCGGCCGTGATTAAGTGCGCCTAAGGCTAGGGTCAGACGAGCGTGATTTCTACGGACTGTACGTCCGTGCACATGGACGTACGTCAGTACGGAAGACGCAGTAGTGGCCACACAGTCCGTTTATTCACTGACGTATATTTTGACGGATGTAGGAGGGAAAATAAATTAAAAAGCAAAACCATTTTGTCCGTGAAAAATGCTGGACGTATAAATGCAGTCCGTCTGACCACGTTCCATCACTCACACACAAAGCTATGCAGACGTTGCGGACGCAGCGCACTTTGTGCGGCCGTTCTAGGGGTTGTACGTTCTTGCCTGCCTTGCGTCCGTGGGCCACGGCCGTTGTGAGTCCGCAGTTCAGTGCGGACGTACTTCATGTGTCAGGCTCCAATGGACTTTCTTTCATGCTATCACGGACGTACTTTTAGGCGCAATCACGGACATGAACACTACGCTCGTCTGACCCCAGCCTAAACGCACGTTAAAAATTCGCTAGTCTGACCCTAGCCTAAATCTGAGAATTTTTCTGGTTTGGCTATTTTGACCTAGAATTTTCCATTCTCCAGTCATTCTCCTGCTTTTCACCGCCAAATAATCAGTAAACTTTTTCGGTGTGTCCGAAAATGTCTCCTCTTTTCATACAGACTGCCGCCCCAAGCAGTTGTTTATGGATAGATTAAAGGAAAAGCATTTACCGTCATTTGAAATGTCATTTTTTGTTTTTTACATATTTCTATACATCCTAGAAATCCGCCACTTCACGGGCAGGTTATGGGGACGTCCTAGGCACGATATTTGAAGGAATTTTTCGTTTTTATTTTTAACCCTTATTTCATGGAAAACTCACTGTCCCTTTAAAAACGTTTTTTTTTAAACTTTTTGTCCTTGTTTCCTGTCCCCCAGGGCATTACCCAGACCCCCATACACTTTTTATGGCAAATATCTAGCATATATGCCCTCTTGGAGGGCACTCTAAAAACCGAATTTTCAGCCCCATTGACTTGTATGAGGTCCGAGTTCGGGTTCGGACCAGAACATTTGGAAAGTTCGTGTTCGGCTTTGAACCGAACTCGGGGAGTGTTCGGCTCATCCCTAGTCTACAGTATCTTCTGTCAGTCCATCCGTCCGTTGTGCACGCACGCAGAGTGCGCTCAGACTGTGTTCGTCTGACATTAGCCTTACCCGGCACTGACATTCACAGTGCATGACCTTGGTTTGTCTGTGCTTGGTTTCTCATGCATGTTTATGTATATATTTCAGTTTTCATTAGGCTTCGTCCTGCACGTGTTTTGTATTTATATTATGCATGATGTACACTTATTTATTTGTTATTACGGTTGCTGATTTGTTTGTGTTTTATGGTTTTTATGTGAGTGTCTGTACCAACATCTGGTGTAACATACATTCCGTGTGTTCCTTCAAACAAACAAGCTGCAAAAAAGATGTTATTTATTTACATTTCTCCTTGCCTTGTGTGCTTCTTTGTTTAATAGTGAGAGCACGGTGGATGCCCCATTAGTTTTATAGATTTAAACTTCCATTCACTGGAAACAACAACTTAACATGGCAGCTGTCCAATATCTGTTTATTTCATCACTAACGAGTGATAGAGACATTTTGTTTGTAAATATTCCCTTTTGACCTAATCTGTGCAGCTCTCTCTCTCTATGCCATTAGCATATGTCAGCTCTGGAGGCTGAAGAATATTTTTGTATTGAGATACTATTATAAGTACAGTAATAACAACTTTGACATTTAATTGGGATTTTTGTGTGTATTACTTTACCCAAAGCTCCACGGATATGTGCGTTATCTTAAAATATACACACTGCTGGGCCATAAAGTCACACGCTCTAATATTTGGTTGTGTCACCTTTTGTTTTGAACATGGCACGCATTTGCCGCGGCATCGTTTCGATAAGCTCATGCAATGTCACAGTATTTATTTCTGTCCGGAGTCGCATTAATTTGTGGCCAAGATCTTGTGTTGATGTTGTGAGAGTCGCAGCGCTGCGTAAAGTCTTCTCCAGTAGACACGTGCATTCATTTTAGTACTAACATGATTTAGTCTGAATTTTGGGATAATTTAATTTTCGGATGACTCAAGAGATACGAAACTGCTCAGTACAAAAAACGAAAGAAACTAAAATAAAATGCACAACATTTTAGTTTCAGTCCTTTTTGTGATATTACATTGATGAGTGAAGGAGACAAGCAATGAAGAGCCCAACATCGCAAAGCTACAGAAAAGGTTTGTATGCGTAATCCTTCCCGACCCCCTACCCGAAAATCTTACAGTGATAGAGCTCCAGAATACTCACTCGCAGCACAGACAGCCAGCACAGGAGAGGAAACCTTTACTTAACCCTTGCATGCCTATGAGGCAGACAAGATGATAAAAGCAGCTGGAGAAGGAAAACAATCAAATAAATCACACTGAAAGCTAATGACAGAGGAGGGCTGGATAGTAAAAACCCTTTTATAACAAGGGAGAAGAGAGGGACTTTATAAAACGTGTGTTATCTCCCCTCCTGCTCTGCATAATGGGGCTTAGGTCTGATACATTTTATATTATCCAGGAGCACTACCCCCTTTCCTCATCTATAATACACATTTTATATAAAGTCCCTATCCTCTCCCAGTGCTGCTTGTTATAAAGTTTTTTTGTGTCTGATACATTTATCCAGCTCTCAGTTACTTTGTCATTATGAGCCTTCAGTGTGATTTATTTGAATGTTTTCCCTGGATTTAAAGTGCTTTATTTTATTGTAAAAATAAATTTGCACCACTCATCTCTTCTCTGAGCTTTCAGACCGATTTACGTTAATATTTTCCCTCTCCCCTGCTTTTATATTCCTGTGTCTCCCCCACAGAGATACAAAGTTTAAGTAAAAGTTCCCTCTCCTGTGCTGAATAAGCATTGCATTCCGAGGTTCTGCACCCTCCACATGCCAATGCAGTAGGATGTTCTATACAGAGAGGGGCATAATCAATGCAGGAGGATGTTCTATACATCATACAGAGAGGGATATTATTGCAGGAGGATGTTGTATACTTTATACAGAGAAAGGTATGAATTGAGGAGGATGTTGTATACAGAGAGGGACCACTACAATAGTAATTGTAGCCGCTGGTTTTCGGATGAATGAAATTAGTTTTCATACTAAAGAACTGAAAACGAATTTCTTTAGCAACTAAATAAATTGTATTTTAGGACTAATCCATTAGTTCAAAACGAAATTTTGTGCTGTGCACATGTCTATTCTCCAGCACATTATCCCAAAGATTCTCAATGGGGTTAAGGTCTGGACTGTGCGGTGGCCAATCCATGTGTGAAAAATGCTCCCTGAATCACTCTTGCACAGTTTGAGCCCGATGAATCCTGGCATTGCCATCTTGGAATATGCCCGCACCATCAGGGAAAATGGTACTGTAGGTGGTGACTTTTTTTGAGCCTGTATTTCAATAAACACTCAATATATTGTTTTATATATTTAACCCCTTCCATGTGGAGGACGTGCTGAGCGCGTCCTGACGCATGTGCACTTCGCTGCGGAGGACCCGCTGAGCGCGTCCTCCCTTTGCAGCGGCGATCGGCCAGGATTCCAGCCGATCGCAGCGGCCCCCGGTGCGGGCTGACATCCTCGATGTCAGCCCAGCCTCCGAGACCCAGGCAGGCACGATAGACATCATCGCGCCAGCACGATGGCGGTCTATTACAGGCACCCCCCGCCAGTGCTGGGAAAGTGCCTGAAGGGGAGGTCCTTTGGACCTCTCTCCCTCCCCATCCGTGCGGGCTACTGGGAAAAGGCAAGCACCGTTTGGAAGGGCACAGCTTGCCCTTCCAAGCGGTGGCTGTCTTTAACCCCTAGGGGGCTGGATCGTGATATGGCGCTAACAGGCGCCGTATCGCAGTCCCCTCCCGGAGCTGGCCGACATCTTGGATGTCGACCAAGCTTCCGGGATATCCCCCTGACGACTGGCATCAACGCGCATAGCGCAATGACGTCAGTTCTGCAATTAACCCCTAGCTGCCACCTATGGCCCTGTGGTGCTTGTTGAATACACCGCAGGGTCACCGAAATGGGATGGCCAGATCGGACCGAATTGAAGAGAACGAAAAGTCATCGAACGTGCGGCGCCTTTTCGATTCTCTTTGAATAACCCTGTATGACTTTTCCTTCTGAAAAACACCAACGTTATCATTGTTGCAACAACCATGATATTTATCTATCTGGAGCTATGCTCTATCATTGCAAACAAATTGCTTTGCAAAATTTAAGCAACTTGGGAATGACACTTGTGGTGCTACTACAGTTTCTACAAGTGAACATCTGACTAACATGGAGATATTTACTTACTGCAGCATGGAGCCCCAGCTGCAATAGCTTATCGTGGCCAGCAGATGGCGAATTCTTCCTTTCAAATGGGTCTAGTGCAGTAAATCATGAATTAAATAGATAGAGACTATTCCTTCTTTATAAATAATGAAAAGAGATCTTTAAAAAATTCACTAGTCCCTGGCAGTGGATTTCTGGACAAACACTTGATAGTGAAGGGGTTATTTATCATTGCTTATTTTAAAAAGTTTTAAGACTTTCTTGTTTGCAACTTTGAAACACAACTTTTTTTTTCTCTTTTACTTTTGAATTTCTTGAATTTTTATAAAAGTAATCTTGTAATATCCTTGAATAGGAAATTCTTGGAGTAAAATATGTTTTGCAAACTCCATGGAAGAGCAGGTGTTACCTTTTAAAAGTAAGTTTATTAGCACAAGAAATACATTTAGTTGCCTTGATACAAATAATTTGCATTTTCATGTTTTGATATATCTCAGAGCCAAGGTGCGCTATCCATCCCCGTGTTTATGAATTTTTCAGGACGTTGTTATGCAGCTTGTAATAAACAATTCTGAGGCTGTACCTGTCATCCTCGATCTTACCTTTCCATTACGAACTGTGCTCATAGGAGATGTGTAACCTCCATGATTAGTGATCCTCACTCCATGCAAATTCATAATTAAAAATGTCTTTTAGTTCAAAAGAAATTCACTTTAAGTGGTAGAATCATGCACAAAGTCTACATTTTGTGCATTTTACCTCAACAGCTGGCGATTCTACACTTAAATAAATATTATATATGTATCGAACTAGCATTAGTCTTTCCATCTATCTATTCTACCCAAATCTGTAAAACGAATCATCTATCTGGTATCTCAATACCAATCTATGTATCTCCCCATGATATATCCATAATCTATCTATGTATTGATTAATCTCTATCTATCGATGTCTGTCTATCTATCTCTCTATCCATCTCAGGGGCGTAACTACCAGGGGTGCAGAGGGTGCCACCGCACCTGGGCCCTTGAGTCCCGGGGGGCCCACACCTGCCTGGGCCGGAGGGCCCACACCTGCCTGGGCCGGAGGGCGGCCTGCCAATATTTTATATATATAATTCTTTTTAAAATTTATTTTATACTTATTTGTGAGTTTTACTTTGGAGCTCTGTGATACGCTCATACACACCACGTATTACTGTGAGTTTGTTGCTGTGGAGCTCTGTGATTTACTCTGATACACACTGCATATTACTGTGCATTTTCTAGCTGTGGAGCTCTGTGATACGCTCATACACACTGCACATTACTGTGAGTTTTATTGCTGTGGAGCTCTGTGATATGCTCATACACACCGCACATTACTGTGAGTTTTATTGCTGTGGAGCTCTGTGATATGCTCATACACACTGCACATTACTGTGAATTTTATTGCTGTGGAGCTCTGTGATATGCTCATACACACCTCACATTACTGTGAGTTTTATTGCTGTGCGGCTCTGTGATATGCTCATAAACATCACACACTACTGGGAGATGTATTGCTGTGAAGCTCTATGAAATACAAAAATAGTGCACATTACATTAAAAATGGGATGGACTGAAGAGGTCATAGTGGACCTGTAAAAAATGGGACACTGATTGTCTGGAGTCAACATTGTGGACCTGGAGGGAACCAATGTATGTTGATGGGAGGGGGGACAAAATATGCTTTTGCCTGGGGGGGGGGCATCATGATTCCTGTACCTGGCCCTGAGGTCTCTAGTTATGGCTCTGATCCATCTCCATCTATCTCCTGATGTCTATATCGCATAGTTTTCTATGGCAAATATAAATAGGAAACATATGCAGGGTTATTCAAATTGCTCTTTTGTTCCCCGCACTTTGGGGAGTCAAATCCCCGTCCCTGCGGTGAATTCGACATTCACCGCAGGGTCGTTAAAGTGCAGGGAAAAGCCGCTGATCGCATCTGAAGAAGCGCCGCAAAAATCGCAGACTCGAACGGCAAAACCGCCGAAAAAAAATCAGCGCGATACAATAAACTGGCAAAAAAAAAGCCAAACGCACTCGACGATCCGCTGCAAAACCGCCGAACAGAGCACCGACCAGCCGCCAGAAAAAGTTGACAAGCCAACGAACGGGGTAAAAAATAACGCTGCAACTTTTAAACTCTGTTTGCAAAAAAAATAAAACATGGGCGAAAATGCCTGGAATTAAAATATAATGTCCTATGAATTATAATAAAAAGGTCTATTACAGAAAAAAAAACACTATTTACAAAAATTCTGTAAAATTGCTGAAAATTGCCTAAAAATTCCTAAAAAATAGACTTTTTCTGTAGATTAAAAGAATAAATGGTTTAATAAATATTCAGTAAAAATGGGATTTTTTTTTATATTAAAACCTGTTCGGTGTCTCTGAATAGATTAACCATTGCTTCTCTATGGGGGATTTCATTGTCACCGAACAGCACCGTATCAACTAGCACTTTGCCAATATTTGGCAAACTGCCTGCTTTGTGAATAGCCAAATGGCTCTGAAATTTCAACGTATGGGGAAATTCACCGTGCAATTTCGGAGTCAATTTGGCTCTCTCTAAATAACTCTGGTTTCTGTGTATTTCTTTATTAATATTAATACACCTCAGTTACAGTTACACATTTTTATAAAGCGCTAACAAGTTCCTTAGCGCTGTACAGTGGGAGGGCTCGATACAGAATGCACCTGTAACCATGTAACACAGTGACTACATACAGAATGCACCTGTAACCATGTAACATAGTGACTATATACAGAAATGCACCTGTAAACATGTAACATAGAGACTACATACAGAATGCACCTGTAACCATGTAACATAGTGACTATATACAGAATGCGCCTGTAAACATGTAACATAGTGACTATATACAGAATGCACCTGTAAACATGTAACATAGTGACTATATACAGAATGCACCTGTAAACATGTAACATAGTGACTATATAGAGAATGCACCTGTAAACATGTAACATAGTGACTATATACAGAATGCACCTGTAAACATGTAACACAGTGACTATATACAGAATGCACCTGTAAACATGTAACAGAGTGACTATATAGAGAATGCACCTGTAAACATGTAACATAGTGACTATATTCAGAATGCACCTGTAAACATGTAACATAGTGACTATATTCAGAATGCACCTGTAAACATGTAACATAGTGACTATATACAGAATGCACCTGTAAACATGTAACACAGTGACTATATACAGAATGCACCTGTAAACATGTAACATAGTGACTATATACAGAATGCACCTGTAAACATGTAACAGAGTGACTATATACAGAATGCACCTGTAAACATGTAACAGAGTGACTATATAAGAATGCACCTGTAAACATGCAACACAGTGACTACATACAGAATGCACCTGTAACCATGTAACATAGTGACTATATACAGAATGCGCCTGTAAACATGTAACAGTGACTACATACAGAATGCGCCTGTAAGGCTAGGGTCAGACGAACGCATTTTTCACGTCGTCCGTGAAAAAGTTCGGTCGAACGAACGTACGTATTTTCCCCCGGAATACGCGATAGCGGTCATACGATGCGCCTTTTCGTCCGTGATTTTGTACGGATCATCAATAAAACACTTTTTGAGTCTGGACGTTATGTTGGCCGGACATTAGCAGCGTCTGACGTCTCCTAATCACGCACACACGCCGCTATGCGGCCGCAGCGCACTCTGTACGTCAGTAGTAGCGGTTTGACGTTCTCGAAAAAATGCGTTCGTTGGCCACTTGCGTTGCGCGGACGAACTTTCGTGCGGCCGTTCGTCGTATGTTCCCCGCCATTGAACGTCATTTGCTGCTAGTACGGCCGTGATTTCGTGCGGCTAAACGCACGTTAAAACTGCGCTAGTCTGACCCTAGCCTTAACATGTAACATAGTGACTATATACAGAATGCACCTGTAAACATGTAACACAGTGACTACATACAGAATGCACCGGTAAACATGTAACAGTGACTATATACAGAATGCACCTGTAAACATGTAACATAGTGACTATATACAGAATGCACCTGTAAACATGTAACATAGTGACTATATACAGAATGCACCTGTAAACATGTAACATAGTGACTATATACAGAATGCACCTGTAAACATGTAACACAGTGACTATATACAGAATGCACCTGTAAACATGTAACAGTGACTATATACAGAATGCATCTGTAAACATGTAACATAGTGAATATATTTCCTACATATTTATTTTCTGTTAATCTGTATATTTGTGTTTTTCTTTTAAATTTCTTGCATTTTATTACTTTGTATTTCTGTAACGACTTTAACAATTCAATGTTCTTGAACCCAGGACATACTGAAAACGAGAGAAATCTCAATGTATCCTTCCTGGTAAAATACTTTGCAAATAAATAAATATCTGCACTCAGTAAACAATAGAAGTATAAACTAGTTTAAAACAAGAGGTTACTGTCACCGTTTCTTCCTCTTTGAGCATTTACAAAACAGTACTTTCCTCGCCACCACAAAATCATGATTCCACAGCACAGGAAACATGAATACTAGCATACCATGAGCAGTCTACAATAAGATTCACAATTCTAACGCACTTGATTTGCCGACAATTCTCTGACATCAGTAATAATGTACTATTTTTCCATGGCTTGCTTGACGCGCGTCTTGCTTTCATGGTCACTCTGAGCTTGTGATGTTTGCGTTGATCTCCTACGAGCTGCTCGCTTTTTATGCTTTGTTTATATTAACACTTGTTGCATCATTCTGTGCGTCATTTTCGCCTCCGTAGTTGATGCATGCTGACGCAGAGTTGTGATGTCATCACTTATTTCATATATATACCCTAAGGGCACTATTACACTCTTTGCACAATTTTTTGTGCGCGCGCAAAAGCGCATTAACGTGAGGGGCAAAACCCTTTGCGCTGACCATCGTATTACGACGTTCGCGCAGCGCATTAACGTCTAACACGAGTTACCCTGCGCGAGCGAATGTACGTGCGCGCATACCATACTTAACATTGTGAGCGCAAATGCGTTCGTGCGCTGGTATGCGGATGGTATTACAATCAATGCGCAGCTTTTTACGAACGACGTTTGCGCGCATAATTTTAACTTCTATGAAATGCTGATGGTAACTGCAAATCTGAATGTTCTGGCCGAAACGAAAAACACCAGCACGAAAAAAAAAATACAGCACAGTATAGTTACACATTCTACACATACCCAAACCAAAAAATGGAGAGGTTGTGCGTGTTTTTATTATTGCTGCAGCATATATACTCAGATTAATTTTGACAGGCGCAAACACTGAACGAGAGACCATGGTGGTTCTTAATTCTGATTGGCTGAATCGCGTGAAAAAACAGTCTGCCCACCGTTTTGCGCACGCAGCGTTAATTTGCGCCTGTTTTTGCACGTCTTCTTTACGCGCGATATTTTTTGACGGCTGACAAAATGCGCTCGGATCGTAATACCAGCGGTAATTTACGCGCGTTAACGTTTAATGCTGTGTGGACGAATTTGCGCAGAGAATGTAATAGAGCCCTAAGTCTCCACGTCCTCATTTTTTTTCTCTTTGGTAAGAATTGGGGCTGACTGCTAGTGTTGCATTGGGGCGCTCTAGAGTAATGGGAGGATCGCGCAACATCTTATATTTCCACAATCTCATTGTCACCTCATGGATGTCTATGTCGCTTCTTGATCATTACCTGTTCCTTATCTTCTCGTGTACAGACCTGGCTTGCATCTGACACAATTCATCTCTCCTCTGGACCTTATCTCAGTGCTGCAGTTCATTCTGCTCTTTGTATCCCCTCGACCATGACTAGTTATTGGGTCTGATAGGGACATTAGCCCAGATACTACAAGGACTGGGATACATTGTAGTGTCAGGTTGCTGGGACCTTACTGTGGATGATCTCACCCTAAAGATCCTTTGCAATTGTCTAACAATATGTCATTGTGCTCTTTCCACACAATCCACCCAAGCCCCAAGCAGCTTAGGGGTTGCACAAATACTATTCCTATTAGGATATCTCCTTTTAAAGGGCCACTACTACCAAAAAAATGAAATAATTCATTTTGTTTCTTATGTTGCTGATCTCTTACATGTGCTTTGTTTTTCTCTTGTATGTTTAGTTAAGAAAATATTTTACTCTATATGTGTCACTGGGTGCATCGATTGTGTGATCTTTTGTGTTGTGAACAGCTCCTCCAGTATATTTTTCATCATTTGCTCCTCACTTTGTGGCATTGAACATAGAATGGAGACTACCATTGTATTGTGTGGGATGTATTCAAAGAACATTACCAGGGGTTAGATTAGAAGTTTTTTAAGCTCCCTGTCATATCTCATTCAGCTGCCATCTCTTATCTCGGGTAGCCGGATCAAAATATACCTCCTGATGCCTTATCTAAACATTCCCTCTTCCACCTCACTAACTATTAAATACTGTAGATTGGATAAACCTCAGCAGTAAGAAAAAAAGAGCAGCATGTGGTTTATCAGATGTTTTTGTTTGTAATGCACAAGTTATCTAGTTACAGTTGATGTAAGTGTCAGTGGGACTTTAAGGAGAAATTATTATTATTATTATTATACTTTATATAGCACCAGCATATTCCGCAGTGCTGAACAATGGGCACAATATAGACAGGGTTACAATAAACTGAGACTGAACAACATTTGATAAACCAGTACAGGAGGAAAGGAGGGCCCTATTTTCATGGGAACGTACAATCTAGAAGGGTTGGGGTGGAAACAGGAGGAGAGGACTGCAAGGTGAGAGTGATGGACTGTTTGGGGCAGTGAGGTGTATCAGTGAGTCGGATGGTAGGCTTCCCTAAATAGGAATGTCTTTAGGGGAAAGTCTGACCGTACGAGGGAGAGCGTTCCAGAGGATGGGGGCTGCGGGTCAGAAGTCCTGCAGTCTATCATGGGAATAGGTGATGCGGGGAGAAGCTAGGCACAGGTCACTGTTTGATCTTAGGGAGCGGACTGGGGTGTATTTGGTGATTAGTGAGGACAGGTAGTGGGGAGCGGAGTTAGTGAGAGCTTTGTAGGTCAGGGTAAGGATTTTGAATTTAATTCTGCAGTGGATGGGGAGCCAGTGAAGGGACTCACAGAGGGGAGCGGCAGAGACAGAGCAGCGGGTGAGGTGGATGAGCCTGGCAGAGGCATTCAGAATGGATTGTAGGGGGGAGAGGTGAGAGAGAGGGAGGCCAACTAGAAGATTATTACAATAGTCGAGTCGGGAGATTACGAGAGCGTGGATAAGTTGCCTTGTGGTGTCAGCGGTAAGAAATGGCAGAATTCTGGAGATATTATGCAACTAGTAGCGGCAGGAGGAGGAAAGAGACTGGATGTGGGGGATGAAGGAAAGAGCAGAGTCAAGTGTAACTCCGAGGCAGTGAACCTGGCTTGATGGGGAGATAGTGATACCCTCAACCACGACAGAGAAGTCAGGGGGTGGGAAGGCATTAGAGGGAGAAAATTTGTAGAAGCTCAGTCTTGGATATGTTAATCTTTCGGTGGTGAGAGGCCATCCAGGAGGAAATGGAAGATAAACCAGTCGCTGACTTTGGAAAGGACAGGAGGAGAGAGATCAGGGGTAGATCTGAGTATCCTCAGCATACAGGTGGTATTTAAAGCCAAAGATGTTAATGATTTTTCCCAGGGACGAGGTGTAGATAGAGAAGAGCAGAGGAACAAGGACAGAGACTTGAGGTATACCAACTGATAAAGGCATTGAAGAGGAGGAGTTACCAGCAAATGATACAGAGAAAGACCTGTTAGACAGATATGAGTGAATCCAAGAGAGCGTAGCATCACAGAGACCGAGAGAGCTGAGAGTCTGTAGAAGAAGGGGGTGGTCGACAGTTTCAAAAGCAGCCGAGAGGTCAAGTAGGATGAGAATAGAATAGTGGCTGTAGTTCCTAGCCATTAGGAGGTCATTGGTGAGGGCAGTTTCGGTTGAGTGTAGGGAACGGAAGGCTGATTGCAGGGGATCAAGTAAGGAATTAGAGGACAGAAAGAGGGAGAGGCGGTTGAAAACTAGTTTTTCCAAGAGCTTAGAGGTGAATGGAAGAAGGGAAACAGGACGGTAGTTGGATGGAGAGTTGGGATCAAGGAGAAATAGCATGATCCTGGCTTGCGTGGCCTATCATATCTGCCATTAATTGGTCATCTGTGTACTAAAGAGTGAAGTAACATAGAGAGGAAAGTAACACATTCCTAAAGATCCACAAAAGCTCTAGAAAATAAATAATAAAAAAAGAAAAACAAACATGCAGGCTAAAAATAACTTCTATATATCCTGGAGAAATCTTCCCATCTAATGTTAATCCACAGATAGAGAAAAGACGCAGATTTAAGCTTATCTGCGGTAGGATTGGTCACCCTTCCAGTGTAAAGACGCTGACATGCTTACAACTGATGAAGCATGTAATCTTTTCTTAGATGCAGGAGGCAGGGAACAAAGCAGTAAATCCTTCTGCCATTTACATTTCACTCCATAAATCCAGGCTTCACAGAAAACAGACGAGCAACATCACAAATAATGAAAATACACATGTTGACATGTAGCTATAAAGCAACAAATGTAAATCAATTTATATCATAACTAGAAGACTCCAAAAAAACCACACGTCCACAAATTATATATCTATACACACTGGCTGGCAAAAAATAGTCACACTGAAATATTTGGTTGTGTCGCCTTTTGCTGTGATCGCGGCACGCATTCGCCGTGACGTCGTGCCGATAAGCTCATGCAATGTCACAGCATTTATTTGCGTCCAGAGAGGCATTATTTTGTGGCCAAGATCTTGTGTTGATGATGGGAGAGTCGCAGCGCTGCGTAAAGTCTTCTCCAGCACATTATCCCAAAGATTCTCAATGGGGTTAAGGTCTGGACTTTGCGGTGGCCAATCCATGTGTGAAAATGATGTCTCATGCTCCCTGAACCACTCTTGCACAATTTGAGCTTGATGAATCCTGGCATTGCCATCTTGGAATATGCCCGCTGTGCCATCAGGGGAGAAAAAACCCATTGATGGGAAAACCTGCTCATTCAGTATATTCAGGGAGTCACATGATCTAATTTTTTGGACACTTAAGGGGATATTCAAAGAGCGCCACAATTTCCGTGAAATTTGGGTGCTCTTTCATTCATCATACTTTGGCGAGCTCAATTTCGCCGACCCTGCAGTGAATTTAGCATTCACCACAGGGTCCACGAAGTGCGCCAAATCGATCTGCAGAAAAACACTGAATCGATCCAAATAAACCGCCGAATGCAGCCGCATACCCGCCGATTGCGGCCGACGACCCGCTGAGCAGAACGTCGAACGCATCCTCAAACTGCCATACGCAGCTGATGACCAATCAACAGACCACCAAACAACACCAGAAAAATCCGACCAGCTGCTGAACAGGGGTGAAAGAAAACAAAAAACACACACCTTTAAAAAGGCGTTTTAAACAAAAATAATGCATGAAAATAATATGTAAGGTCCTATGAACAACAATAAAAGGTCTGTTACACAATAAAAAAAAAAAGCGTCATTTAAAGAGATAACAGAATCAAAAATTTGCGGAAAAAAATCCCGAAAAATGCCTAAAAAATAAGTTAATAAAGAGACTTTTTTGCTGCAAATTATTATTTTTATTATTATTATTAATCTTTATTTATAAAGCGCCAGCATATTCCGCAGTGCTGAAATGAAAAGAATAAATGGTTGAATAAAAATTTATTAAAACGGGGATTTTTTTTTCATTGAAAAATGTGGGATTCGCCTGCTTAACCACTTGGCTGCTATGGGCGCGCTGAGCGCGTCCAGCCAAGTGGTTCTCCTGTGCTATGGACGCGCTGAGCGCGTCCATGCACAGGAGGCAGCAATCCGCCGGATTCCGGCGGATTGCTGTGCCCCCCGGTGCGGGCTGACATCTTGGATGTCAGCCCAGCACTCGGGACACCGACGGAGCAATTAGATGTCATCGCAGCGGCGCGATGACATCTAATTCAGGCCCCCCCCCCCGCATGTGCAGAGGAGGCGCCTGAAAGGGAGGGGGGAGGTCCTTCGGACCTCTCTCCCTCCCGATCGCCGGGGAGCAGGGCGTTAATCCAGGCACCGTTTGGAAGGGCACAGCCTGCCCTTCCAAACGGTGGCTGTCATTAACCCCTGGGGAGCTGGATCACAAATCGGCACTGAAAAGCGCCGGTTCGTGATCCTTTCCCGGAGCTGGCCGACATCTTGGATGTCGGCCAAGCCTCCAGGAACTCCCCCCGAGGACTGGCATCATCGTGCATAGCACGATGACGCCAGTCCTGGAGTTAACCCCTAGCTGCCACCAATGGTGGAGATAGGGGTTCCAATGAACCCCCTATCTCCCGATCCGTGGCAGCTAGGGGTTAATATTTAATATTGTTGGATCGGCCAGAGCATGGCCTTTCCAACGATATTAAACATGATAATGAAAAAAGTTGTAAAAAAAATAAAATATATATATATATATATTTAAAAAAAAACTAAACAAGTTTTTGTTTTGTTTTTGTTTTGTTAATGCAGCAATATTGTTCCCATTTCAATAATAATGTGAACAATAATGCTGCACTAACGATTTTTGTATGCGGTGCGTTTGTTAAAAATAGCGACATTTTCCCCCAAAAAAAGTAACGAGTCCCCATTTCTAATTTTTTTAACAAGCGCACCCCATAGAAAATATAACCGCAAACGATCGCATGTTAAAATGTGAAAAAAAAGACTTTACACATAATAAATTATTGAAAATTCCAATTTTATTGCATTTTGTGTTATAATATACAGACAGGACATGACGTATACATATAATAATGACATATTATGAATCTGTGGAGTCTGTCGAAAGAATGATATATAATATGTCTGGGTCATATATCAAAATATGGCTACAAAACGCGGTTAAACATGATGAGCGAAAGCGGTAAAAATGACCTCAGCACAGAGGTGTGAAAAGCCTCAGCAGCGAAAGGGTTAAACCTGTCGAATGAAACCACCAAAATCAGGACATTTCGCCAACTCTTCACAGCTTTTTGGCATTCTCTGAATAGATTAACCATTACTTTATGGGAAATTTCACTGTCATCAAATTGCACCGTGTTTCGCTGGAAGTTCGCCCATATTTGGCGAACTGCCAGCCTTTTGAATCGCCGAATGGCCACGAAATTGCATCGTACAAGGGAAATTCACCGTTTGGTGCAATTTGGTGGCCAATTCGGCTCTCTTTGAATAACCCCTATGATGTCGTTGAACACAGACTTGACCAACTAAAGCAACCCCAGTAGAACCAAGGGTCAAGTCAAGTGGGAACGAAGCTATTTCTCTATATTTGTGGCAGAAACTCAGTTCCTTTTGCCCCACACTCTGTGAACTTATCCCTAAGGCCCATTCCAAATTGATATAGAAATAAGCAGGCAACGTATTAGGGAATCATTATGATGGCACATAGAAATTAATATGCAATGTGACTGGCAGGTTTTGGGTTTTAAGTGTAAGACAACGCTTTATTTCATTGGGGCAGAAACATTGGTAAATTCCTCCACTTTTTTCTGGACGTCATCTGTAGATAAAAAAACATTCTGCAGAAAAAGAACCAGACCCAACGCATTATATTTTATTAAAAATATTCATCCTTATTAATTGGAAGAAGGGAAAGACAACAAACAATGTAAAGAACACTGTAAATGCTCAATGTTTCTGTTTCTCTGCTCTCTTCTGACCATCCTTGGGAAAGCCCAGCTGGATGCCACAAAATCTCTGGGTTTGTACTTTCACTCCTGTCACTCGGTTGTGCAGTTCACTGTGTCCTTGTTACTTATCGAGGTGGAAAGGTTCTTCTTCATTTGGAAATTAGGGATACTTAATCGGTAGTGGAAATATTCTTCTTCTGGGAACTACGGATGCTTAATGAGTGGTGGAAAGGTTATTCTTCTTCTGTGAATTAGGGATACTTGAGAGGACATAGATTCATGGTCACAGGTGACCCCTACTATTAATCATCCAGGATAATGGGTAGATGACATCAGATGCAGCTCGGTGACTCATGCGGCCGAGGGAAAACGGTGGGGAAAAACATACAAAAAAAACGAAAACCATGGTGTCCTCGCTCCTAGAACACAGACAGAAGCTCTGGCAGAGAAAGCCCATACCACAGGCCAAGCAACAGCTAAGCAATGGTAGAGTCCCTTGTCACAGAGGGGGATGAGGAATTATAGTTATTAACAAAATTACAGCGTGGTCCATCGAGCATTTAAAACATTGCTTTCGAAACAGGTTTTAAGTATCAACCTCCATTCCAAAAGCGCTGAAATTTCACCACGTTCCTAAGAGCAGGATTTCAATACAGCGGTGCGTCACGATGTCGACTAGAGGTTAGGGTTACAAGTTAGTCACCAATCGCAAATTGGGGCGATCGAAGATGAAACACGCCATTGATCCAATGACAGTGAACATCAGCGATCAACAGAGGGAACTTCTAACAGAATCCTGTGTGGATCGAGGAGGTTTACTGAGGTCACAGCAATGGTGGGTTCAATTTTGTTTGTAAAAATGGTGATTAGTGGGTAATCCTGCAAGTACTCTACTATCTCTAGAGGTCAGCAGCACTGGCCCTTTCAGATGTTTTGGAAGACCATCTCACATGGTGCTCAGCCAATCATTAGGTTCACTGACTATCATGGAAATGTAATTCCAAAACGTCTGGAGTGTGACAGTCGCTTATCCCTGCTGTATAATAAGCCAAATTTCTGCCATATCCTTATCAACAGGGGAACAATCTACCTCCCAATACTGTCAATCACCCTAATAATCTCTTGGTTGAATAGTGGACGCCCTGAAATGATGCTATGAAAAAGGATATTGAATCCTCTGCCATAAAATGTAACCCTCTCCAGTAACACAATGGTAGGGGACTGCTTGTCCCTTGAAATAATAATGCTAACTAACCCCTAGTAATAACATTATCTTGAACAGTGTTAGTAGCCAGGATGGCCATGGGCCACAGGTTGACAAGGAGATTCTTCCCATCTGGTCTGTATCTGATCAGCACTATGGCTGCCATTCAGTATGAATGAAGCATTCTATTTGTGGCACCAAAATGCATGAGTTGAAGTCTTTGATAAATAGAAAGACTTTTTTCCCAACAGTAATCAATATAGGGGACTAAAAAGAATCTCTGCTTACATTCAGAAATCTACCTAAAGGGCTTGGTTACTAGCAGCCGCTTTATACATCTCTTTAAGGGTACGTTGAACGAACCCAACCCTAGGTCTTATTTTTCTATATCATCTTCATTGGTTTAGTAATGTTTTATTTATTTACTGCTGTCATGGAGCCACATCAAGTTGATTTGAAGTTGGAGTTTTTATGTTTTGCACAGATTTGTCGATACATTATAGATGAGAATTCCTCCTGAAAGTTCAAGTAGAGGACAAAATGAACTTTTGAACTCACTGGAATGAAAGAATGGTTTTTCACTTCTTCGTCAACCCTGTAGTCACCTTGAAGTTATCTCGTCGAGGCTTCGCTCTCTGAATGTTACATTAGAATGATATTAACATTTAATCAGAGTGTGTTTTAGAGCAGTGCAATGGCTCTTAAATGTGGGCTGTTAAATAAGGCACAAGAAAATAGAAATGCTAGCACCTTGTAGGCAACGCTAAATGCACTTTTTTATGTGCCCGGTGCTCAGAGTTGTTTTGGCCATTTCGGCAAAGAGCAATTGTATATTACTACAAAATAACCAAATAATCAAGGATTATAATAACTAAACATTCAAGGATTATTACTATTGACACTAAATTATAACCAGTGTCTACATTCAATATGTTCAAAATTAAATTACATTGGAAAATATGGATCGATTTAAGGCTGTCGTTTTCTCAAACAAAATATCGGCTACTTTTGGTCAATAATTTTTTTGAAATCTCATCCGATACTGTAAAAAATATTTGTCCCGGGTCAGAAGACGCAGCTGTTGTGAAAACAAGTTGGTGGTAAAAAGAGCAAAAACACTTATTTTTGGCCAGCATCGTACAGATTTTTGTCGTTAGACATTTTAGAAAATTTGGAAGTCTATAAAAACAGTTCAGTCTTATTGCATCGGGCTTATAATAATTCATTCCAATTTTATTCTGTTTTGTTTTATGCCGAATAGATATTTTTACTTCTAATGGATGGAATCCTGTGGCTGATATCTTCACATTGAACAACATGGATAGACTGGCCCTAGAGCGGATGGTGTTGAGACCATACCACTTCGGATAAGAGATCCAGCGGAGACAGCACACCAGATGGGAGCTCCATAGAAGGATCCACCTCATCCAGAGATCCTGTGAGTCTCATCCAATTTGAGCTCCCATCGCCACATACATACTGCACTATATATTCTCTCATTCATTATAGGATTCTATACTCTCTGTATATCCCATTGGTCTATTAAGGAGGACAAGAACCACCTCCTGGAAGTTTATCCTACAATATACATGTTGTTAAGTTAAATACCTTTGTATACACCAATTGGTCTTTCTCTGTATATTATTGCCTCGATTTCCCTGCCGGAAAATCCATTTAACACCTTACAGCAATAGTAATTTTTTTGGAAATGGACATACCGAACAATTTGAATTGAATCCCTAAAGCCGTTATTTCCATTTAAATTTATAGCCACGAGAGACAATATTGGATTCCAATTTTTATTGCGAATCCAAATGCTGGTAAACCGGTATTTGAATCTCTCGAGCTGAAAAATTGCTGATAAAAAGCGTGTCGATGTCGGAGATTGGGCCAAATTAAATGGAGACAGTGGTGTGAGAATATATAAATTTATCATGGTATATTGTTGTATTTTACAAGTCTAGTCTCTATAGCTTTCAATAAGAATGCAATTTTATTAAAGAAACGCTTCTTGCGGATGAGACTCGACCAGTTACCTTATTTATCCATTTTCCATCCGACAACCACTCCAGAAACCTTCCAGAATATGTGGCTGTTAGTCCTAATATCTAGTCTGTAGGACATTAAGTTTACAAGTGGGTACAAGGAGGAATTATGGCAATGTGTATAAGTTCAAGGAATTCCTTGCTTGCCAAACTGCATATTAGAAATGTGCACGGCTGAAAAATTTGTTTCGTTTAATTTCTTTTCGTTTTAAAATAATTTTGTTTTCGGAATTTCGTTTCGTTTTGGATCAATTCGAAATTTGATATTGATTCGAATTGTTATATTAACTATCGAATAGATAATTTGATATATCAATTTGACAGCTGATAGCAATTCGAATTTCGGATCACTAAATAAAACCCCAATTAATCAAATTTTGCTGTTAAAAGAAAATCTAGTATTAAATGTTAAGCTGTGTCACAGATTTAGTATTTGAGTCAAATTAAACAGTGAAACAAAATTAATGTGTTTCATAAAGTCCTTTGCTGACTATTACTTGTATTGTAAGTTAAGATCAATTGATATCAGTTGATGTCAATTCAATAGTTGATATCAAATTCAATTCGATAGTTGATATCAATTCGAATTTTCCACCATAGTTTTCAATGTTAAAAAAATCCCCGTTTTTATTAAATATTTCTTAAACCATTTATAATTTTCATTTGCAGCAAACCAAAAGGCCATTTTTTTTATTGCTGAACGCACACAGACTGTAAGAAAATAATCCAGCTGCATGCGTTCAGCAAAGAATAACAGACCTCATTATTACATTTAAAACAAGTTAGGAAATCTAAACTTCCATCTAAAAAATCCCGAAAAATGCCAAAAAAATCCTTAAAAAAATAAGTTTAAAAAACTGTTTGCTGCAATTGAATATTTCTAAACGGGGATTTTTTTAACATTGAAAACTATGCTGGAAAAAACCTAGCATCTGCATTAATTAAAAAGTGACCTGTTCCGTCTTTTTTCGTTTTAGACCTTTTGGTTTTTTTTTAGATCATTTTTTTTTTGTTTCATGCCAGATCATTCGGTTCCATTTTTTTCCTTTCAGTTCATTTCGTTACAAACTTTATTTAGTTTTTGATCGTTTTGTTCAGTTTTTTTCAGCATTTTGTATCATTTGTATTCCGTTTTATTTTGCTTAGTTCCCATAATGAAATTAATTTGTTTGTGCTGAAACTATTATTTGGGATTTCGTAATTTCGGGCGGCCGATATGTCGTTTCAGAAATACTTCCGAAAGAATGAAAATGGTAAATTTGGCACGAAATTCTATTCGGAACGAAACGAATTGCACATTCCTACTATATATCCTTTTTCTATCAAAATGCTCTTGTGGTCTAGATTATGTAGGACATACTTGTAAGTTTTCACTCATTAGTAATATCTGGACCAAAAAATGTATAAGCTAATCACAAAACACTTTGCGCAGCATGGTTACACAGGGTGTCCTTAAAGTCTCTTTACAATTTCAAAAATGTATTTCAAAGGCAAATGAAAAGACAGATAAGTGAAAATTATTACAAAATGAGTGGTAGATATTTAATTTTTTTCCCCTCATTTAATACACCTCTATATGGGCACCATTAGTTGCGCGATGCACATCAAGACGGAACTTGATTTCTTGCTATTTTCACTGTAGCATACCCTCATCTATGGTGGCACCAGTAATCCTCTGCTTTAGATTAGTGATGTCCCGTACCTTTGTTCAATACACGATATCTTTAACATAACCCCATAGAAAGAAGTTGAGGGGAGTGATATCTGGTGAAGGAGGTGGCCAGGGAATTGGGCCAACCCTTCCAATGTACCGGTCTGGAATTGTATCATTTAGGAGCCCACGAACATGCAGTCCCCAATGTGGTGATGCACCATCTTGCTTGAAAATTATGGTTGGTTGAAGGTCATGTAGTTGTGGTGCCACGTATTCTGTCAAAAGGTATTCTGTCAAAACATTTGCAGTAATTGATGTCTCGCCGAAGAAAAACGGAACAGTGATTCAATTGCACATGATCCCACACCACACATTAATCTAAAGCAGAGGATCACTGATGCCATTGCCACCATTGATGAGGGTATGATACAACGAACATGGCAAGAAATCGAGCACCGTCTTGATGTGCTTCGTGCAACTAATGGTGCCCATATAGAAGTGTATTAAATGAAGCAAAAAACCTTAAATATATACATCTCATTTTGTAATAATTTTCACTTACCTGTCTTCTCATTTGCCTTTGTAATAAATTTTTGAAATTGTAAAGATTCTTTATGGACACCCTGTAGTGTAGAACTATTGTACAAGTCCCCTTTCCTGAGATGGGATACAATAGGCTTGAAATCCTCAGAATGAGAGACTTGTTTTGGATAAATTATTGACATTTAGGGATGAGCTGTTCGGTTCGATCAGTTCGGAGTTCGATTCGAACATCGGCAGTTCGAAAGTTCGCGAACTTCGAACTTTTTGGCGTGTTCAGCCCCGAGTTTGATTTTTTTTTTAAAAAAGTATAAAAAATGCTTAAAAAATACTAAAAAATATAGAAATAAAGAGACTCTTTACTGCAGAATATTATAAGCAACGATTTATTAGATATTGAATTAAAAAATAATGTCTAAATGTCTAGGTGCAAAGATTCTCACCTCTAAATGACCTTGTTAGATTTTAATTTCCTTTAAATATAATAAATATTTTGTCTTAAAAAGCCTGTTCTTATAAAATGGGCTGTGAAATTCCCCCCCTCCATTTCTGTTAGTTTCAATACTGCATAGACCGTTGTTCCTTCTATAGGATATGAGCTGTGGCCGATTTCCTGTTATGTTTAGTGCAGGAAAATGTGCGCAGAAGCGGGAATATGGGAAAAGGATTTCTTGTGAACCATATATGGTAGTAAGTTAACTGAGTGGCTAAACTTTGATGTTGTAATGTATCTGTACACTGATTGGCTATAAATTCTTTGAATTTTAATAAATAGATCTGGCTTAACGAGGAAAGCTAGACTTCTGAGAAAGACCAATACAGTTTTGTGATTGATTCTTTTTGGGGGTCTCCGCCATGGCGTAGCGCAGCTCTTACTTTGGTTTTGATATATAAGAAGAAACTTGGAAAAGGTTTATGGTAATTATAATGAAAAATAGAATTTTTCAGACCTGTGCTCTCAAACTGCGTAAACAACAGGTGTTTAATTAGCGTTTGGAAATAACATGCGCTTCTAATTAGTCCGGTCAAATGAATTTGATACATTGTATGCAGACTGGGAGTGCTAGGTATCGTGTGTGGGTCTGTGATAGCGATGTTTCCATACATCCTACAAATCCGCCACTTCACGGGCAGGTTATGGGGACCTCCTAGGCACGATATTTGAAGGAATTTTTCGTTTTTATTTTTAACCCTTATTTTATGGAAAACTCACTGTTCCTTGAACCCTTTCACTGCTGAGGCATTTCACCGCTGTGTGCTGAGCTAATTTTTACCGCTTTCGCTCATCATGTTTAAACGCGATTTGAAGCCACATTTTATTATACGACCCAGACATATTATATTTCGTTCTTTCCGGCAGACTCGGCAGATTCATAATATATCATTTTTAGATGTATATGTCATATTCTGCCTGTATATTATAACAGAAAATGCAATAAAACTTGAATTTTTAATCATCTGCAGCGTGTAAAGTGTTTTTTTTCACCTTTTATCACATGAACATTTGCGGTTATATTTTCTATGGGGTGCGCTTGTACAAAAATTAGAAATGGGGACTTATTAAATTTTTTGGGGGGAATTATGTGATTTTTAGCAAACGCACACCATAGAAAAAAAACATTAGTGCAGCATCATTGTTCACATTATAATTGAAATGTGAACAATATTGCTGCATTAATAAAAATAACACACAACCAAAAAATATATGTTTTTTTTTTTTTTTACTTTATACCTGGTCATGTTGGGTATCATTCGAAAGGCCATGCTCAGGCCTTTCGATTGACACCCTCCATGATCCCTAGCTGCCACGGTTCTGGAGATATCGGGGTTCAAATGAACCCCCTATCTCCACCAGGGGATTCCGGGCAGCTAGGGGTTCCCCAGCTATCTGACATCATCACGCTATGCGTGAGGACGTCAGGCAATGAGGGGGGACCCGGGGGTGGAGTCGCCATCCGAGATGGCGGCCCCTAATGGAGCTAGGCCGCACTTCGGCGCCTAAGGGGGTTAAAGCCAGGTTCCGCTTAAGGCTAGGGTCAGACGAAAGCATTTTTCCCCGCAAACGTGAAAAAGTGCGTTGAACGCATTGACGTATTTTTTCACGGAATTGGCAAAAACGGTCAGACGACACGCATTTTCGGGCGTGATTTTGTACGGATCGTCAATAAAACTCTTTTTGCGTCTGGACGTTATGTAGGCTGGACATTAGCAGTGTCTGACATCTCCTAATCACGCAAACACGCCGCTATGCCGCAGCTGCGCACTCAGTACGTCAGTACTAGCGGTTCAGCGTTCTCAGAAAAATGCGTTCAAATTCCACTTGCGTTGCACGGCCGGACTTTTGTGCGGCCATACTTCGTATATTGGCCGTCATTGCCCGTCATCTGCTGCTAGTGCGGCCGTAATTATGTGCGCCAGAACGCACGTTAAAAGTGCGCTGGTCTGACCCCAGCCTAAAAGGAAAGACTCTCCGAACGGATCCCCCCCATCCTTCCAGGCGATCTCCCGGCATTGCCGGGGGGTCACCTGGAAATGACGTCATCGCGCATGGTGCAGTGACGTCATTTACGTCGGGAGGAGCTTGACTTCAGCGTCTGAGGACGCTGAAGTCAGAACGCCGTGGGACCCCGGACAGAGAGGTGAGTATCTCCGCCGGGGGTCCCGCAAAGCTGATGACGTGTGGGACACGTCCTCCTCAGCATACAGCGGGAGTAACTGAGGACGTGTCCCAAATGTCGTCAGCAGTGAAGGGGTTAAAAACGTCTTTTTTTTTTAACTTTTTGTCCTTGTTTCCTGTCCCCCAGGGCACTACCCGGACCCCCATACACCTTTAATGGCAAATATCTAGCATATATGCCCTCTTGGAGGGCACTCTAAAAATCGAACTTTGAGTCCCATTGACTTGTATTGAGTTCGTGTTCGAGTTCAAATTCGAATTTTTGCAAAGTTCGAATGCGAACCGAACTCGGGGGTGTTCGGCTCATCCCTATTGACATTGACACCTTTTGTGGGTTGAATGAGGACAGAACCCCATCCCCTTTTTGTGTTAGCATGGCATATAGAAACATAGAATATGTCGGCAGATATAAAAGATAAATCCAGGTAAAGTATCCATAGAATTGGGCAGACTAGATGGGCCAAAAGGTTTACCTTTTGGCCCATCTAGTCTGCCCAATTCTATGGATACTTTACCTGGATTTATCTTTTATTTAGGATAGTCTTATGTCTATCCCATGCCTGCTTAAATTCAATTACTGTTTTGGCCTCTACCACTTCTACTGGAAGGCCGTTCCATGTGTCCACCCTCTCAGTAAAATAATACTTCCTGATGTTACTTTTAACCCTTTGCCCCTCTAATCTAAGACTATGTCCTCTTGTTTTGCTACTTTGTTTCCTTCTAAATATACTCCCTTCCTCTACCTTGTTGATTCCCTTTACGTATTTAAATGGTTTTATCATATCTCCTCTGTCTCACAAACCTTATCTTTTCTCATCTGATAAAGATTTATGTGCTGAAGGATTTGTATCGCAGCAACTCATTATATGTATTTGGATGTAATACAATTTTTTATGCAAAACATGGCTTTTTTAGATATCTGATGGATATTTTTTAATTTGAGATAACACATTAAATTTGTTTTTATTTCCTGCAGTGTGCTGTCTCTCTATTTTATGATATAGTAGTTTGTTTTCTGCGCTAGGAACTCGGTTTCATGACAAACATCCTTAACCCCTTCATTACAATGTGGCTTAACATAAAATCACTGACAGCAACCCGTGGCTTTTTGGAAAACCACTTTAAATTATCTAGTAACCCAGCTAACACTAAGGCTAGGGTCAGATGAGCGTGATTTCTACGGACTGTACGTTCGTGCACACGGACATACGTCAGTACGGAAGACGCAGTAGTGGCCACACAGTCCGTTTATTCACTGACGTATATTTTGACGGATGTAGGAGGGAAAATAAATTAAAAAGCAAAACCATTTTGTCCGTGAAAAATGCTGGACGTATAAATGCAGTCCGTCTGACCACGTTCCATCACTCACACACAAAGCTATGCGGACGTTGCGGACGCAGCGCACTTTGTGCGGCCGTTCTAGTGGTTGTACGTTCTTGCCTGCCTTGCGTCCGTTTGCCGCGGCCGTTGTGCGTCCGCAGTTCAGTGCGGACGTACTTTGTGTAACAGGCTCCAATGGACTTTCTTTCATGCTATCACGGACGTACTTTTAGGCGCAATCACGGACGTGAACACTACGCTCGTCTGACCCCAGCCTAAACACAGACCAACACGCACTCAAACTTACACACATACACAAACACTCCTACACTGACACACGGACACAAACACACACACACACACACACACTCGTGCTTTTAGGGATTGTGTGCATTGTAGTGAGAGGTAGAGGGCTGCCTCTGATGGTCAATCCTGGCAGGCAAGTCTCCATAAAGTCTTAGAAGCTCATGGAATTACTATACACTGCGGACTTTAATATGTTCAATGTAGATAACTTTAGGGGAATATTCTGGAATGCATTTGCAAATGGAATTCGTTATTAATAAGCAAAATGCATGTGGAATTCTTCAGAATGTCTCCAGATTGAGTTAACTAGACCGCGGGCACCTGATGGTGCTTTTGAAGATTAAGGTAATTTGGTCATAAAGGTGAAGGTCTTATTTATTTGTTACTGTGTATATTACAGTGTGCATTCCAACCTTTCTGCATTTGATCTACAGCTTAATGTAACATCTATATCCCCCACTAATGATGGCTCATTTGGGATGGAAATAATTACAGAGATGTGTCTCAAACACCTAAACCGGGTGAAATAAAAGAGATTTTTTTATGATCAGTGATATCTTAATCTTAATTACATAATGAGATCTTTCTAAAAATTCTCCAAAAATCCCCTGGATGGTTTTATTTCAGTATATGTAGCAACCACATCTTCTCATCTTTTCTTCTACAAAAAATCTCTCTCTGCTCATTAACGGGATGCTCATCAGCCTGGCCACCTCAAGCTTGTTGCCTTGGAGTCACATTCAATCTGACCTTACATTCGCTCTCTGAATCCAGACAATACCCAAATAATCACAAAAAATCTCCACGGCCCATGGAAGCTGGGATCCCACATTGCACGCATCTGCCGAGTCACTGCCAATGAGGATGGCGAAATCCCCATGTAAGACAATACCACAGAAGAAGGCAGGACTACAAGGCAGAGCTGAGGTGCATTTATTAAAGGGGAGAACAAGCTCACCCCATAAAGTGACGTGACGTTCGGTCATAAATTATGCATCAATTAACATATGATTATGGCAACTATGGCTGAAACATCACGTCACTTTATGGGGTGAGCTTGTTCTCCCCTTTAATAAATGCACCTTAGCTCTGCCTTGTAGTCCTGCCTTCTTTTGTGATAGTAACCAAATCATGTCATTTCTACCTTAAAAACATTGCCCGAATCCGTCCCCTTCAGATGAAAGAGCAGGTGCTCGTCCGTGTTCCTATTATATCACGACTTGGTTACTGTAAGTCACTCTTTCTGGGCCTCCCCAAGTTCCCCAACCCCGCATTGCTACCTTGAAATCTGTAATGATTGCAGCTGCCAGGTTTATATTTCTCACTCTTCGCTCCTCACATTCGTTCCCCTTTGCTTGTGTGATGATCCGGTCGGGTAACCAGGCAGCTTAGCCTCGTCACTTTGCTTCCCTCGCTGTAACATTATAGTCCCACTCTCCAAATGACCAGGTGAGAAAAGCATCAGGAGGACGACAGCACAAAGTGCCGAGGTGAGCATTAGGTGAAAAGTTCTCTGTAATGCTCACCACGCAACGTTTTATACTGTACACAATCAGATAAGCGCATAATCCCATTAACTCGAATAATTCCAAACCCCGAAAGCCTGGCGCAAACAACTGTTTACGGAGAACCGCTTGCAACCTAAATATCAGCCTTTTGGGGGGATCCCAAGGGAACAGCGGCCTGACCTTGGCACTGTTCAATAGCTCAGAACTCCCAGTTGTTAAGGTCCAAAAAGCACCCTGATACTTGGGCAGGTGCCGAAGCAACAGCAATGAACAGGAGATGATATGTAGCTGCTGCAGCGGGATCCCGACAGAAGGGCAGTGCTGTGAAACCCAGATTCCCATTGGAGCTCCCTCTCAGTAATGACCCCGGGCCCTATCCCAGTGAAAGGGTAACAGAAGCTCAAAGAGTGCCCTGGTAGGGCAAAGCATTGGTACAGTGCTTACTGGTGCAGTTCGGCAAGTATCTGTGCTGCGCTTAGCCGGCTCACAGTTCAGAATAAGTGGTTACGACTCGGGAAGGAGGGGCAGGACAACAAAGAAAACTTGCACCATTAGCTCACACCTCTCAAAGACTTTTCTGGTCCAGTGGCAGTGGCGTAACTAGAAACCTGAGGGCCCCAGTGCAAGAATCCATGAAGGGCCCCCCAACCCCCCCCAAAAAATCTATATTTTTACTTTTTTTTCCCTGCAATATAAAAAAGATAGTATTACCACCAGCTCACATGGATATATACTGTATATTGCCCCCAGCTCACATGAATATATATATTGCCCCCAGCTCACATGGACATATATTGCCCCCAGGCCACACATGGATATATTGCCCCAGCTCCCACATGGATATTTTTGCCCCCAGCTCATGGATGTATTTGCCCCCAGCTCATGGATATATTTGCCCCAGCTCATGGATGTATTTGCCCCCAGCACATGGATGTATTTGCCCCCAGCTCGTGGATGTATTTGCCCCCAGCTCGTGGATGTATTTGCCCCTAGCTCGTGGATATATTTGCCCCCAGCTCGTGGATATATTTGCCCCCTGCTCGTGCATGTATTTGTCCCCAGCTCGTGGATGTATTTGCCCCCAGCTCGTGGATGTATTTGCCCCCAGCTCATGGATGTATTTGCCACCAGCTCATGGATGTATTTGCCCCCAGGCCCCAGCTCATGGATGTATTTGCCCCCAGCTCATGGATGTATATGCCCCGCCCCAGCTCATGGATGTATTTGCCCCAGCTCATGGATGTATTTGCCCCCAGGCCCCAGCGCATGGATATATTTGCCCCCAGCTCACCTCCTCTGCTGCCGCCGGCGTTCTGTTCCTCTCAGAGGCGAGCGGCCGCTGAAAGCATGCAGCCTGGCCGCTCACCGGAAACCACCTGACCAGCGCAGCCGAGTTTTCGCGAGATCTCGTGCGCTGGTCAGCTAGTTCCCATCCCACATGAGCGGCCAAGCTGCAAGCCAGCGGGCCGCTCGCAGGGAGAGGAACAGCCGGCGGCGCTGCTCCCAGATTCTGCCGCTTATTGCCGGAATCTGGCGGCGGCGCTGGCCCCCCTCCAGTGGTGGAATGCCAGGGCCCGGTGGCAACTGCGACTGCTGCGACCCTGGTACTTCCGCCACTGTCCAGTGGGATGACCTGCCTCGCCTTATCAGACTCTCCCTTTATCTAAAGTATTTTAAGAAATCCCATTTATTTAACCCTTTCACTACCAAAGCTGAGTTTACTCAATTTTTCATTGACAAGCAATTGCTAGCATATCAAACTCTGCATATCATTTTAAAGTAAGATTAGTATGCCCCCTATGGAGAAACAAAATTCTTTGTTTTATTTCTCTCCAGTCTTTCTGTATTACCGTAAACAAGCTGCAAATAGCAGCCCCAAACCTCACTCACAAAAAAGCTCAACAAACTTTGCTGCTGCATTACAACAGTCAAGGAGAGGGCAGAATACAGGGAGATCTCTGGGGTCACTCACTGCTGTACAGGGATAAGATTCAGGGGGTTATAATGACTGAAAATCCCTGTACAGTACAGATACAAGGTGTTGCTGCAATTGCCATACACAGGCATTATGCAGCACATACAGATATTGCATTGCTAATAATCTCATTATGATCACTATAAACCCCCATAAGCAGGAGATCTGAACATTTTACTATCTATCCTATCACATTCACTGTAATTGTACCGGCTGGGTGGAGTAGAGGTAACATCACTGCTCTGCATGGAGAGAGCCTGTGGAGTCATGGGTTTGATCCCAGCGAGCAACCTCTCCAGTAAGTGTCCTTGGGAAGACACCTAACGGCATATACTCGCCACCCAGAACATACTTGAAAACGAGAGAAATCAAAATGCATCCTTCCTGTAAAATCCTTTCTAAAAAAAAAATTGACACAAAGGCCGTTACTGCCTGTATACTGATAATACAAACCCCATATGACATTGCGAGATATACAGGACACCATCTAGAATTTAGAACCTTTCATCCTAGCAATAATTCGGTAGCTGATAAACAAATACATGAAAAACTGAAAGATGTATCAATATTTTAATCTATTAAATAGCTGTGAATTATATTTTTTGCTCAAAATTGGTGTTGTACCCTACATGTAAGTGTTAATTACACATTCTATGATTCAAATAAATGTTACAGATATTGGTATTTTTTGGAAGCTGCATTGCTAATAATCTCATTATAATCACTATAAATCCCCATAAGCAGGAGATCTTACCGCTGTATTATCTGCTTGCATTACATTTATTGGATCTGACACAAGGGCCATTTCTGCCTGTATGCTAATAATGCAGACCCTGTATGACATTATGCGAGATAAAGGGTGCCATCTAAAGTTTAGAACCTTTCATCCCAGCAATATTTCTGTAAAGGATAAACAAATACGTGAAAAATTTGCATATTTAAACGTGTTTTAATCTTTTAAATAGCTGTGAATAACAATCTTTAAAGGAAAAACGAACACATGAAAAATTTAAAATGACTACATTTAAATTACATATTTTTTTTAACTGTCTCAGAACACAAATCTCTGCCAAATTTCTATTTTACCCTATATTTTATTGGGAACTTTGCATCCCATTTTTAGGATAAATCTCAAGATAAAACTTTCTTCAAACAAAAAGAGCTTGGCAGCGAAGGGGATAATAAACGACTAACGAATATTAAATAATATACACAAATAAATAATGGGCAAACGTTAAAGTGTTAAATAAACCAAGTCCAAGAAAATCATATTATCTGGAAATGAATTTCCCACTGCTTATGTCACAGCTCTCATTCCTCCATGTGATGCCTTAGCTGATCATTAGACTAAAGTAATAATCAGAAGCTTCTCTGAGGGCAGGCACGATGGCGCAGGGAGACATGCCTCACGCGTTTCGCTCATCACAGCTGTCTAATCATAATCTTAATCATAAGTCACTATTTCTCCCCAAACGGATTCCTATGACTTTGTTTACAATAATGAAGGAAAGAAGAAATTTCTGCTGAAAACTAGATTGCTGTCGCCGAACAAGGCAGGCTGCGTGCCGCTTAATAAACAATCGTCCGTTTAATTATAGCATATTTAAACAAAAGTATCTTTTGAGCTTGTTGCTCCATAGTTTAATCGATGCTGTGAGTTTAGAATAATGCAAACTATGTTTTCTTCAAGATCAAGAGGACTGTTGAATGGGCTCTCTATAAGCCTGAAGTAGCACAGCGGGGTTGCATACCAAATGAAAGCAAAGAGCTTAGCTGCCTGAGCTTAGTACATCTCTTTCTGCCTATTTCAATTATTTATTAGATCTGTCACTTTTATGTTGCTTCAACCACAATGCTGGGATTGTTTCTTTATGTCAGATTCCCGACTCAAGTTTATCCTTTTGCGTGCTTCCTTTCCGTTCAAAATTCTGAATTTCTAAGCCTTTTTACCTTTTTTTACACCTGTTAAAAAAAAAAACAAGCAGTAGTCTCCCCGCTGCAAGATTTATTATATTATCCTTTAATTAGAAATATGCTAATTAGCTTACTCATTATATGCCAATTTATATCCAGCATGGGGCATAAAAAGCTAAATTTACCACCCTCTTTTTTTATCCTATAAATATGGATTTTATTTTTTTTAAGGGATTGATTTAATAATACTGTATGAATGTTTATCTAGCTGTTTTTTTTATTTTTTTTACCCAAATACATGTAAAAGTTATATTGCTTTTAATTGCTATCCAGAAAAAAAAAAGGAGGTCAACTATCTTCTTGATCTGGACACATTCCATGCCGGAAGGAAAAACACATTTCCAAACAGTATCTGTATTTCATGGTTCTGTCTTTTTTTTTCTTCAAGGGGTTCAAGGCTCACAAATTAATTCAGAAAGTCCTCAATACCTTATTGTGTGGGGTCTTTCACCTTCGGTCAAGTTGAGCGTAACATCTGTGAATGCAGATCCCCCACTGTTCCCATTCGGCTGGTAAATCAGAAAACTGTAATTCAGATAAATTTTTTATTAAAATAGCCATATTTAAGGGAGTTTTCAGTGTCTTAAATCTATTTGGAATGCAATAACATTTCTCTGGATTTGCCAGAGAAATTGCATCCTTAGACAAAAAGATGTGCCGCAGCAGCTACAGCTTCTAGTAATTTTTTGTTTGTATGACAAGAATCATGGGTGAGAGAAAACGTTGTGAATTCCCACTACTTCATTTTCGTATGTCTAAAGTACTCCATGTTCTTCCCATTATTATGCTTTAGTGGAGGAGATGCTGGCCAGAAATCCTGAGAAAAATGAAAACCACAGTTGGAGAATTTAAACAAAATAACTTTTGTTCATTTCCCCTATATTTGGACAACCTGAGAAAGCAAAGCAAGAAAAGAATAGGATGACAGAGGTGGCAGCAACAGTGATAATCCTATCATTACACTGCGCACCGTTACTATTCCACTTTACGGAAGTTTGGATTGACCTAACATAGGGGCCATTGGAGCTGCAGCCCCAGGCTCGAGCCCCCAAATAGGCCCAGCAGAAAGTTAACTGTGCCGGCACCAGTTACCACCAATACAATGGGAACAAGACAATGGGGCAGTGGCACAAATTAGGTGTGGGCGTGTGAAGAATGGAGAAGGAACACTATGGGAGGTGAAATGAATGGGGCAGAGGAACAATGGGACATGAGACAAAAATTGAAGAGACACAGTGGAACGAACTGGCATGCTGTAGACGTCCATTGAAATAATCAGCTCCAGGCATATGAAGCCCTTACACAGGCATATGAAGCCCATATTCCGGCACTGGTGGCAGTCAATGTGTTGGTCAACAATCTGATGTCCAAATTGCCCATATCAATACAACTGCTGTTATTATCTCTTATATAAGGTGTTGGTCCCAATCTCATGTAAAATCTCATGTAAAAAAAGAAATGTATACAACAACAGGAGCGGAAACCTAGACACATAAACAACAAATATCCAACATTGTGTGATTATTGTTTTTACACGACTTTGTATAATTAAGGGCCCCTACAAGAAACACTCACTAGAGTTAAATGCATAAAGGTCACATCAATATGCACAGTAGAAAGGTTACCCTACTCCAGGTACTGTCTAGTTCACAGCACAGATCTGGATACAGCTGATCCTAAGCACTCAGCTTCCACCATGTGGATTCAGAATCACTCGTGTCATTCCATCTTCTCCAGGGTTTTCACAGGGGATGTAAATGTAAAATAGAGTACTCTTACATCAAAATAAAAGATTAAAGATAATTTGTTGTTTAAAAGACTAAACATTTGACGCGTTTCGTGGTATAAACACCACTTCATCATGCCTATGTCAATCTCAAGCCATTAGTATTTCATTTTTGCTGTGGTAGTCAACAATCTCATGTCCAAATTGCCCATAAGAACACAACTACCTTTGGTATATTACGTATATTTACTGTGGTGGTCAACAATCTCATTTGCATTTGCCCATATGAAGACAACTATTTTAGATTTACTGAGGTGATCCCCAATCTCATGTCCAAATTGTGCATGTCAAGACAACAGCCACTAAAATCTCACATTGTCTATTTCCTACTCCAAATCATGGTAAATATTAATTTTAATATATTTTTGGGCTGAAAATGTTAAATAAACATTATTTACTTACTTTTTAAACCAAATCCACTCAAATAACAAAAAAGTAATCAAAAAGAATAAATATTAGAATGCACAAAATATTTATTCTAGGTAAACAATATATTAGGAAAATTCCACCCAGAAGAATAACATTGTTCCTGTGTACCGATTTATACTCTATATCAGTAGAACAAACAACATGGAAGATATCTATATTTGGATCTCTCCCTTTTTATTAAGAATATAATAGAACTGACGTAAGTGAATGAATATTCGGATTTTAGCAGCGATGAAAAATTGATAGTATACAATTAGATGAAGGGAGTACATCTCTTGCCGTGATTTCTAGTTCTTGACGTGACAAATGCGCATGTTGACAGAATGCCATCGAAGCCCATAAGTAGCTTGTGCCTTCATTTATCTACGAGACATTTTGATTTATAGACATTGCTAAAAATGACATTATATTATCCTATAAAAGTTCTCAAGGAAAAGGAGAAAAATATTAACCTTGACACATTCTATTTTTAAGAATTCTATGCCGTGCACTGGAAAATCAAATCACAGCAAACCAAATGCATAGACCCCGTGTAAAGCCTACAGATTTCTTTATTGGGTTAACATGATGCAATGGCGACATAACGGATAATTATTATATTACAATATAACAAGAACACAATCTTAATACCATTTCAAGCAGCATATTAGCTTTAAATCGCGGTTTCTTACTGCTCACTTTTTGTCATTGGTGTCTTCAGCGCACTGTACCTCGGGCCACAGCCGCTGCGTGGGAAAAAGAACACGAAGGAGAGGATGTGCTCTTACGGGGACAAACTTGTGAAGTCAAAAGGTCGCTTTAAAACAGCTTTATTTCTAGCAAAATTAAAAACCTTGACAGTGACCAAACAAACCCAAGTGACGGAGAGGGCTAGGTGCAAACTGAGTCGTACACAGCAGTGCCCTTAATCATAGGCCCAATGAGCCCATCCTCTCCTCGTTTTCTTATTTTTAGATTACCTTATTATTACCTTTTACTGATCAGCAACAACATTAGAACCAATGACCGGTGAAGTGAATAACATTGATTATATGGCTACAATGGTGGCTGTCACGGGGTGGGACATATTAGGAGAGAGTGAACAATCAGTTCTTGAATTTCATGTGTTGGAAGCATAAAAAATGGGGGGAAAGGTCTGAGCGACTGTGACAAGGTACAGCTAGTGATGACTAGATGATTAGGTCAGACATCTTCAAAATGGTAAGTCATGTGGGGTGTCCCCGGTGTGCAGTGGTTAGTACCTACTAAGTTGTCCAAGGAAGGGCAACCGGTGAATTTGCATCAGGTTCATGGGTGCTCAAGCCTCATTGATGCAGAAGGGTGGAGGAGACATAAGGCCCATCTTGTCCAGTCACACAGAAGAGTTCCTGTAGCTCAGACTGCTAAAAATCTTAATGCTGGCCATGAGAGAAAGGTGTCAGAGAACACATGACATGTACCTCCTACCTAGAGCTTGTTACAGACCACGTACACCGCTTCATGCCAATGGTTTTCCCTTGATGGCAGTGGCCTCTTTCAGCAGGATAATTCACCCTGCCACATTGCAAAAACTGTTCAGGATTAGGTTGAAGAACATGACAAAGATTTCAAGGTGTTTTCTTGGCCTCCAAATTTCCCAAAACTGAATCTGACCTAGCATCTGTGGTACATGCTAGAACAATAACTACGATCCACAGAGGCCCCACCTCATAACTTGCAGGATATACAGGATCTGCTGCTAATGTCTTGGTGCCAGATACCACAGGAAACATTCAGAGGTCTCATGGAGTCCATGCCTTTATGTATCAGAGCTTTTTTGTCAGCAGGAGTTGGGCCTACATGATATGTGGTAGGTGGTTTTAATATTGTGGCTCTTCATTGAATGTTTATGTCAGGATTCATAAATATTAAAAAACTTAACAGCATCAAAAGTCATTATATACATAACCCCACATTAACATATTAGCCCACCTTGCCCCTTCTCACTTATCCCCCACTCTCCCATTATAGTCAATATACCTTCATTTGACCCCACATTGCCACTTATCTCCCAATTGCACATAGCATCATTCATTCTTTCACTTGTCCCTTATTGCCCCAACACTAATGCCCCATATTGCCTAATAGCTTCCCATTTACCCAATATGGTACTTAACTCCACAATATTTTCCAATGGGAGTGACTTCTTATGATAGCCCTGATGACCTTATTATGGATTTATGTACGTCCATAAATGCTGTCAGTAACTCTTGTCATGTCCCAATTCGGAACTTACTAGTAACTATCTAAATTATTATTATTATTATTTATTTATAAAGCGCCAGCATATTCCGCAGCGCTGTACAATAAGCACAGTATAGACAGGGTTACAATACATTGAACAACATTTGACAAACAGTACAGGAGGAGATGAGGGCCCTATTCCCGTAGGAACTCACAATCTAGGAGGGTTGGGGTTGGAAACAGGAGGAGAGGACTGTAAGGTGAGAGTGATTGATGGTTGCGTCAGTGAGTTGGGTGGTAGGCTTCCCTAAATAGGAACGTTTTAAGGGAGCGTTTGAAGGAAGAGAAGTTAGGGGAAAGTCTGACAGTACGAGGGAGAGCGTTCCAGAGAGTGGGGGCTGCGCGTGAGAAGTCCTGCAGTCTATCATGGGAAGAGGTGATGCGGTGAGAAGCTAGGCGCAGGTCACTGTTTGACCTTAGGGAGCGGGCTGGGGTGTATTTGGTGATTAGTGAGGACAGGTAGTGGGGCGCTGAGTTAGTGAGGGTTTTGTAGGTAAGGATAAGGATTTTGAACTTAATTCTGCAGTGGATGGGGAGCCAGTGAAGGGACTCGCAGAGGGGAGCGGCAGAGACAGAGCGGCGGGTGAGGTGAATTAGCCTGGCGGAGCCGTTCAGGATGGATTGTAGGGGGACAGAGAGAGAGGCGGGACAGAGGGAGGCCAGATAAGAGATTATTGCAATAGTCGAGTCGGGAGATTACCAGGGCGTGTATGAGTTGTTTTGTGGTGACAGCGGTAAGAAATGGCCGAATTCTGGAAATATTACGCAGTTGGTATCGGCAGGAGGAGGAAAGAGACTTGATGTGGGGGATGAAGGAAAGAGCAGAGTCAAGTGTCACTCCGAGACAGCGAACTTGGTTTAAATCCTCTTCATCCTACCTTCAGATGCCTTTCTGTGCTCCTGCTTAACCTGAGCAACATTCTTGTTTTATTATGTCATATCCAATCAGTTCTTATGGTGTGGTACCATTGTAATCTTGGTTTTAGCCCCTTTTATTACACCAGTAGAATTGATACAATGACATTCAACATGAGTATTCCAATGACCCTCCAAATCATTGGGCCGAGCTGCCACAGTGCTGTCGTTAGTGAAAATGTGTTTCATTTTCCAAAACTCAACGTATTCCGCAAAGAGTGCTACAAAATGTCCATAAGCTGTTTGTGTTTCTTTTGCTGAAAGTATCTGTAGGGGTTATTCAAAGAAATTGCACTGAACAGTGAATTCCCCCGTACGGTGCAATTTCATAGCCATTTGGCTATTCTAAAGCTGGCAGTTGGCCAAATATTGGCCAATTGCCAGCAAAATACTGTGCTGTTCGATGGCAGCGAAATCCCCCTAGAGAAGTAATGGTTAATCTATTCAGAGAACACCGAACAGCAGAGAAATGTCAGTGAATGTCCTCATGTTCAGTGGTTTCATTCGGCAGGTTTAACCAGGTGAATCTCATAGATTGCAATGTAAAAAATATTCACATTTTTACTCAATATCTATTAAACCATTTATTATTTTAATTTGCAGCAAAAGTCTCTTTATTTTTTTTCGGATTTTTCATGCATTTTTCGGGATTTTTTCAGATAATTAAAAAAAAATAATTAAATATTTTTCTGTAACAGGCCTTTTTATTATTATTCATAGGACCTTATATGTTAATTGCAGGCATTTTCGCCCAGTAATTTTTTTGCAAAACAGCTTTTAAAAGTTGCAGTGTTTTCTTTTTTTCTTACAACCATTTGTTGGCTTGTCGGCTTTTTCCGGCGGCTGGTCGGCGCTCAGATCAGCTGTTCATCTGCTATTTTCGAATGCATTCGGCGGTTTTGCGGAGGGATCGTTGGATGCGTTCGGCTTTTTTTTTGGTGGTTTATCTGATCACTCCGATTTTTTTTCCACCGGTTTTGCGGCAGTTTTTGCATTCGAATCGGCATTTTTGCAGCAGGTTTTCAGTTGCAGTCGGCGGCTTTTCACTGCACTACGGGGACCCTTTGGGGAATGCTGAATTCACCACAGGATCGGCGAATTTGATTCCCTGAAGTGCAAGGAATGAAAGAGCACCGTAATTCCGTTGGAATTTCAGTGCTTATTGAATAACCCTGCATGTCTTTGTTATTTTGTCTTTTGCGGTGTCTGTTTAATCCTGCACTAGGTGAAATGTGGACATATTTTGCTCTAATGTCTGCACGAAATAGAAGAACCAGAAGACGGCTTAAGGTTTTAAAAAAATTTAAAACTTTTTATCGAAACAGAAAAATGGTTGGAGGACAAATATGCTTTGAGGATAAGGAGACAACCTTTCCTGTTTCCTAATGATATTTGCATAATGACAGCAAACATGCGGTTTGAGAAGCAATCAACAATATAAGTGCTTCGAAAGGCATTAAAATAAAGCACTGTGAAGTTTGCAATCATTTTTCATATATTGCGTAATGCCTATCATTCTATTCTGAGATGTTTGCATTACAAATATCCACCATGACAATTTAAATTATCACACTAAATGGAATGCAATCAGGTTAACTAGAACATTGTTGCATTCCTTTTCATAACAAAAAAAAATATATATATTGGTACTTTATAAAGAATTGAACTGTATTTGATAGATAGACACACGACAGATGGATAAATGGATGAACATGAAATTTGATTGAGTACATACTACTATTTGCCCTGGAGAAAGTCTAGCGATAGACAAAACGCGTCGGGTTTTATTCTTTGTTTTACTATATTTAATTTTCAATAAAAGATCTGAATTTATTTTGGATTGACATTTTATTCCTGATTGTGGAAAGAAAGAACAAGATTCCACATCTACTTGCTTCTCACCTACATCTGTGTACCTAGAAGTTACTGAAGCTGCCGTGTGTTATTCGATTTCTATATCTGGAGCGGTGGACCATCTCCTGGGAGTCGACTTCAGTATCACGACAAAAGCTGAGTATATAATGATCCTACATTTGTCACAACTGCTGCTATTGGTTTAAATGGATGAACAGACAGACAGGCGTTTAGACAGTTAGAAAGACAGACAGATTTAGACAGAATTTTTTTTAAAAAAAGGAATCCAAGCAGTCCAATAGCGGTATAAGTGCATCCCCACGTGATGTGGGAAAATCTAGAAATTGGGGTTTAGATTCAGAGTGTCTTTCCACCATGTCTTTGTGAGAGTTAGACAGAACGACAGACATGAGACAGTGATACGACCCAGTTTAGCTCCTCTCTGATCAATAGTAATAAATATAAAGTGCAATGTGCTGCCATAAAAAAAACTAGGGGTGATGCAACTGTGATCCTTCAGTTGCCAATAATACAGAGAGAAGCATGAACATAAACCCCTAAATTATAAATAATTACAATATAGCCAGCAATTGTAATAAAGTGACACGTGGTAGTTAAGTTACATCCAACACGCCAGTGTAGAAATGCGCCATATAAGCAAAATAAATACTTAAATTTCTTAAAAAAACAAAAAAAACGCTCCTCACTTTATCATTGAGAATATGCAAAAGAAAATATAGGGCATAGTGCAGATATATTATAAGAACGTGTCCTGTATGTGGCTAATAGTGGTCAAATAATTCCAGAAATACCTTGCCTTGAGCCTGTTTGTAAGACTGGCTTGGCAACATCAGCAATGTACCAATATCGGTGGCTCTCTGAATGATCACTTTTCCTGTATCTGTCATGGAAAGACCAACTGAGGGCACAACATAGGGCAGTATAGCCACTGTATAACAATTATATGAAGCAGTAATTATACACTGACCTTTTCTGGAGCCTCTTGTATGGGATTGAAAAAATGTGCCTTGGTGCCCATCTGCGTGTGGGTTGCACCTCCCCTCTTTTGACATTTGGACGTCTTTGTGCAGAATGGGCATGCCTGAGTTCCTAATCAGGAGGGGGGGTTGGTGGGTTAAGGCAATCTGGAGGTAACTAAATAAGGCTGGAAACTAAATTGATTAAAAAACAGATCTTTATTAAATTAAAAAAACAGTAAAAGTAGCTAAATAAAAATGGGCTCGCCAAACGTTGAGGCCAGATTCTCCTGAGACGCGTTTCGCCAGTATAACGCCTGTCAGGTATAACGCCTGGCTTCCTCAGTCAGGTTTTCCCACAGTAAATGTAAAACGTGTTCTAAGAAATCTAACGACTCTATTCTGACACAGCCATTATATTTAACAAGTGAGCTGTTGATGGCCGGAGCTGCTATTCCGACCAAGCCGCAAACTTTGCCTTTACCGGCTCCTTAGTGTTTGTTAATGCTCCCTATACATTGAATAGGAAGTGTAAACCATCAGCCAATCGTATCATTTTTTTTAATTTTTAAAGCAAAAAGTATAATCAATACTACTATCAAAATAAAAAAAACAATTGTATTCAATTTTTTTTAATGATCCAAATGGTATAAATCATAAATCACATTACTGTATATTGGGAAAAAAGAAAAGTTATTCCCTGTCCTAATTTTCCTTCTCTCTCATGGCCCTCTAGAATGTCACAGGGGGAGCAGCCGATCTGATCAGGGAACCGTCCTATACAACAGCTCTCAGCTGGGTCTGCATGCCCGATTGACCAACCTTATCACTAAGGGCCAATCATGTATTTCTCCCATAGCTCCGCCCAAAGATGGTGACAGATGGCGGCACCCAGCACTGGATCAAGGTGAGCATCGGCTGCAATATATCATCAAGGGATGAGATATCACATTTCTCTTTAAGACCAGTCCATCCCCTAATGGGATATTGCGCTTTAAAATAAATTTTGGTTTATATAAGGTATGCACAAACATACAAAAGCATTATGGACAATAAACCTTATGTTATAACTTTAATAGCATTTCTTTTCAATTTTTAACTTTACGTTTTCAAAAGTTAAAGTTTATAACTTGGATCTGACATTTCTTAAAGCACTTGAAGCCACGCGGCCTTAAATTGATCTCTACCTTTTACATTTCAATTTCCACCAGATTTTCTCGCCTCATTCCATCGAGAAGTTTAATTTGAACATTTTCATTCGTATTATATACCTTTCAGCTCGGTTTATCCTGCGACTTGTAAGGTCAAAGTGACCTCTGTTACTGGTTTATACAAGTGAATGATGTTAGATAAATATAATGCTTTCTTAGACTTCGGTTTATTTTAAACCTAATGTGAATAGGAAATGAGACGGGTCTCCTGAAATTACTGGAGAAAAGAGAACAAAAATCCTAAAACGCTGCATTAAATTACATGACTTAAAGGGACACTCATCCTGACCACTTTATAGTTATAAAGGCTTAACATATTCTAAACGTCTGAAAGAATTTGGTATCGACATCCCACTGGTAGGTTCTTTTAAACACAGAATAATTTTTTTTTCTTGGCTGAGATACAATAAATTAGCAAAAAAAACAAACAGTGTAAAATTAAGTTCTTTAACCCATTAACATTGGCGGGTGTACTATGCTGTCTCCGCAGCGTATGGGTCTGAATGCCACAGGAAACGGCGTCCCACGTCCCTCTGGCATCTAAGGGCAACATACCTGTCCAACCACCAGCAATCACGCGTCGCAAGTCATTCGTTGCCGCGAGACGGCCTGAGCTCAAGTCGTCCCCCTACAGCCAATGACGTGTGCAGCGTGTCAGCTGAATAGGTGGGCCGGAGGAGGGGCCGCAGCAGCTGGACAGCTAGTACACTCCACCAGCATATAAACCCACCCACTGGACACAACCCGCTTCGAGGTAAGGAGTTAAAGTAGTTTAACCTCATATCGAGAGGCTAATAAAAACAAATAAGGGTATTCTCTGAGCTTCAGGCTCCATTATTATGTCAGGATCTGCCACAGGGGTGGATGCTCAAGTACAGGGGGCCTGAGCCCAGTATGCAGGGGTGTAGCTGATCTGGCGTAGGAGGGTCTGAGGAATGGCTCACAAGCAGTTCTAGACCAGGAGTAATATTGCAGGATGTTGGGAGTAGCGGATAGGGGAAGCAGAAGGCAAGGTGGGAGAACCTTGGACAACCTTGTCCTTCCAGATATTTTAGAGCTACATCTCTAGCGATATCCAGTCACTCAAACCGACAGAGCCTTAAGAAAAATATACAGGGTTAGTCAAAGAGATTCGAAAAGTCACCGCACGGTTCGGTGACTATTAGTTCTCTTCAATTCGGTTCCTTTTGCCGATCCGATTTTGGTGACCCTGTGGTGTATTCAGCAAGCACCACAGGGTCCCCGAATTGCAGGGAAAAGCTGCCGCAAACCCCACGAAAACTAACCGCAAAACCCGGCGAATGCACGCCGAAAACCCTCAAAAACATCTGGATTAACCTGCCAAAAACCACGGAAAAACCCGGGCAGGAACCGATCACCCGCAGCGAAGCCGCCGGAAAAAGCCGAGACCGCAGACGAGTGAAGTGAATAAATTAGGAAAACAGTTTGTATGAATGTTTGAAAAGTGAAACAGTGTTTGCATAGAAACTACTGAGCGAAAATGTCTGAAATTTACATATGATCCAATGAATGATAATAAAAAGAGCTGCTACAGAAAAAATAAGTAAACTTAAAAAAAATCCGAAAAATGCTTAAAATATCCTAAAAAAATCTATTAATAAAGAGACTTTACTGCAGAATTTTATAATGAACGGTTTATTAGATATTGAATTAAAACGGGAATATTTTTAACATTGAAGCCTATGGGATGCTCATGAATAAATTTGCCGAATGAAACCACCGAATGGCAGGGCATTTCGGGAACCTTTTCACTGCTGGTTTGTGTTCTCTGAATAGCTGAAGCAGTGCTTTTTCATGGGGATTTCACTGCCCTCGAACAGGCACCGAACACGCACCGTATGTTCAGGCAATTTGCCAGGATTTGGCGAATTGCCTGCTCTCTGGATAGCCGAATGGCCAAGAAAGGTAACCGAACGCTGATTTTCAGCGTTCGGTTACCTTTCTCAAGCATTTCGGATCTCTTTGAATTACCCTGATAGTTCCAAAAAATCTAGAGCAGTGTTTCTCAACTTCAGTCCTCAGGACCCGCTCACAGGCCAGATTTGCAGGTTAGCTGATGGACAGCACAGGTGATATGATTTGCTGCTCAGTCATTGCAGGATTCAGCTGCATTTGCCCAAGGTGATCCTTAAAACCTGACCTGTTAGTGGGTCCCGAGGATTGGAGTTGAGAAACCCTGATCCAGACGGCCAAGGATGAACACCCCTGCTTCAAGATAAAAAAGCAGGGAGGACCGAGGGGTTACAGTTGAACCCCTTCTGGCACCTTGCCCCACACACCTTTGTTGTGTTATGTAACATATCCTTAAATACACTCACCTTCTCTCCATTGTGGGGTGGGCACTCAGCTACCAATGACCATTTAAAATCCATTAAATCCATTAAATGTTCATGGTGGCTAGGGTGTCCCTTTAAATAAAATGTAAGCAGTAGAAGAGGTGTTGTTTAAGAAGACACAAAGGAACTGTACACATGGATTCCAACTTCACTAATATCAAGCAGCAGAAAATGAAAAATGATGAACGACTCACATAATTTTTTGGAGAGGCTATGTTATGGTATAGTGTTCTCATGGTTGAAGGAATGTCCATGAGTGACGAATGATTGATCATATACGTTATCTTAAAAGGTTTGGGGGTATGGGTGATTGTTAGATTCAGGGCTAGTAATATGAGTCCCACTACAAGGAGACTTGCAGGGAATCCAGCCTATTATAGAACAACACACATGATACCCCATTATGGTATGACTAATTATTGCCTCTCCGGTATGTTTTAAGGCGATATACATATGGTTTTATAATTCAAAAAAAAGTTAAGGCCCTATTACATTCTTCACGCAAAAACGCACGCAAAACGCGTGTTTTATTTTGCACGAAGCGTTAAACGTTAACGCACGAAAATCACCGCTGGAATTACATTCCTCGCGCATTTTTTCATCCGTCGGGAAATTGCACTTGTAAAACCGACGTGCAAAAATGCGCTCAAAGTACCATTCCGCACAGAAATCAGTCAGCGCAATGTAATTTTTAACGCGAGTCCGTCAAACGAATGCATTTTGTGCGGACTGCGCACAACAGACGTAGGTTCTAACGGAAGACAAGGTAGTGGCCGTCATTTTTGACGGATCTAGTAAAAAAAAAAATCACCTAATTTGCAGCAAATGTAATTTTTAACGCAAGTCCGTCAGACGAACGCATTTTGTGCGGACTGCGCACAACAGATGTACGTTCTGAAGGAAGACAAGGTAGTCGCCATCATTTTTGATGGATCTAGTAAAAAAAAACGTGCGCATCGACGTTCTCCGTTGTGAATCCGCAGTTTGGTACAGTCAGGTTGTTACAATTTGCCGTTACCACCAGCTTTTCAAAGAGGTTAAAACTATGCGCGCAAACGTTGTCTGTTAAATTTTGCGCTAAGATTGTAATACCATGCGCGTACCAGCGCACGAACGCATTTGCGCTCACAATGTTAAGTATAGAATGCGCGCACTAAATTGCGGCATTTGCTCTCAAAATGTTAAGTATAGGATGCGCGCACTAAATTGCGCTCACAAAGGGTTCACGCAGAGTCTTTCGCGTTAGACGTTAACGTGCATTTTGTGCGCGAACGTCTTAATACGACGTACAGCGCAAAGGGTTTTGCCTCTCGCGTTAATGCGTTTTTGCGCACGCGTTAACGTTTGCGCGAGGAATGTAATAGAGCCCTTAAATTTTAAGTGCACTCTCAGGGAGCTCATTTCCTTTGATGGTTATGGACCTCTTTTTCTTATAATTTTGCGTGTGCTGTATATTTTTTTAAGGTATACTATCTTAGCCTCACGATATTCTTCCCTTACAAAGATGTGATGGGTTCCACAGATGAAGCAATGCAATGAATAAATGTGTTATATGGCCTAGTTACCCCATGTGAAAAACCCCCCCAACAAATTATGACATCACTGACAACAGGTAGTGACATAATTACCCTGCTCTACAGTGAGTCCCCGCTCAGGTCTCATAAGGTTTTAGCTCAATGGTGCCATTACAGAGAAGACCTTACTATATGCAATTCAGAATGCTATTACCCAGAAAGGGCGACGAAAACTGGAATGTCAAGGAAGTCCTCTCTGCATGAGAGATACAGAAACCCATGATGATGGTGGTAAGCAGCAACCTTCAAATTCAACATGATTTGTTAGTTTTTTTGGCATGGAGACATGTAGAGTGAATGGATACATGTACAGATAGGATCTGAAATCTTCCAAGTGCATCCCTTTATAATTGGGATGAAAAAAGGTACATTTCAACTTATCTACACTTTTTAGGACTTCTAGAGCAAGTTGTTTTTTTTATTTTTGCCGTCGGACATTCCTAATCAGTTTGTCCAGTGTACTTTTTGAGGGAACACGCTGTTACACCATCATGATTGCAATGATAAATCCATCATTACGTTTCGCTCTGCAGAAACGGATTTTAAGTTTGCCAATTGGGGTGAATCCTCTGTATGGCAGGCTGATCAGTCTATCTCCAGCCGAAAATGATTGATACTGAACAAAATGTCACAAGCAATCAAGTCACCTGTTTTTTTTTCCACCTGAAACAAAATAGAATTGTCAACGTTAATCTTTGCAGAACGTAAAGTGGAACACAAGTGATTGCATGTAATGCACGGTAATTATTATGATGAACATTTAATATTTTTTTTGTCTTATTTATAAGTTTGCATTTTCCCCACCCACTCACAGCAATCAACAGTTTATTTAACAATATGAATTGAGAATCAATTTTCAACCTGTGCATAGAAATCACAAATAGCAGAACAGTCATTAAAATGTGCTGTGTTTGAAGAACTCTAATGATACGGCATTAGGTAATTGGTTTACATTGGATTGGGACACGTGGTATTGATTTCCATAAATTGGAAATTGAGCATTATCTTGATAAAAAGTCTGATAGAATATATTCAGAATTATTTTACATGGTAAATAATATTTTTTTTCAATTCTTAGGAAAACGAGAAACATGGATATCCGAAACCAATCAACGATATGCATTGATTGTGATTGAACATTTGTCATGTATCTATGTCACAGACTTCTCCATGTGATAGATATACCCAGTGCAGCCATCATAGGATAACAGCCCATGACATGCTCAGGGATCCATTTGATCCAGGGGGCCCTTGCCAAATCCTTTGTGTACCTTAAGTGCCAAATAGGTAATGGCCCCTCCATGTCACCCAGAATAGTTCAACCAAGATACCAGCAAGTTTCCCAGTGGGCCGAGGCATCTAGGGATCGGTCAGAGCACTCCGGCTCATAAGTAGGGACGAGCTGTTCGGTTCGATCTGTTCGGAGTTCGCATCAAACATCGGCCGTTTGGCTGTTTGCCGAACTCCGAACATTTTCGGTGTTCGGTTCGAGTTCGCCCACAATGCACCACAATAGACCACAATGCACTTTTCCACTGGCCTGAAGCTTGTAATTGGCTACAGCCTTGCACCTGACCACAGGGCAGGTGCAAGACAGGTGCAAGACCGTGCCAATCATGGCTCAGGGTTCTGATTGGGCAAATTTTGCCCAATCATGGGCTCACAGAGCTAAGTCCTGCAGCACACTATATAAGGCATCCCTCGCAGCCCCAGCACGTGTTTTTTGAGAGGAGATTGTTGTGTTAGTGTGTGTTCTCACTGCCAGCAGCTATTGTGCGGGTCTCACTTCTACAAGATATCTGGGAATTGTTGTAATCTGTGTGTTCTCACTGTCAGCAGCTATTGTGGGGGTCTCACTTCTACAAAATATCTGGGAATTGTTGTAATCTGTGTGTTCTCACTGCCAGCAGCTATTGTGGGGGTCTCACTTCTACAAGATATCTGGGAATTGTTGTAATCTGTGTGTTCTAACTGTCAGCAGCTATTGCGGAGGTCTCACTTCTAGCAGATATCTGGGAATTGTAATCTGTGTCTTGTCACTGCCACCCATCAGGGGGTCTCACTGATTTATAGGAGGTTCCTGGGAATTGTAATTTGTGTCTTGTCACTGCCACGCATCAGGGGTTTTACTGATTTATAGGAGAATTCTGGGAATTTTAATCTGTGTCTTGTCACTGGCTGCCAGCTATCAGGGTGTCTCACTGAGTTATACCAGAGTTCTGGAAATCTTTAATCTAGATAACACAGTTGAATCAGAGTTCTGCATATCTCCAATTTTTATAACAGAGTTGAATCAGAGTTCTGTATATCTTTAATCTATATATCACTCACCATGTCAGAAAGACCAAAAAGGACAGGCAGACACTCCCAGACACAGATAAGAGGGCATGCAGCCTCTGTGTCGGAAGGCTGTGCCCCTGGTCATCGTGGATGTGGTACATCCTCTGCAGGGGCACTCCTGTCCTTGTTTCTAACTGGTGCTGGCCATCTTAAGCAGCAGCAACATACAGAGGATTTGCAGGATTGGCTAACCAGGCCATCCTCATCCTCCAAGTCCTCTGCCAGCCAGGCTTGTAGTGGTTTACAGTCCACCTCAGCTGCCAAAACATCTAATTCAGCCTCCATGTCCACAGCTACTCCTGCTGTAGCCTCGCTATCATACACGGAGGAGTCAGCTGAATTGTTTGACCACAGTGACAGTGTCAGTGACCTGCTGCTTGAGGATGAGCAGCAACTCCAGTGCTCTGATTCAAACTCTGAGGTTGAGGAAGGGAGTAAAATCAGCCTAGAGGGAGGGGGTGCCAGTGACACACAAAGAACTGGCACTCATATTCCCCCAGCAGTTGTAGCATATTGCGAGGTTGGCTCCAGTGACGAGGAGATAGGGGGATGATAACGATGATGAGGTCAATGACTCCACCTGGGTGCCTGATCGAACAGAGGAGTCAAGGGAGGAAGCACCACAAAAATGAGGCAGAATGTCCTCTATGACCAACCGTAGCCAGTCCAAGGCATCAGATGTCAGAGCTGCTTGTATGAGGTCTGTCTGCTCCACCACCTCTTCCTTCTCCTCCACCTCCTTCTCTGTCTCTGGCGAAGTGGCAGTTAAACCGACGCGTGGCAGGGGCTACGCAATGGCTCAATCAAAAAGATGCCATACTGTGCAAAAAGTGCCCATACTGTGGGAACGGTCGTCTGTGATAATGGCAGCCACCTTCTCTCCACCCTACGCCAGGGTAAGTTGACGCAAGTGTAGCGTTGTTTAAAACTCTGTTGCTGTATTGCTCGGGTTTGGCCACCAGAGGGAGACAAGCACAATGTAAACTATACTGGACACAATGGGACTACGTTTTCCAGCATGCTTTGGGGCAGAGACAGGAAGTGGGTGGGGAAGGAGGAAAGGACATCCGCAGCCTCGTCGAAGGAGAGCCAGTGTGAGTCGAACGGTGAACAGAGTAAGACGCACGTGAGACTGTGAGCAATTGTTACCAGGCCGGAGAGCAGGCGCTGCCTTGCCGACGCTGGGGATCGATACAGTGACTTGCCAGAGACCTAGTAATCCACCGCTGAGAGGTTTTGCTCAGACACAAAGTTCCAGATTTTACCCCGAGTAAGGAGACCACGATGATCCACTGGGAGTGCAGGAGGTAGGCCGTAGATCTTGTTGTAGAAGACGGACAAGCAAGAGAAGCGGATCCGGTGGCACAGGGTCCCAGTATAATCCAGCGGAGAGATGTCCTTGATCGGGCAGCGGAACAGATTGTCTGGCGGATGGGTGAGAGGCCTTCCAGGCCACAGTCAAAGTTTAACGAAGCACGCTGCAGTATTGCTTAAATCTACAGGGCCCCAACGTGACTAGTCGAAGATTTATTAAATCCATTCACTGGCCAGTCGAATATAGTACCCGTGTACCTGAGCTCACACACACACACACTTTTTGGGACATAACCTGCACGGGACTTACACTGCAGAGACGAAGGGGTTAAACTTTTCTTTTACCGCTGCGCGATTCTCGCATTACGAAATCCTGTTTTCTATATACCGTGCTTACATTATATATGCCGCTTTATTGAGACCAGTAAAGTATATAATTTATAAAATCCACAACAGTGCTGGTGTATATTTATTCCCTAGTGCGGAGAGACTAACCCGAGGTTAAATTCAGCGGCTCCTCTGGGAGTGAGCGCTACATGTGGGGGCTCATCCGGGATACAGCCTCTAGAAAAACCGCATTTAAAGGGTTAAATATGGATCCAGACACTGCTGCCAAATGGTGTGAGGAGCAAAGTAGTCAGAGTTATGCATAGTCATGGATATTCCTGCAGACACTTGGGCCGAAGATCAGATTCGCCAGGCCGTGGCCGTGCTGACACCAGATCATCGGGGGTTAATCCTGGACATTAAAGCGAACCCAGATACCTCTCACACGTGTAGCGCTCACTCCCGGAGGAGCCGCTGAATTTAAACCTCGGGTTAGTCTCCCCGCACTAGGGAATAAATATAAACCAGCACTGTTGTGGATTTTGTAAATTATATAGTTTACTGAATTCGAACCAACTGGCATATATATAGCAGCACGGTATACGTATATATATTTACAGTAGTTCGTAATGCGAGAAACGCGTAGCGGAAAATAAAAAGGAATTTTTAACCCCTTCGGGGTTGGAGTGTGAGTCCCGTACAGGTTGTGTCCCAAGAAAGTGTACGTGTATGCGTGTATTGGTACCCAGGTACAATATTCAACTGACCAGTGAATGATTTCAGGTGTGTCTTCGACTAGTCACATTGGGGCCCTGTAGGTTTTGACAAAACTGCAGCGTGTTTTATTATCTTTACTGTGGCTGGGAAGGCCTCTCACCCATCCGCCAGATACTCTGCGCTCTGCTCGACCCAGGACGTCTCTCCGCTCGATTTGGCTGGGACTCTGTGCCACCGGATCCGCTGTCTTGCTTGTCTGTGTCTGCCACAAGATGCTCAGCTCACCAGCTCCGCAAGGCCGCACCTGCACTCCAGCCTAGTCACGATCAGTATCTCTCTCACTTGCGTCTTACTCTCTTCACTCCTCTGCGCACTCTGCCTGTTCTCTCCACGAGGCTGCGGATGTAAGTCTCTCTTTCCCACCCACTTCCTGCTCTCCCCCAAAGCATCATGGAAAATGTAGTTCAGTGCCTTCCTTGTTTGTCCAGCATAATCTTACCATGGTCTCTGTCTCCCTCTGGTGGCCATTGCAAGTAAATGCAGCAGAACAGTCTTTTTAACACAGCGCTACACACGTATGTTCTTTTTGAGTGGAGAAAGGGTGTTCCAGTGTGTTTTCAGGGCGCGAGCGTGAAGCTGACCGATGAGGTGGAAGTTCAACTGATTCAGCCAAGTGCGCCACTTGGCGATCCCGCGAGTGTTCCCGCGCCCAGTCCGCTGGCCATGATCGGGCCTGAATTTATAGTGGCTATTGGAGATTTGCTGGCTAAATGTCAAAGAACAAGCCCTCCGCACACTAACTTTGGTTATCGACGGTTGAGAAATTTTACAGGAAACGTACCAACTCCGGCGGGAGAAGAAACCTTCGAAGAATGGGTAGAACAGGCGATGCAGGCTCTGGATGAGTGGGACGTCCCTGAAGCGCAGAAGAAGCAAAGAATTACTGAGAGCTTAAAGAGACCTGCGTCAGAGGCTGTCAGAAACCTAAAGTGAGTGAACAAGACTGCACTGCTTTAGATTACCTAAACGTATTACAGGAAGTCTTTGGGCGAACAGAAAAGGCCACTGAGCTCATGTACCAGTATGAACATACCTACCAACGAAAAGGTGAGAAAATGACTGAATACATGAGGCGCCTAGAGAAGATTCTGCACCAGATACGTCTTAAGAAAGGGGCCGAACCAGCCACAATAGATAAAATCCGAATGCTGCAGATATTGAGGGGCACTCAACCTCTAGATCCTGTGATGCTACAGCTGAGAACCAGAGAAGGTAACTGAGAGTTGAAATACCTGGAACTGATTCGAGCAGTCAGAGAGGAAGAGGCTCTGCTAGAAGAAAAGTCCTTAAAGAGAGGAGAAAGAGCTTACGCACCACCAGTAAGGCATAACGAATATCTGCAAACTGAAGATGATTCATTGGACGCCTATGGATCTGAAGTTGACGGACAAGCGCATCTGCTAGTTCCTATATCCACAGAGAGTACTGCCAAAGAACCAACCTTCCCTGCATATAGTGAGTTACACAAAACCGTTAAGAAGGTACAAGAAGCTCAAGCTGAGCTGAGACAAGCACACATTGATCTGTGCCAAGTACTTTTGAAGGTGGCAGAGACACAGACCGATATGCAGAAGTTCCTTACTGATTTGCGGACAGCAGGAGTTGCTGTGGCGTCTGGCCAGGGTCCTTCAACCGAATCACCACAAGCAAGTGCGTCTCCATCTTCAAAGAAGAGATGTTTTAGTTGTGGGGAATTGGGTCATTTCCGAGCACAATGCAAAAGCCAAAAGTCTGAAGGAAATAGGGTAGAAGAGTTCCTAAAAGCCTTGGAAGGGCTGCTATCTAACTCACAGGCGGGAAACGCCAGAGGGCCCAAGTGAAGGAGCAAACTAGGTGCCCTATGGTTGAAAACCGCTCCAAAAATCAAGCCAGAACTGAAAGGCCGAGAGGGTCCAGAGTTTTGCCAACTGCTGAGCCTACCAGGACTGAAAGAGTTACTCCCTTAGCATCCGGTCCTACGTCATGGGGAAGCAATGCACATCCAAAACATACACGGGCCAAGAAGAAGGCCAGGGTACAGCAAACGGGGTCTAAATTTCCTGCTGCTACAACAAAGTTTTCTGACCAGCTGATAGGTCCTTCTCCCATCGTTCCAATCCAAGTAGAGGGAGTCTACACCAAAGCTCTGTTGGACTCAGGGGCTCAAGTGACATTGATCTACTGAGACTTCTATGAGAAGCACTTGAAGCACATACCTCTACAGAAATTAAAGAACCTTGAGATCTGGGGTATTGGAACTGAGAAACTTCCCTATGACGGATATCTACAGGTGAAGTTAGAGATCGGATCCGAAGTCATCGGACAGTCTGGGGGTTGTGATGCATTGGCCATTGTGTGTCCTCGGCCTTCAGGGGCCAACAGACGTTCGATGATAGTGGGGACGAATACTGATCTGGTGCGACGTCTCCTGACTCCTATAGTAATGGAAGAAGGTTCTACCAGGGGAGTACACCCGATGTTGCATCCAGTCTATCAGCGAATGGTCGAAGAACAGAAGGCACCTGCCGAAGTGAGGCACCTGTGGAGATTGGGAGGAACAGAGAAGGTTCTGCAATCAAGAGAAGTGGCGACTTTCCGGGCTTCAGTCAAGTTGAACAGATCACAACCGGGTCCCTATGTGGTACTGGAAACTGATTTCAATCATGGGAGTGAAGCCGGAGTAGAAGTAATCCCTGAAATAATCTCCACAAGAGCTTTGAAACGAACACGAGGAAGAGTCTCAGTTAGTGTATGTAATGTGTCTGATTCTCCAGTGATTCTGAAAGCACGAATGCCTATCGAGCAAGTAGCGTCCGCTACGCCTCTCTCCCCTACCGATTTAGGAGGGGGAGTGAATAAAGAGATTCCAGCTGAAAGGTTCTATCCTAAGGACGCTCCCATCTCACCTGAATGGAAGAAACGCCTTCAGTCCCAGATCCTAAAGTGGAGGGACTTGTTCTCGAAGGACGAGTTCGACGTGGGCCTAGCTAAGAGTACTGAGCATCGCATTCGACTACAGGAAGATAAGCCGTTTCGAGAGAGGTCAAGACGAGTTCCGCTGGGAGACTTGGATGATCAACGAGAACAGCTGAATGAACTGCAAAGAACTAAGGTGATTCAAGAATCCAGGAGTCCTTATGTATCTCCAATAGTGATGGTTCAGAAGAAGAATGGTTCTATCCTTCTATGTATATACTATCACACGCTAAATCAGAGAACCATTCCGGATCAATATGCCACTCCTCGGATAGAAGATGCCTTACAGTGTTTGTCTGGAGCAAAATGGTTTAGTGTACTAGACCTGCGAAGTGGGTATCACCAGATACCAATGCATCCTGAAGACAAAGAAAAGACTGCGTTCATCTGCCCACTGGGGTTCTTTGAGTTCAAAAGAATGCCTCAAGGCCTTACGGGGGCTCCAGCCACATTCCTCCGGTTAATGGAGAAGACAGTCGGGGGACATGAACCTGATCGAAATGTTACTGAACTTAGATCTTTCTTGGGGTTCTGCTCCTATTACCGAAGATTCGTATGAGGATTTGCCAAGATAGCTCAACCACTGAACAAGCTCCTACAGAAGGAAGACGCAGAAGAAGGCCACAAGGCCTCTGATCAAAATTCATCGGCTCCAGGGCCAAGGAAGGCTCGAGAATCCATCCAAGAAGAATGGACTAATCAATGCAAAGGTGCTTTCATGAAGCTGAAAGAGAGTCTAACTCGAGCTTCTGTCTTGGCTTACGCTGATCCTCATAAGCCGTACGAATTGCATGTGGATGCCAGCAGAGAAGGTCTAGGGGGAGTTCTATACCAGGAATATGGCGGATTGTTGAGGCCTGTAGCGTATGTGAGCCGAAGTCTTACGCCTTCAGAAAATAACTATCCTACCCACAAGTTGGAGGTGGCACAGGGTCCCAGTATAATCCAGCGGAGAGATGTCCTTGATCGGGCAGCAGAACAGATTGTCTGGCGGATGGGTGAGAGGCCTTCCAGGCCACAGTCAAAGTTTAACGAAGCACGCTGCAGTATTGCTTAAATCTACAGGGCCCCAACGTGACTAGTCAAAGATTTATTAAATCCATTCACTGGCCAGTCGAATATAGTACCCGTGTACCTGAGCTCACACACACACACACTTTTTGGGACATAACCTGCACGGGACTTACACTGCAGAGACGAAGGGGTTAAACTTTTCTTTTACCGCTGCGCGTTTCTCGCATTATGAAATCCTGTTTTCTATATACCGTGCTTACATTATATATGCCACTTTATTGAGACCAGTAAAGTATATAATTTATAAAATCCACAACAGTGCTGGTGTATATTTATTCCCTAGTGCGGAGAGACTAACCCGAGGTTAAATTCAGCAGCTCCTCCGGGAGTGAGCGCTACACATGTAACATGGCTAGCACACGTCCTAAATCTGGTGGTACAGCATTTCCTAACCAGGTACCCAGGGCTGGCAGAGCTTCTCAGCCAGGCCAGAAAAGTCTGCAGCCACTTTCAGATGGTCATTCCCAGCAAGTGCTCGCCTGGCAGAAATTCAAAGAGAATTCCACCTTCCTTGGGAGGAAGTGCACGATGGGGTCATCCTCTTCATTGACCAGGAAGACTCGGAAACTAATGCCACCTCCAACCTACGCTGCATGGGCTCTCTTATCCTGCAAAGCCTGCTAATGGACCCCAGGATTCGTGCTATCAAGGAGAGGGATCATTACTGGTTGGCAAGCCTTCTTGATCCACGATACAAGGGTAAAGTTGCAGAGATCATCCTGCCCGCAAAGAGGGAGGACCGGATGAAACAACTTGAGTACGCTCTAAAGCGACACTTGTGTAACACCTTTCCAGGCACTGGTAGGTTACCAAGTGATGACACAGGTGCTTCTGAGGCTGCGGATGATCAGAGGAAGAGCGGTGAAGGCCGGGGCCGCTTGACTGATGCCTTTTTAATTTTTTTTAGTCCACGACGCCCAGGGACATCAAATGTAGGCACCCATTGCCAGTGTCTTCACCATATGGTACAGGACTGCCTAGGGGCAAGGGCAGACCTGGATACCTTTACAGCAGATGATCGACTGGCTTACTGGGTGTTGAGATTGGATCACTGGCCAGAACTTAGCCAATATGCTATGGAGTTACTAGGTTGCCCTTCATCCAGCATGCTTTCTGAAAGGACGTTCAGTGCTGCTGGAGGTTTTGTCACAGACAAAAGAATGCGTCTGTCCACCGACTCTGTAGACCGGCTGACATTTATAAAAATGAATCAGTCCTGGATCAGCAGATATCAATCCCTTGATGCTGACGTAACTGAATAGATCAGGGATCTCTTCTGCATTCCCAAAACCTCCACCACTGCACTCTTCCACAATACCACAAAGGGGTTACGGTGTGTCATGTGCCAATCCGTAGCCCTCCTAAATGGTGCCATAAACACCGTGCCCGAGGTGGTAAGAATAATTGAACTATTAACCCCAACATATGTATTCATACATATTAATACAAATTCCACCTCTGGCCTCTGGGAGTCCCCTTCTCTTGCTAGTCTTGGATCTTTAATCAAATTCTAACCACCTGTAATGAAGCAAGCCTGAATTCCTATATAAGGATTACACTCGCATCCATCCTTGCTTCATTATTGCAAGACTACTCTTCAGTCAAGGTGTGTACCAAGAAAATCTCCCAGATCTCAAGGCTGCAACCAGAACATCTATCCTTCCAGACCTTCCACCTTTGCCAGGCTTTATGTCCTGCTAGGCCGGCATCTTATTTACTCAGGTCTGTACGATACTACTAAGTCTACCCTTCTAAAGAATCCACCATATGCAAAGTCTACCCTTCTAAAGAATCTACCTTGTGCAAAGTCTACCCTTCTACTTAAAGAATCTACCTTATGCAAAGTCTACCCTTCTACTTAAAGGATTCACCTTATGCAAGGTCTACCCTTCTACTTAAAGGATTCACCTTATGCAAAATCTACCCTTCAACCAAGGAACTCACCTACTGCCAAGAGACTCCTATCCTATTAATTATTGTTTATCAATCTTGTTGTCTTCTCTGCCTCCTATGCCCTTCTCTGCCTCCTGTGCCCTTCTCTGCCTCCTGCCTCCTGTGCCCTTCTCTGTCTCCAGCCTCCTGTGCCCTTCTCTGCCTCCAGCCTCCTGTGCCCTTCTCTGACCTATTTCCTTATACTATTATATATATATTCAGATTACCCGGTTTCTCTATACCTTGTTGGTTGTTTTAAATAAACCTTATTTTTTTCCTTACCTGACTTTCCTCTTTTTGTGTTCACTGCACATTGGGCTTGACATCCCTCGCACACCGTGACAGAATAATGAAGCCATTAACTGAGCCCGCAGTAACACAAGCCTTTCTGAACCAAGTAACCTGTATGATCAATACATTTTCTTCCAACTTAATCAGCCTCGTGACTAAACAAATACAATGCTTGAAAGAACAGTCAAAAGAGATGCCTGCTACTAAACCCAAGATCTACCGCCGACCTTTAACTCCTGAAGAGCGAATAAGAAGGAGACACTTTGACTTATGTTATTATTGTGGAGCCAGTTCACATTATGCTATGAACTGTAATATACGACCCCTCAGAAACAAAGATCCTTCTGATATTCTAAAAGAAAATTGTGGCTATATGGCTAAAACACAGACTGGAGCGAAGCTGAAAAACAGCCAAGGGTTAACTCCATCTATACTCCCTGTGAAGGAACCCGTTCCCTTTCGTCTGTCCTGGCTCTCCAGACACCCCTTCGTTGCGGTCAGCCCGGCTACTGGGAGCGCTGTCCTCAGCACCTCGAGCAGCTTGACCTGCCTGCTTCTGTTCCTCTGCCCTGGAGCCGTTAGGATTCTCCAGAAGGCCGCTCTCTGCCTTCTGAGGGTGATAGTGTATAGTGTAGCGTCGCTGAAATAAAGACACCAGGCGCGGCTGTATGCTTTAAAACAGGATCCTCTCTCTCTGAGCTCTGAGAGTTCTCTGACTTTTTAATGAACCAAACGCCACCATTTATGCTGAAGTCCAACAGTCATAATTTGCATACCCATACTAATTACATTAAGTCAGTTATTTACAATAAACATTCTTTACATTCTTTAGCCTTTCAGCTCACACAACATTTGTATATCCATTGTTCTAACACATCAGATTAAACACACACTATCAGAGATCCCTTGAATTAACCCTTTCGCTGCTGAGGCTTTTCCCGCCCCTGTGCTGAGGTCATTTTTACCGGTTTTGCTCATCATGTTTAAACGTGTTTTGAAGGCTTATTTTAGTATATGACCCAGACATATTATATATCGTTCTTTCCGTCAGACTCGGTAGATTCATAATATGTCATTATTATATGTATACGTTATGTCATGTCTGTATATTAAAAAATGCAATAAAATATGTATTTTCAATAATTTACAATGTGTAAAGTGTTTTTTTTCACATTTTAACATGCGAGCAATTGCGGTTATATTTTGTATGGGGTGCGCTTGTTAAAAAAATTAGAGATGGGGTCTCGTTACATTTTGTTTTGGGGAAAATTACACTATTTTTAGCAAACGCACCGCATACAAAAATCGTTAGTGCAGCATCATTGTTCACATTATAATTGAAATGGGAACAATATTGCTACATTAACAAACCAAAAAAAAAAAAAAAAAGTGTTTATTTTTTTTTTATAATTTCTTTTTTTAATTTTTGTTTATTTTTATTTTTCATTTTTTTTTTAAAAAAACTTTTTCACTTTCATGTTTGGTATCGTTGGAACGGCCATGCTCTGGCCGATCCAACCATACCAAACATTAACCCCTAACTGCCACGGATCGGGAGATAGGGAGTTCATTGGAACTCCCTATCTCCACAGTTGGTGGCAGTTAGGGGTTAAGTCCAGGACTGGCGTCATCGTGCTACGCACGATGACGCCAGTCCTCAGGGGGAGTTCCTGGAGGCTTGGCCGACATCCAAGATGTCGGCCAGCTCCGGGAAAGGATCGCGAACCGGCGCTTTTCAGCGCCGATTCGCGATCCAGCTCCCCAGGGGTTAATGCCAGGCACCATTTGGAAGGGCAGGCTGTGCCCTTCCAAATGATGCCTGGGTTAACCCCCGCAGAGCCGCCGATCGGGAGAGAGAGAGGTCCGAAGGACCTCCCCCCCTCCCTTTCAGGCGCCTCCTCCGCACATGCGGGGGGCGCCTGAATTAGGTGTCATCGCGCTGCCGCGATGACACCTAATTCCGGCGGCTGCGGTCCCGGATGCCGGGCTGACATCGAGGATGTCAGCCTGCACCGGGGGGGCCAGCGATCGGCCGGAACCCGGCCGAACGCTGACCCCAATGGGAGGACGCGCTCAGCGCTTCCTCCGCATACCAGCGGGAATGCTGAGGACGCGCTCAGCGCGTCCTCAGCATTGAAGTGGTTAAACATGCTGCTAGATAATGTGAAAAACCCTGGTGCATAAATTACACAGCAATAAAGCTTGTTTACTGTTACACAAAAACACATTTACCTACAGGAATATAAGTATTTTTAAAACCAAAGCTATGCCATTTTACACTAAACTAAATTAAACTAAAACCAAACGATGTAAAATATATTTAAAAACACACTATACAAATGAACATAAAGTCTCTTGGGGTTTGAAGCATGGAGCGTTACATCAGCTCCATGACACTCCCTCTACAGGTTAATTCTGCGAAAATTAAACCCTCACACCTATTGCAGGACTTTGTCATTAACCCTCCTTCCTGGAGAATTTTCCCAGCACTTGCAAAATCCTGGACTTTACCTCTCATTAATCCCAGCCATGAAGTCTCTGATACCCAAAGCAAGCGAGAAGTCTCTGATACCAAAAGCAAGCGAGAAGTCTCTGATACCCAAAGCAAGTGAGAAGTCTCTGATACCCAAAGCAAGCGAGAAGTTTCGTCTTCTACCCTGCCTATGGAGACTGCTGCCGGGTTCCCTACTCGTGAGGCTACTGCCGGGTTCCCTACTCGTGAGGCTGCTGCCGGGTTCCCTACTCGTGAGGCTGCTGCCGGGTTCCCTACTCGTGAGGCTTCTGCCGGGTTCCCTACTCGTGAGGCTTCTGCCGGGTTCCCTACTCGTGATGCTTCTGCGGGTTCCCTACTCGTGATGCTTCTGCCGGGTTCCCTACTCGTGATGCTTCTGCCGGGTTCTCTACTTGTGAGAATGCTGAGTCCTTTATTGAAATGACTGCTGAGTCCTCTATTAACCTCCCTGGCGGTCTAATTTTTTCAAAATTTTGTGTCTAAAAGCGTATAATTTTTTTTTAAAGGAAATGTGTTTTTGCACATAGTTAGCCTGTAATAATTAGGAATCACGCACTGAAATCCGTGCAATCAAGAGTTCTTACTGGTAAAATCCTTTATAAATTAATTAATTAATTTAAAAAAAATAGTAAATACACGGAGTCCGATAAAGTTTGAAACACAAAATAATAATTTATTATTCCAAAATAATGCAAATAAATGATATTCAATAAAATACAACAAAAAACACTGAAATCTGTCTGAGAACAAGGGTGAGACGATGTATGGTCTATTTCTTATCCTGTACTGCCACCCAGTGGCCGTTCATAAACATTTCCATTTGTATTCAGTGAGTTTTGTGAATGACATTTGCTGCGGTCCAGCCCCTCTGCATCATGTGACTCGCAGGGAGCCATCCAGGAAGCAGCTCGCTGCGATCACACTGCGGGGACAGCGAGGGAGCCAGGAGGAGGTGAGTATGCATCCAGCCCGAGTGTGGCTCGGGGTTACCGTTCGCAGTAGCGAAATTTAACCCCGAGTCACACTCGGGAATACCGCCAGGGAGGTTAAAAACATTGCAGGTTCCGCTATTGACAACATTGCCGGTTCCGCTATTGACAACATTGCCGGTTCCGCTATTGAAACGGTTGCTGGTTCCTGTATCACTCCCACAGCCGAGTCTACACCTCAGGCGCTAATGGCTGAAAAGGCTATGGAGATGTCACCAACAAAAACCCTCACTGATGCCAACCTCCTAAAAGATCAAGTCTTGGATCTTCCGTCTACCCTGCAGAGCATTCTAGGACAAATTATGACCCTAACCCAAGCTATTCAAACCATCCAGAGTCATCACACAGAATTAGAGACAAGGGCAGACAACCTATCTGTTCTCTTTACAGACTCCACAGCAACTCCTTTGTTAAACCCAGCTACATATATCACCCCTATTGACACTGGTCAGTCATCCTGTACTATGAGTTCGTCCTTCTACTTAAAGGATTCACCTTATGTAAAGTCTACCCTTCTACTTAAAGAATTTACCTTATGCAAAGTCTACCCTTCTACTTAAAGGATTCACCTTATGCAAGGTCTACCCTTCAACCAAGGAACTCACCTACTGCCAAGAGACTCCTATCCTATTAATTATTGTTTATCAATCTTGTTGTCTTCTCTGCCTCCTGTGCCCTTCTCTGCCTCCAGCGCCCTTCTCTGACCTATTTCCTTATACTATTATATATATATTCAGATTACCCGGTTTCTCTATACCTTGTTGGTTGTTTTAAATAAACCTTATTTTTTTCCTTACCTGACTTTCCTCTTTTTGTGTTCACTGCACATTGGGCTCGACATCCCTCGCACACCGTGACACGGTGTGAAGGCACTTGCTGCCACCAAAGGCAAAATATTTGGGTGCACTGACGCCTTTACCAGATTCATATCATTTTAATATTTGACCGCAGGGTCCAACCCTGCACTCTTCCACAATACCACTGAGGGGTTACTTACGGTGTGAAGGCACTTGCTGCCACCAAAGGCACAATATTTGGGTGCACTGCCACTGACGCCTATACCAGATTTATATCATTTTAATATTGGACTGCAGGGTCCAACCCTGCACTCTTCCACAATACCACAGAGGGGTTACGGTGTGACGGCACTGTTGCCGACAGTAAAGGCCCAATTTCAAAGCACCTATTGTTACTTTCATCCAAAGCCTGCATAAGTTTCACCATAATTTAGCCAAAAAATCACTAAACTTGTTCTGCGTGTCCTAAAATGTCTCCTCTTTTCATACAGGCTGCCGCCCCAAGCAATTGTTTATGAATAGATTAAAAGAAAACCATTTACCGTCATTTGAAATGTAATTTTTTTGTTTTTAAATGTTTCTATACATCCTACAATTCCGCCACTTCACGGGCAGGTTATGGGGACCCCCTAGGCACGATATTTGAAGGATTTTTTCATTTTTAACCTTTATTTCATGGAAAACTCACTGTTCCTTTAAAAATGTTTTTTTTTTACTTTTTGTCCTTGTTTCCTGTCCCCCAGGGCACTACCCGGACCCCCATACACCTTTTATGGCAAATGTCTAGCATATATGCCCTCTTGGAGGGCACTCTAAAAATCGAACTTTCGAGTCCCATTGACTCGCATTGAGTTCGGTTTGTGTTCGCGTTCGAACTCGAACTTTTGAAATTGTTCGAGTTCAAATTCGAACCGAACACGGGGGGGTTTGGCTCATCACTACTCATAACGGAGGGATCGATTTAGTACGATCTGAACCAGGGAGCACTTTTTTATCCCCTTGCCGGACCACCAGGGATTTAGCCCATTCCCAGTAAAATAAGGTTTGCTGAAAGAGGCAAAATGTATATTTTTAATTGGCTTATTGAAAAGGGCAGCTTACAAAAGGGGGCCCTGACCAATGGTTTAGTAAGGGGTCCCATGATTTCTGATGGCAGCCCTGAATATACCTGTAAATTCCATAACCTTCTCATTTCTTCCCATTTCCATCATTAATCATCCATACAGTGTCCAGGACATTATTGTCAAAATACTGACACATTCATAATCTTACAACACAACATTTATTATCATAAGTAACCACATGACCTCTATATATGTTTTTCCATGCTCCATAACATTATTCTATATAATTAAGTTGTCATTGTGTTATTGAGTAATACCAGTTACCATTCATTTGCCATTTAATGCCACCAATTTGCCACATCACCCGAATATGGGTCATTGTCAGTTTATACTTAACCCCCCACATCTCACGTCAAATTTGAATCTGCCCTAAAGGCGTAACAGGGTAATGAAGAGTAATGATGAAGGAAATAATGATGTATAGTACTGCCTAGGCAACAAGACTAAAATACTCACAGTGGATTTGTATTGTATGAGGCTTTAGTAGATTTCCAAAGTTTACGTTTTCCCAAACAACTGCCCATTTAGTAGTGATGAAGAATGAAAGTTTCTTTCTGAAAAACTACTATGAGGGTTAAAATCAATGAAATGATGAGGATAATTCAAAATGATGATGCTGAGCTTGTTTATTCAGCATTTCTCAACATAAACACCATTAATCTCCATGCATTTTTTTTTTCGAAAGGTCCACCCACTTGTCAAAACCACCTGAAATCCATATTTTGTCAAACTCAGTTGCCTTGAAGTTAGCAGTCTTCCCATCTTCAGATGTGTTGAGAAACCTTTTGGCAAACTCAACTCAAAAACCTTTTTGCTCTGCGTACAAAAAATATAGAACCCAGCGGGAATACCTCTTGGTGAAGTCCAACTCGTCATAAATAATCTTCAAGATGCTTGTTTTTGAAATGTTAAACTCTTCCTCAAGCCTTCTGAGACTGGTTTGCGGGTCTTGATCCGGAAATTCCTTCACCATGGCCACCTCAGTCTCACTGTGCAGGCCTTTCTTTCTTAGCTCATCCCAGACGTCAAAATGTCCAGACTTTAACCTTCCTGGTGGTTTCCCCGAGTGTGGCTCAGGGTTAAATTTCAGTGTTGAAAACAGTAACTCTGAGCCACACTCGGGCTGCTACATACCTGTCCCTGTGTTCCCTCGATGTCCTCTCGCAGTCACCTCCGTCCGATCGTGGCGTTCTGCTTCCGGGTTCCCTTCCCGCGACAGGAAGTAGAGTAGAGTGAAGGGTATTATGGCTCAGTTTGAATAGGACCCTCTGATTGTTAGTAAACAAGCTTTGGAATTCTGTATGGAGTGGCTTGCACACTTTAGTGAACACATAATGCCTCTGTAAATGTTTCTTTATTAGTCCTTTTTTCGACAACATTTCAAATGTCATGACTTTTTAATGTCTGAAATGAGTATAAACACAGAAAACACCCACAGAAAAGACACACACAGCCAAGCTGTGAGAGCAGAAGGTAAAGGGAAAGCTGCGATTCTTTGAGCTTCTAAGGCTGGGGTCAGACCAGCGCACTTTTAACGTGCGTTCTGGCTCACATAATTACGGCCGCACTAGCAGCAGATGACGGGCAATGACGGCCAATATACGATGTACGGCCGCACAAAAGTCCGGCCGTGCAACGCAAGTGGAATATGAACGCATTTTTTTGAGAACGCTGAACCGCTAGTACTGACGTACTGAGTGCGCAGCTGCGGCATAGTGGCGTGTGTGCGTGATTAGGAGATGTCAGACACTGCTAATGTCCAGCCTACATAACGTCCAGACGCAAAAAGAGTTTTATTGACGATCCGTACAAAATCACGCCCGAAAATACGCGTCGTCTGACCGTTTTTGCGCATTCCGTGATAAAATACGTCAATGCGTTCGGAAGCACTTTTTCACATTCGGGGGGAAAAATGCTTTCGTCTGACCCTAGCCTTACTGCATTCTATTTTTAAAATTATTCTGTTTATATTGTGAAACTTTAAGTTAATGTTCTCATTTTTGTTCTATTTTTTTTTATAACAACGATAGTGTCTAAAAAAATAAATAATCCACGAGCTCTTAGATACTCTTTTGCACTGAAGTATCACTTTTAAATTATAGTATAAAACATGCAAAAGTCATTTAAATGGAAATTTCTGAGATTTTACTCTAAATGTCGCGTTTTTGTGCTGACATTGGCTATTTAACTACAGTTGCATTGCAGTCTCGGGGAAATCATTTTTCTTCTGCGATAAACTATCAGCCTGCATAACCAGTAGTTATATTCCTTTAATATTTTAATCTGTCAGAGATGAATTGGTGTCATTATTTCTATTAAAACTAAAGACAGACTGACTGTTCATTTTCTGAAACTCATATGCAATGACAAGATTTGAATCACAGGCTACGTGACTTGAAACAAGTGACAAGATTTGACATATCAAAGCTAATATACACGAAAGGAATATATATTCATATTGCTTGATGCGTGCTTATCAAGGTCAGCCGTAAGAACAGTGAATGTAATAAATTAGAGGTAAAGTGAATGTTTCATTAGCTTCCAGGTCGAAAATGAATAGAATTTCAACATTAACTCAGTGTTATAAATTAATATTGTAATATTAGGATAATGATATAAACAGCAATTACGGTTTTCGTGGCAATTATAGAAAATATTTACGAAATAGGGCAGATTAAAAATAAATATTATCTATCAAAAAGAAATGTTGTTAATCTATCAGAAAATGCTTCACATTTTATAAAACCCTAAAGAATAAAAAGTTGATCCTGACCTCACAGTAAATTAAACCCTATAACACAGCCATGTAAACAATTTCTGCTGTTAGTGCGCTCACCTCCTAAAACGTAATAGTATAGGAGTACAAACATACATCTCGAAGGTTGCAGTTAGTAATAATATGGATAAACTCACCCACACACAAAAATAGTTATATATAACCAATAGACATACAGGTATATTCACTAAAAGGGGAACTCAGGAGAATTGTCAGGAGAAGAGCACAATCTAGGTCAAAATAGCCAAACCAAAAAAATTCTCTCATTTATCTCACTTTCCAAATCGGCAATTTGGTCTAGATTGTTCTAGTCTCCTGCCAATTCTCCTGAGTTTCACCTTTTAGTGAATAGACCTGTAAATGTAAAGGAAAATTTGTTGGTGATAAAAGCATATTTTTAGAAAACAGTCTTGGAGGAAAATGTTGTTTTTTTTGTTTTAATTTTTATTTTAGTTGGTGCGTGGGGAAAAATGTTTTATTAGGAAGTGTTGTCTCCTGGATAATTAATTATTCAATAGTGTGTTAAAAGTGGCAATTGATATGACCTTTTTCACTAACAAGTGCTTTTGTTGGAAAAAATATCATAACATTTATTTGAATCATGGAATGTGTACTTAACACTTAAATGTAGGGTACAACACCAATTTTGAGCAAAAAATATTCACAGCTATTTAATAGATTAAAATAACGATATATCTTTTAGTTTTTCATTTTTCATGTATTTGTTTATCATTTACTGAATTATTGCTAGGATGAAAGGTTCTAAATTCTAGAAGGCGTCCAGTATCTCTAATAATGTCACATGGGGTTTGTATTAACAGCATACAGGCAGTAACGGCCTTTGTATCAATTACAGTGGATGTGATAAGGAAGGAAAGATAGTAAAATGGTGATCTCCTGCTTATGGGGATTTGTAGTGATCATAATGAGGTTATTAGCAATGCAATATCTGTATGTGCCGCATAATGCCTGTGTATGGCAATTACAGCAACACCTTGTATCTGTATGTGCTGCATAATGCCTGTGTATGGCAATTACAGTAACACCTTGTATCTGTATGTGCTGCGAAATGCCTGTGTATGGCAATTACAGTAACACCTTGTATCTGTATGTGCTGCATAATGCACGTGTATGGGAATTACAGCAACACCTTGTATCTGTATGTGCTGCTTAATGCCTGTGTATGGCAATTACAGTAACACCTTGTATCTGTTTGTGCTGCATAATGCCTGTGTATGGAAATTGCAGCAACACCTTGTATCTGTATGTGCTGCGTAATGCTTGTGTATGGTAATTACAGCAACACCTTGTATCTGTATGTGCTGCATAATGCCTGTGTATGGAAATTGCAGCAACACCTTGTATCTGTATGTCTTACATAATGACTGTGTATGGCAATTACAATAACACATTTTATCTGTACTGTACAAGGATTTTCAACAATCATAACTCCCTGAGTCTTATTCCTATACAACAGTGAGTGACCCCAGAGCTCTCCCTGTATTCTGCCCTCTCCTTGGCTGTTGCAATGCAGTAGTGAAGTTTGCTGAACTTTTTGTTACACTGAGGGTGGGGCTGCTCCTTGTAGCTCCGTTACAGTAATGCAGCGTGACAGGAGTGAAATCTCATGGAGAATCATGTTTCTCCCAACACTAATTTTCTATGCAACTTTTTGAGTTTTCATTTTATTTTAAATCAAGATTGTGTAATATACACATTCTGGCTAGTGTAAGGGTTAATGATTAAAAAGCAGTGGAATGAAACACAGGTTTAATATAAAGGTATTGGTTACAGGAAAGGACAAGCGATTCCATAGCAACATAACATATTGATAAATATTTAACGTAAATCTTACTGACGTTGATTGTACTGTTTCCTAAGGTAATAATCCAATAAATGACTCATTATTCCCTCATTGTGTTAATTAGCTAGTGTGAGATAGATAGGAGATGTTGTTTAGTGTATTTATTGACCTTTTTTATTGTAAATGCTTCAGCTAATTGTTGGTAAGCAGGAATTATTCAGGTAGGTAAAACATAATGAGGTTTAGGCATTGTAAGAATGGGAAATATAATTTGGGAAGGCAGTAGGATAGGTTCCTAAAACAAAAACATATACAGTATGGAGATTCCCCCTGTATGTACAGTACGGAGTATGGGACCTTAGCATGTATTTTGTATATGGGTGCTTCTTAGACCAATCAGTAACACAAACAAGATACAGAGCACTCCACTTAATAATACCATTAGAGATTTGAAAAAAAAATAGCTTAGGCTACAATAATGAAGATGGAGATTTATTCACAAATTGTGATACTTGTTAATGTTAAGTGTGTGGGGACATCATACACATGCCTCTCCTGTATTTTCAATTAGCCAGGTCTCTCTGCTCTATAGCCTTCATTAACATATCACTAGACTTTGGTTAATTACAATATGACCTTCCCTTGGGAAGGCACACCTACTCCAATATGCACATGAACTCTCTGCAGTTCTCTCTCTCTCTCTTCCTGTCCTGCGGAGTGGACAGACTCCATGTTCTCCTGGTTCATAAGTATACACTATGGGCTTCTGGCCCTCTAGGCCTATTTGTTATTGTTCATATTGGCTGTTTTGTAAATCTTGTATATATGTATTATATGTGATTTGGTGTGCTGTGTGTAATTCCTAATAAATGTTTTATATAGTGGACGAACTTGTCTTGTGCAATATATATATATTTTTGTTGGATGAGTGGTACACCAACAAATATATTTTCAAGGGCTCAGCGACGATTTACCACAAAGTACAGCCTTTCTCATTTGAATACTCACTGTTAGGAATTATTTTAGATCAAATCAATGTCCTATTCATAATTACCACAGTAGGAATTCCAATTAAATGCCCTTCATTTCTTTCTCATATAACATATTGGCGCAAGACGCTGCGCTACGCTATAACAGAGACCTCTGAAAAAAATCAATCACAAGAATGTGTTGCTCTTTCAGAAAATCTGTTTTGTCTTTGAATTCTAATAAAAGGTCTGGCAAGAACAAACAAAATTCACAACTAATGAGAGTGTTCCACATAGACATGGTTCATTTCTGCCCCCCAAACAAGAATGTTACAACAGCCAATCAGTATACAGATATATTTCCATGTCAGAGTTAACCAACACGGTCCCCACAGGCACGTATTACCATATATGGTTTACATTTAACTTTTAGAAAAAACAGTAACATTCCTAAGCTCAGAGTGCCATAGGAAGGGAACGGAAAACCATAGCCCATCTGTATTAGAACACGCTTTCAAACTAATGGGGCATATTAACTAAGGTATGTATTTGAATCACAATATTTATATATATTCATACAGAAAATTAAAAGCTAATCAATTATTTTCACTCACTTTGAACTTGGGGTACATGGACTTGTCATCACTGTTGTGAGGTGCAGGACTGTAGTTTCTGGGGAGTCGGACACATAATTTTATTCCCCAACCCTCTCCTATGTCCAAGTTACCCTGTGCCTATAAGTATAAAGGGTGTCTGTGCTATGTGTTAATATTGTTATTGTTAATATTGTTATTGTCTATGTGTATATGTTACTTATCATTTCTAATATAATAACCGTGTGTGTCACTGCAGCCCTTTCCAACACCCCTTCATAAAGAATATGTTTTACAGCTGTGACAGATTTGAGTGGTCTTTGTTTACCAGGCATCAACGCTCTATCAGACTGTTGTGTACTTGTGCTATCTGTTATCTCCTTTATGTATGTCTACCTTGTGAATGCAATATGCCCCATTGTTTCATGTTTGGAGATTAAAATGGGCTATTTCTAGGGACTGGTATTGAGGTAGATCAGGAAGGCTATTCAATATGGTCTTGTCGAGACGTGTTTTACCATTGTATTCTGCACATCCCCCTGTGTGTGTTTTTGCAATTGCAAACTCTAAATAAAATAATTCAAAATTTTGTTTTCTCCCTACAAGGAGCTCAGGCTTTTGACTGGGTGGGTTTGGGCCAGAATCAGTTCTCCTTCAGTATAACGATAGCGAGGGGATCCTTTCCACACGGATACCCATCCTGGGTACTGATCTCCACGTTACAGATCTATTTAGTTTGCGCTTCAAAGAGCCCCAGGACACCATGTGTGCCAGTAAGTGGGCTATTCTCAGGACAGCTACTTGTTTGTTTTTACTAGAGATGCACTGTGATGGAGCACATTGATGTTGTGACAGGTTTAAACAAAGTGTGACTAAATTACCATCATTATTAATGTACCCTTTGATTGGAGTTTTTAAAATATCTAATAGCATTATTAACCCCTTCACTACTGAAATCGAGATATCTTAGGCTTCAAAGGCACCATCTGATGCCCCAATATCGAGATATCTCGATCTGCAGATCTGCAGCCCAAAAGCAAATGAAATTTGTTCGCTGCATGCTCATTTTGCTTGCTTTTGGGCTGCAGAAGGTGCCCCAAAGTATAATGCCCAAAGAGCTAAAACTGTGTAAAATTGGCTGATGATGCCCTGACATCAAACATTTAGCAGCCGATACAGAGAAAAAAAAATCGAGCTGCAGCTGTAACTCATTTTGGCAGTATATGGCACCATCTACTGGCCAAATATGTTATTTACAGTAAGAAATTCAATGGGAATATGCCCAAATATTTCTTACTGTATAATTAATTAAAAATGGTTTTACAAAAACCCACTGGTTTCTGACAATGTTTTTTTGGAAAATCATTTGGAAGTGAAGAAGTTAAGGGGAGTGCTCTTTAATTTTTTTATATATATATATATATACAGTATATATAGGATGAAACTGTAAATGATGAATCAACTAAAGTCACAGATAAATAAAAAAAGTTTCCTAACACTCAGATGCTAGGTAAGTAACGTCATATTTAAATGAAAAAACCACTTAATAGGCTTGTGCACCGATTTTTTTTTTCGGTTCGATTCGGTTCGATTTTTCGGATTTTTAAACTTTTCGATTCGGCTCGTTTCGACCGATTTCTGATTCGGTTCGGCTCGACTCGTTTCTCGTGTACATATTTTTTCGAAATATCGACCGTTTTTCGTATTTTCGTGTCACTTTGCTCGTTTTTGTATCGACTTTTCGTAATTTCGGAAATTTTCATTTTCGGAATTGTACATGTTTTCGGAATATCGACCGTTTTTCGTATTTTCGTGTCACTTTGCTCGTTTTTTGTATCGACTTTTCGTAATTTCGGAAATATTAGTTTTTCGGAATTATACATGTTTTCGGAATATCGACCGTTTTTCGTATTTCCGTGTCACTTTGCTCGTTTTTTGTTTCGACTTTTCGTAATTTCGGAAATATTCGTTTTTCGGAATTATACATGTTTTCGGAATATCGACCGTTTTTCGTAATTCCGTGTCACTTTGCTCGTTTTTTGTATCGACTTTTCGTAATTTCGGAAATATTAGTTTTTCGGAATTATACATGTTTTCGGAATATCGATCGTTTTTCGTATTTCCGTGTCACTTTGCTCGTTTTTTGTATCGACTTTTCGTAACTTCGGAAATTTTCGTTTTTTTGGAAAGTCTGTTCTCCTCGTTTCAAAGCAATAAATTTCGATTTGACACATTTCAAGTCCATTCGAAAATTCCGAAAATATTTCGTTTCGGCTCGGAAAACTTTTCGGATCTGCCATTTTCGGATCTAAAAATTTTCCGAAATTCGGCCGCATCCGAAAACATGAATCGGGAAATTTCGTGAAAATTCCGAAATTCCGAAATGCACATCCCTACCACTTAACACCAACGTTTACCCCAAATTTTAAACAACCAATTCTACCCCATTCTTGACTCGTTTTACGGAAACAGATTCTGCTCCTTCTCTCGTATGCCTCACAAATGGAGCAGAAACGGTTTGTTAGGGATAGGAGTTAGGATTAAACAGAAACCCCAACTCCAAAAGTAACCCTGACTTTAAAACAAGCAAAATATTAACCCTAATTACTAACCTTGGCACTAACTCTAACCTTGAAAATTAAAAGTAGCTCGAATTTGCATGGAACTCACATTAGTAAATTGATATTTACTAATTTGAGTTTTAATGTGGATAAGTGCAAGATAATGCACCTGGGATGTAAAAACCCAAGGGCTGAATATAGAATATTTGATACAGTCCTAACCTCAACATCTGAGGAACGGGATTTAGGGGTTATTATTGCAGAGGATCTAAGGGTAAGTAGTCAATGTAATAGAGCAGCAGGAAATGCTGGCAGAATGCTTGGTTGTGTAGGGAGAGGTATTAGCAGTAGGAAAAGGGAAGTGCTCATGCCACTGTACAGATCACTGGTGAGACGTCACTTGGAGTACTGTGTGCAGTACTGGAGACCGTATCTCCAGAAGGATATAGACATCTTAGAGAGAGTTCAAAGAAGGGCTACTAAAATGGTGTACGGCTTGAAGGAGAAAAGTTACCAGGAAAGGCTTAATGTTCTTAACATGTACAGCTTGGAAAAAAGACGAGACAGAGGAGATATGATAGAAACATTTAAATACGTAAAGGGGTAAAGGGAATCCACAAGGTAGAGGAAGGGAGTATATTTAAAAGGAAACAAAGTAGCAAAACAAGAGGACATAGTCTTAGATTAGAGGGGCAAAGGTTTAAAAGTAACATCAGAAAGCATTATTTTATTCCTGGCGAATTGCCTGCACATACGGTGCCTGTTCGGTGCCTGTTCGAGGGCAGTGAAAACTCCATGAAAAAGCACTGCTTCGGCTATTCAGAGAACAAAAACCAGCAGTGAAAGGTTCCCGAAATGCCCTGCCATTCGGTGGTTTAATTCGGCAGATTTATTCAGGACAATCCCATAGGCGTCAATGTTAAAAATATTCCCGTTTTAATTCAATAACTAATAAACCGTTCATTTTAAAATTCTGCAGTAAAGAGTCTCTTTATTTATAGCTTTTTTAGGATATTTTAAGCATTTTTCTTAATTTTTTTTTTAAAAGTCTGATTTTTTTTTTTATTTTTTTTTTAAGTTTACTTATTTTTTCTGTAACAGCCCTCTTTATTATCATTCCCTGGACCTCATATGTAAATTTTAGACATTTTCGCTCAGTAGTTTCTTTGCAAACAGCGTTTCACTTTCACACATTCATACAAACTGTTTTACTAATTTATTCACTGCCTCTTCTGCTGTGTCTGCGATCGGCTCCTGTTCGGGTTTTTCTGTGGTTTTCGGCAGGTTAATCCAGATGTTTTTGCGGGTTTTCGGCATGCATTCGCTGGGTTTTGCGGTTAGTTTTCGTCAGGTTTGCGGTAGCTTTTCCCTGCACTACGAAGACCCTGTGGTGTTTGCTGAATACACCGCAGGGTCACCGAAATGGGATCGGCAAAACAAACCGAATTGAAGAGAACGAAAAGTTACCGAACATGCGGTGACTTTTCGAATCTCTTTGAATAACCCTGTATGTTTCTATGTTTCTATGATATTAGTATGATGCCAAGTTTCACATAAAAAATGTTGCAAGTGTAACATTGCAAAATATTACTTTTTTTTCTTAGCATCCTAAACTCTGGAAACTGTTGCAATTGATGACTTTTCTGGCCACCACCACAAGGTGGCGGTTTTCCCTTAGGATTCCATACATATTAAAATAAATTCAAAGAAATTATTTGTATTATTTTTTTTTTTATAAAGCGCCAGCATGTTCCGCAGCACTGTACAATGGGCACAATATGAACAGGGTTACAGTACACTGAACAACATTTTGACAAACCAGTACAGGAGGAAACAAAGGCCCTATTCCCGTGGGAATTTACAATCTAGAAGGGTTGGGGGTGGAAACAGGAGGAGAGGAACATATTATTGAAGAACAGCAAACAAGTTATCGCTCATCAAACAAAAATGGAGCAGCCAATTAAATTCACACAGGGATATCGTATGCGACACTCTAGTTTCAAGCTATGGATCCTATGGAATTTAGAATTCTAAATCTTATACTAGCAATATTTTCCCCCCTATCTTTCTTTATTATCTTGCTTGATTCAATATTTACGTACATTTGAAGCGAATGATAGATAACACGGAAAAATAAAATTTAATTTGTGCAGATTTTATGCTTGCATGACAGGTTCAAGCTGTCTTAACGCACATACATCAGAACCCAGTTTTCATTCACCAGCGCCGCGGAAATGATAAGATAATCTATTTGCCGAAGCTCATATAATTAAGCATGAAATTAGCTACTTTATGAATGGTTATTTCAAAGTCAAAAGTAATATATTTTCTTTTTTCTAACAAAAAGTGTTATCTAAAGCGTATTCTGAGGTCAGGGATCTTTTTGACACTCGTGTACAAATTAATACGGACGTCTCAGCCCTTCCTAGCATTAGCACTGTAAATAATCTTAATAAATGCCTTTTATGAGATTATCTATTTGGAAGCTACAAGCTACATTAAATAAGGTCAATAAATAAGTAATTTGTGAATTTATAGGTTGTATATATTTACTGATGTATTCATTAAGCCAGACACAATAAACACGTATATTTGAATCAAAAGAAACAAGTATCCTTTCACTTGCGTACGTTGATTAATTGTACTAAAAGTACTAATAAAAAAAAATTATACTTTTGCTAACTGCTTTTTAATTATCTTTCCCGGCTCCCTCTGGTGAGATCTGTTGATGGTGATTATCTCATTATCTGCACAATTAGTTTTCTTACCACATTTAGATAAAATAAATTGGTAACAGTAAACAAATCTCAGGCATAAAATCAAGTTTTGAGGTGTGACAGAGCAATCTTGGCTGGGTCTGGCCTTTAATAATGGCCGAGCATTGTTCGGTTGGAGTTTTGGGAGGTAGTCATTAAATCTTGCTTTGGATTAGTTTTAGTGATCTTTTGGTTGTGTGTTGGTGGTGTTGTTCTTGACATGGTTATAGTAATCAGTAACGTTTAACCCCTATACAATGCCGGACTTGCTATGCCGTCCTGCAGCAAGTGGGCTTTAACCCCATAGTGACCAGGCGATATTACCACTGTCCGTCCAAAAGTACCCGCTGCTGTTTTTAACATTTCTGCGCTGTTTGTGTTTAGGTCTAAGTTTCCTCTTACTTGTTTATGGAACCCACACATATTATATATTGTTTTACTCTCTATTAAATGGACTTTATAAAGATACCATTATTTTCGTAATATCTTATAAATTACTATAAAAAAACCTATGAAATATGATAATAAAATGGAAAAAACTAATTTTTTTCAAACTTTAATCCCCAAAATCTACAACCGCCAAATAAGACCCTGGCTAAATAGTTTTGAAAACCTGTAACGCAGAAGTGCTATCGTCTTATGTATCGCAGTTTCTTATTCAATGCTTACTTCCTCCATAATCTTTTAAAAAACTGGCATCCATTCTTATTGTTCTCACGAAGGCAAAATTCATTACAACATTGTAACTATAAGTACAAAACCATCATTCCCTGATTCCAATGCCAACTCCTCCGTCACTGTATTTTGGATAGACATTAAAAGGTGTGGGGTTTGCTATGCTCTTATTTCATATAGTGCACCTGTCCACCTAGTGGCATGTCTCTGGGGGCATCATGCCCTTAATTTCTTCTGAATGCCAATTTAATAAGAAGTTGTAAGTTAGAGAATTATTGCAGGTATTATTTCTTTTGTCAAATTGGGGAGGAGGACTTGGCTTCACACTTATAAAAAGTGAATGAGCTCAAAGTCATTATTTAATCCATCAGGTGCCATAGCTCCCAATTCGGATACACATTTAATTTCTGCTATCCCTGATTTCTTACTCATATCCTCCTTGAGATCTATCTTAACCTTCTTCATTGCTAAAAATTGTAAACCCTCAGGTGAACTATTGTGGCACTGTTTAAAATGCGTTGATACAGCGTGGGTTTCCAGACCCTTCCTGGTGTTCCTTGTATGTTCTGCAATTCTTATATTCAATGCTCTACTTCTGCGGCCCATATAATACAGGACACAAGGACATTCTAAAAGGTAGATGATATTTTTTGACTCACGTTAATACATCTTTAATTCCTGTATTATGTGGGCTGCACAAGTAGAGCGTTGAATACAAGAATTGCAGAACATACAAGGAACATCAGGAAGGGGCTGGAAACCTACTCTGTATCAGTGCATTTTAAAAAGTGCCACAATAGTTCTCCTGAAGGCTAAAAATATCAGCAATTTTCACCTAATGGTATCTTAACCCCTTAAGGACCGTGGACGTACCATGTACGTCACGGCCGCGTGTCTCTTTTAGACCCGCTGACGTACATGGTACGTCCTGCGGTCTTTTGAGCGCTGGAAGCGATCGGATCACTTCCAGCAGCTCAAACGCCATTGCAGGCTGCCTGGGAGTCCAGGCATCCGTGCAATGGTGATTAGAAGTGCAGGGGCCCCTTGTGATTGCTCCCCGGGAGCGTTCAACATCCGGTTTCACCGGAAAGGTGCCCCGCACTTCTACAGAGCGCTGGAAGCGATCGGTATCGCTTCCAGCTGCTCTGAGTATATTTCAGGGATGCCTCGACATTGAGGCATCCTTGCAATATGTTTACCTGCTGCCGGTCCGCTCAGTGAGCGCTCCACCCGAGCGATCACTTCCGGTAGCGGCAGGAAGTACTGAGTGCCACGAGGTATCGTGGCACTCAGTACAAAAACGATCACATAAGTGATCAGGTGCTCTGCTGGGTGCCTCGAGGGATCAAGGCACCCAGCAGACTAAAAAAAGTGTAAAAAAAAGAAAAAAAAAGTAAAATAAATAAATAAAAATGAATAAAATAAAAGTGACAGCCAAGATGGCGCTGCCCTTCTAAAGGCAGGGTCATCTTTTGTTGCTGTGTGGGATGTTCCTAGCCTGCCTCATCAGAGAGGCAGGCTAGCAACATCCAATCAGAAGTTATAAAAAATCTAAATAAAATTTCTAATTTGTCAGGTCAGGTCAATATTTTGTAAATATTGGCCGTGACCTCTGTGATTCTCCCTCCCTCTCCTCACTTGTGTTTTGGTGAGCGAGAGAGAGAGATCAGATTTGACAGGTTAGAGATTTTAGGTAGATTTAGTGAGATTAGAAAAATTGAGGCAGATTTAGAGAGATTTTAGGGAGATTTAGAAAAATTGAGGCAGGTTTAGAGGGATTTAGAGAGATTTAGGTGTTTATTTGTATTTTCTTGTGAAACCCAACGGTTCTTCTAAGAACCCGCTTATATATATATATATATAATAATTATAAAATTTTATAATCTATTATATATAATGTCTGAGCGGGTGTACAGCGCCGAGGAGGCATATGCCATCCTGGCGTCAGAATCTGAGGCATCTGCGTCGGACTCCGACCCAGATTTTGACCCCGCTAGGTGCTCAGAGACATTGCTAGATACATCATCTACGCTGGCTGATGTATCTCCTAGTGATGTTTCTGATGCAGATCCTGGGCCACCACCTGCCAGCAGGAGACGCACAGCTCCAGCTGAGGAGTGGGTAGTGCCTCATCGCCAGAGGCCAGATATCCCTCCTTTCACGGCAAATCCTGGCATCAATATTGATGTTGCAGGATTTACCGTTTTTGCAGGTGTTTCTGGGGGATGATTTGTTGAGCCACATTGTTGCCCAATCAAATCTGTTTGCCCATCAGCATTGTGCTGCAAAGCCAGACTCCTACTTGGCAAGGCAGCAATGGACCCCGCTAGATGTGCCAGAATTTCTGAAATTCTGGGCACTTACTATGCTGATGGGCATCATAAAGAAGCCCTCAATTCGCTCCTACTGGAGCAGTAGCCCCATCTGCTCTACCCCCATTTACCCCCAATCAATGTCACGTAGAAGGTATGAAAACATTTTGCGTTTCATGCACTTCAGTGACAACAGCCTGTGCCCTCCTAGAGAGCATCCCCAGTTTGACAGGCTGTATAAAATCCGTCCCCTGATTACCCACTTCGCCGCCAGGTTTGCAGATGCTTATACACCTGGAAGGAATATCTGCGTGGATGAATCCCTAATGAAATACAAGGGAAGGCTGGGATTCAAGCAGTATATTCCTTCCAAACGCTCCAGGTATGGAGTGAAGGTGTATAAACTCTGTAACAGCGAGAGTGGGTATACTCAGGCCTTCCGGGTGTACGAGGGAAAGGATAGTAGCCTTGACCCTCCCGGTTGCCCAGAACACATGGGAACCAGTGGCCAGATTGTGTGGGACCTACTTTTTCCCCTGATGAACAAAGGGTACCACTTGTATGTTGATAATTTTTATACGAGTGTCCCTTTGTTCAAGGTGCTGTATTGTTTTGATACAGTAGCATGCGGTACTGTTCGCAAGAACCGCGTAGGTTTCCAGCACAGCTTGTCCGCACCCGGTTAAAAAGGGGGGAGACCTCAGCTCTGCACCAAGAGGAGCTGTTGGCGGTCAAGTACAGAGACAAGAAGGATGTATACCTTCTATCCACCATCCACACTGAGAGGTCTGTGGAGGTCTCTGTACGTGGCAGAGCTGAGCGCATCAGGAAGCCAGTGTGCATCAAAGCCTATAACCGGCATATGGGTGGGGTTGATCTGGCAGATCAGCTGCTCCAGCCCTACCAGTTTATGCGGAAGTCAAGGGCCTGGTACAAAAAGGTTGCAATTTACCTGATGCAAATTGCAACCCACAATGCCTTTTTGCTCTGCAAAAAGGCTAACCCCGGAGTGACGCTGTCCTTTTTACAGTTTCAGCTCCAGGTCATTTCGGGGTTTTTGTACCAGGATGCACATGCTCCCCGGGCGGTGGTGGGGGACAGAGTTGGGGCTACACATTTTATTTATAAAATCCCCCCTACTGAGGGCAAACAGAAACCCCAAAAAAGATGCAGGGTGTGTTTCAAGAGGGGGCAGAGGAGAGACACAATCTTTTACTGCCCAGAATGCCCTGGACAACCCGGTCTGTGTCTTGGGGACTGTTTCAAGGTATATCACACTGTGCGTGATCTGTGATTTTTTTTTTTTCCCTTTCTATTTTTCTTACAGTCTAGTTAGTTCAGTTTAGTTTTTTTTTTCTTTTACTGCACCAGACTACATTTTATTCCTACATTTTTATGTTCTACAATTGGTGCCTTCTTTTGCCAAAACCTTGGCACACCTATGCATGGGGGGCATGGGTGTACTCAGGAGACCTTGCAGAAAACAACCTGGAGAGTTTTCATGCAGTAACCGACAACAGTCAGGGTTATTCAGAGATCGTGAAAAGCAAGAGAATAACTGGAGAATAACTGGAGAATGAAAAATTCTAGGTCAAAATAGCCAATTTGGAAAGTGAGATGAAAGGGAGAATTTTTCTGGTTTGGATATTTTGACCTAGAATTTTTAATTCTCCAGTTATTCTCCTGCTTTTCACGCTCTCTGAATAACCCGGAGTGTCTCCTAAATCACAGTCCAAATCTAATGTGGGCGTAAAAATAAAAAAAATTTAAATTACCGCCGCACACCTTCTCAAATGTTTTGGGCTAAAACCGTTGCATCCATGGCATCAAAGCACTCCATATGCAATACCTTGGGGTGTCAACATTTCAAATATAAACAATTTTCTGGCAATAATTCAAACTGGGGAATGCGGTAGACCCAAAACCAAAGCTAGGCCTAGCTGAAGAAATAATCTCAATTTCAACTCCAATGACAAAGTCATAAAAATTGTATTTGACCCTTCCCAAAATCCTGGCAAACCTATGCATGGGTGGTATCAATTTACTCAGAAGATGTTGCTGAACATATTTTGGGGTGTTTTTTGGCAGTAACCCATAACTGGATTTGGCAATTCATGCCTAAAGTACAATGTGTGTGAAAAAATAACACAAAAAGTGACTACCTGAAAGTTTGACATAGAGCTAGTGCATGGAAAGTGTTAAAATACAACTCTTTGAAGTACCCTAGGGTGTGCCCTTTCTAAAAATATATGGTTTGATGGGGGTAAATTACTTTGTCCGGCTTCAAAAATGTCCCAAATAGGACATGGGTGCATGATGACGAAATGGGAAAATTCCAAGTTGGAAAACTGAAATGCGCACCCCCCAAATAAGGCCTATTAGCCCCCAAATGACCCGACATACCTATACATGGGTGGTATCAATTTACTCAGAAGATGTTGCTGAACATATTTTGGGGTGCTCTTTGGCAGTAAACCTTAAAGTTCACAGTACATGTATTCTTAAATTGCATTCAAAAAAGAAAAATCACCAAAACTTTTTTTTTTCTCAAACTTTGGCGTAGATTTGTGGTAAAATGGTTTGCATGGAAAGAGTCAAAATAGCCCAAGTTTAATACCTTGATTTGTGTACTTTAAAAAAATATGTATATGTGGAGGGTTATTCAGGAATTAGTGACAGTTATTAGTGTTACAATGTCACTATCACTACTTTTAAAAGTAAACCCTTTGCAAATGGCAAAGTGCTACTTTCACTTATTGTTGCATAAGATAAGGAGAAAAGCGAGGAATATGTAAACATTGGGTATTGCTAAACTTGTAACTAAATTTCGAAACTACTAGGGAATTAAAAAATTTTGACGGTTGTTGATACATAAGAAATTTTGGGGGTCAAAGTTCGAAAAAGTGGTGTTTTTTCAATTTTTTTGTCATATTTCACGTTTTTTATAGTAAATTATATGAAATGATGAAAAAAATGGTATCTTTATAAAGTCCATTTAATGACGAGAAAAACAGTGTAAAATATGTGTGGGTTGCATAAACGAGTAAGAGGAAAATTTGACGTAAACACAAACAGCACAGAAACGTAAAGACAGCAGCGGTCACTAAAGGACGGATTTGTGTAAAACTGCCCGGTCACTAAGGGGTTAAAATTGCATAAAATTGTGTGAACATAAAATGTCTAAATATGTAGAATCAGTCACTGTCCTCTTCCACTTGGTAGCATATCCCAAAACGACCAGGTGCGAAGTGTTGAGGTTTACATGGTGAGGTCAACACTTCCTTTTAGACTCTTAACCCTTTCGCTGCTGAGGCATTTCCCGCCTCTGTGCTGAGGTCATTTTTACCGGTTTTGCTCATCATGTTTAAACGTGTTTTGAAGGCTTATTTTAGTATATGACCCAGACATATTATATATCGTTCTTTCCGTCAGACTCGGCAAATTCATAATATGTCATTATTATATGTATACGTCATGACCTGTCTGTATATTATAACAAAAAATGCAATAAAATATGAATTTTCAATAATTTACAGCGTGTAAAGTGTTTTTTTCCACATTTTAACATGCGAGCAATTGCGGTTATATTTTGTATGGGGTGCGCTTGTTAAAAAAATTAAAAATGGGGTCTCGTTACATTTTTTTTTGGGGAAAATTACGTGATTTTTAACAAACGCACCGCATACAAAAATCGTTAGTGCAGCATCATTGTTCACATTATAATTGAAATGGGAACAATATTGCTGCATTAACGAACCAAAAAAAAGAAAAAAAACTTGTTAATTTTTTTTTATAATTTTTTTTATTTTTATTTTTATTTTTTATTTTTAAAAAAAAACTTTTTTCATACTCATGTTTGGTATCGTTGGAATGGCCATGGTCTGGCCGATCCAACAATTTCAAACATTAACCCCTAACTGCCACGGATCGGGAGATAGGGGGTTCATTGGAACCCCCTATCTCCACCATTGGTGGCAGTTAAGGGTTAACTCCAGGACTGGCGTCATCGTGCTATGCCCTCAGGGGGCATTCCCGGATCCAAGATGTCGGCCAGCTCCGGGAAAGGATCACGAACCGGCACTTTTCGGCAGCGATTCGTGATCCGGCCCCCATGGGGTTAATTCCACGGATTAACCCCCTGCACGCCGGCGATCGGGAGGGAGAGAGGTCCGAAGGACCTCCCCCTCCCTTTCAGGCGCCTCCTCCACACATGCGGGGGGGCGCCTGAATTAGATTTCATCGCGCCGCCGCAATGACATCTAATTAGGCCGGCGACAGTTCCGGGTGCTGGGCTGACATCGAGGATGTCAGCCCTCACCGGGGGGCACAGCGATCGGCCGGAACCCGGCCGATCGCTGGCCCCAAAGGGAGGATGCGCTCAGCGCGTCCTCCGCAAGGAACGCTAACTGCGGGTGGATGCGCTCAGCGCGTCCACCGCAGCGAAAGGGTTAATCAGAGTGTAGGATATTTTTAATCCCTCCCTCTGTTCCGGTGGCGATTTACCTATAGAAAAAATAGGCACACATAGTGTAACTTATATATGCATGTTGAAAATTTTGAAAAAAATGGGTTCACACAATCACTTTTAAAGTGCCCAAGATCTGGCACTAGATATATAGCGATTTGAAGTGGGAGCGCTGGATCACCCCTCTGGTATCTGATACATCACAGGTTCCTCTGTTCAGCAAACAGCAAAAAGCAGGACCATAGTAAAAGTAATTCAGAAAATGTTATTATAAAATAAATAAAGTAATAAAATCATTAGAAATTAAAACATTCAGAATGCGGTTCACGATGGATTCGCTTCCTCAGCTGGACTCCAGCTGAAGAAACAAAACCATTGCGAAACGCATTTTGGATGTATTGATTTCTAATTATTTTATTGAAATGAATGGTGAAAAATGGTTCTCAAAGCTTTTCAAACAATTTCAACACATCGTCTGTATTGTTCAATCTGTTGACATTTCACGGACACATTCTCGAGTCCACAATAGTTGCTTTTGAATAGAGATCTGCCTTCGTTTCAGAACAATTCGAACAATTCGGAATTTGATAATTCGTATTTCGGAAGTACTTCCGAATAGCGAATCGATACGATACGAATTCGAAACGAAACGAAACGGCATATAGCAAATTTAGTTCGTTTTACACTGTGTCATCATCATAATAGAAAAATTTGAACAATTGATATCAACTATCGAATTTGAAATGAACTATCAAATGGATATCAACTATCGAATTTGAAATCGTTTCGAAATTTCAAATCAATCCGAAACGAAATGAAATACGAAACGAAATTAGTTACAAAGTTCTGAAAACTAAATTATTTAAAAACGTAACGAAACGAAACTAAACCAAACCCATTTTTCAGCCATGCACATCCCTACTTTTGAACATCGAGTATACTAGCTCTTGCTAGTGAAAGGGTTAAGCAGCTAGTCAGGATAAATTTCAGTCTTCGAACATTAAGGCTGGGGTCAGACGAGCGTGATTTCTACGGACTGTACGTGCGTGCAGTACGGACATCGTCAGTACGGATGACGCAGTAGTGGTCACACAGTCCGTTTTTTCACTGAAGTTATTTTTGACGGATGTAGGAGGGAAAAATAAATTACAATGAAAAAACATTCTGTCCGTCAAAAATGCTGGACGTATAAATGCAGTCCGTCTGACCATGCTCCATCACTCACACACAAAGCTATGCAGACGTTGTGGACGTGGCGCACTCCGCACATCCGTTCTAGCAGTATTACGTTCTTGCCTAACCTGCGTCCGTTTGCCGCGGCCGTTGTGCGTCCGCAGTTCAGTGCGGACGTACTTCATGTGTCAGGCTCCAATGGACTTTCTTTCATGCTATCACGGACGTACTTTTAGGCGCAATCACGGACGTGAACACTACGCTCGTCTGACACCAGCCTTACTAATACCAGTGATAGTGAAAAAAAAATCTCTAAAGTAGCCCAGTCCAAATTTTAGTTATTTTAACCTAATTTTCCAGCTGGCTGCAACTAAGTTTTTTTTGTGACTAAATCCATTCTATACATAGACATGAATAATTTTAGATTTACAAGATACAGCACCATATGTAAAACACGGTATTAATCTGAAGGCAAGACCGTTTTCCTGATTTAAAATCAAAAAGCGGCTTTAAGGACCCAACATGGGTTATAATTCAGTTTTAACATTAGCATACATGAGTATAAACTGCTTACAACCACAATATTCCTACACAGCGTGTAAATTATTACAACAAAGAAACAGCCAGAAGGACAGAAGCTTGAAAGTGTTCTCTAGTGCTAACAGCAGGGGATTGTTCTGGTCCTGCTGATTTAAAAAAATATATTTTTTTCTATAAAACATGCCATTGTGCAACCAAAAAAAAAAAGGCAATTGAATATTTTGGCAATCAGACAGACTTCAATATAAATTATAGATACAAGAATTCACAAGACATTGTAACAAGCAAGTGGCGGCAGAATTAATGTTTCAGTCGCCGTATGGCGTCAACGGAACGCTACAGTCTTAGTGCTTTTTTTTAGTAAAGCTCATTCATTCTAAAGAGTATGATTTCAATAGAGAGCTTATCTGTGCATATTAAAAAAGAACGCCTGCCTTTTCTCATGAATTTATAGCTTTTACCACATGCTAAGCTGTTTTATGTGTAACGGGACACTGTTTAGACTCGTTTTACATATAATGTCCCAAATGATATTGCACAGCAGATATCACAGAGCCCCTGATATCTACAGTTGTGTTCAAAATTATTCAACCCCCACTGAAATTGAGTGTTTTGGCCAGTTTGACATTGATTTTGATCATTCAGTCATCTTGCTTACAATTAAATCAAAGAGGCACGTGTAGGTCAGACAAATATAACATAACATTTATAATGAAATAACCACAAATTTCTTTTCTGTGCTCACATCATTATCAGTTTTATTCAACCCCCAAGTGACATTCAATCTTAGTACTTAGTACAACATCCTTTTACAGATATAACAGCTTTTAAACGTGAAGCATAGCTTGACACAAGTGTCTTGCAGCGATCTATGGGTATCTTCGCCCATTTGTCATGGGCAAAAGCCTCCAGTTCAGTCACATTCTTAGGCTTGCGCACTGCAACTGCTTTCTTTAAGTCCCACCAGAGGTTCTCAATCGGATTTAAGTCAGATGACTGCGATGGCCACTCCAAAATGTTCCAGCCTTTAATCTGCAACCATGCTCTAGTGGACTTGGAGGTATGCTTGGGACCATTGTCCTGTTGAAAGGTCCAACGTCTCCCAAGCCTCAGGTTTGTGACGGACTGCATCACATTGTCATCCAATATCTCCTGGTACTGAAGAGAATTCATGGTACCTTGCACACGCTGAAGCTTCCCTGTACCTGCAGAAGCAAAACAGCCCCAAAGCATGATTGACCCCCCGCCATGCTTCACAGTAGGCAAGGTGTTCCTTTCTTCATAGGCCTTGTTCTTCCTCCTCCAAACATAGCGTTGATCCATGGGCCCAAACAGTTCTAATTTTGTTTCATCAGTCCACAGAACACTATCCCAAAACTTCTGTGGTTTGTCCACATGACTTTTGGCATACTGCAGTCGACTCTTCTTATTCTTTGGAGACAGCAAGGGGGTGCGCCTGGGAGTTCTGGCATGGAGGCCTTCATTACGCAGTGTGCGCCATATTGTCTGAGCTTCAGTGTTTCAACAGTGCCCTTTGCCTTGAATTTGCGAATGATGCTTCCTATGGTCTCTCTTGGTATGTTTAACATTTTTGCAATCTTCTTATAGCCATTGCCCTTCCTGTGAAGAGTAATCACCTCTTCTCTTGTCTTCCTGGACCATTCTCTTGACTTCACCATGTTTGTAACCACACCAGTAAATGTCTAGAAGGAGCTGAGTATCACAGTCATTTTAAAGCTGCCTAATTGGTGCTTATTATGCTTTATTGCTGCTCCGTGACATCAACAGGTGTTTTCAATACCTGATTGAAAACACTTGAATGAACCTCTGTTCTTCAGAGTGGTAGTCTTTAAGGGGTTGAATAATTGTGTCAATGAAGAATTCACAAAAGAAACATTTACTACTGTATTACAAAACCAATTGATGTCATTTTAGTTGCATATGGTTCTTTAAAAAGTCCTTGTAGGATTTCATTCTGAATACAATTACAAATGTACACTAAATTCCCTAAAACCCTTTACAGCATTGGGGGTTGAATAATTTTGAACACAACTGTATGTGGTCTTAAGGGACACTCTATTGAAAAATAAAGTTCCCTTTTTTTGCCCTTAAATAATTGGTAGATGCCGCTGACATCCCCTGCCCAATTATTAATATATGTATATATATATATATATATATATATATACACAGTATACGCAAGGTATGGCCGGCACTCACGGTCTTCCACAATTTCTGAATTCAGAAATTGTGGAAGACCGTGAGTGCCGTCCATACCTTGCGTATACTGTGTCTATCTAAGCCTAATGGGCACCTGGCATTTTTTTCTGTCCATGAGTGCAGGATTTTTCGCATGATATATATATATATATATATATATATATGTGTTTCGGCTCATACAAGAGCCTTTTTCAAGGATTTTATTAATACATCGCTGAATAAATATTGAAGTTTTATATTTAAAAGACCGTGAGTGCTCCCATATTTGGCTCCAATTATATATATCACGGGGATTTTGCACCGCGGCAATTTGGATTCCAAAGCGTTGTGCTGGAGTGTTCGGAGAATGTGTGTATATATGCTATGATGTGCGGGTGGCTTCTGCAATATTAAACACACTTATATATATATATATTCAAAACAGCAGGAAGTTGCTCTCAACCTCAGAACTAAGCGGGTGCATCTAAGACATTAAACACAAAACACCAAGAAAGAGCACTCCATATTATTGACCACTTTCTTCCATCATTTTCTGTGCCAAAAAAAGCACAGTTTTAAAAAAATGTTCAAAAAAACCTGACTGAGGTAAAATGATGGGGATTGAGTTCACAAAGTTATGATCATAATATATATATATATATATGGTGCTTTTTCTTTTTTCCGTTTGCTGGGTGCAGTTCCTCCTCTTCGGCCAGGGACTCCCAACCCTGGAAGTTCCTGCAGCTTTCTAACGCAATTTGCTCTCCTGCAAAACGTACGCACTGGGCAGTCATCAGGGGGGTGACATCCCATGAATGTCCAGGGGCCCTGCGGCTCAAGTGGGCCCTGGCCCTTACCAAATACTGTGTCACTTGTAGAATTGCCTCAGATGTAATGGTCCCTCTATGCTAAACTGAACTGACCTATCGGGATACCAGGAAATTTCCCGGTGGGCCGGGGCAACTGGGGCCGGTAAAATCACTCTGGCTAATCACTGATGGAGCGTTTAGTATGGTCTGCGCCAGGGAGAGGTGAAGAGTGAACAGCCTCCCACTAGGAAACACATTTCATCCACCAGGGATGAAACACATTCCCTGTAAAATAAGGTAAACACAAAATGAAGCAAAAGGTTTTATTTTTAATTAGTTTAAAGTAAATAGCCAGCTGTGGGAAAGGGGACCTGACTAGTTGTTCAGTAAGGCTGGGGTCAGACCAGCGCACTTTTAACGTGCGTTCTGGCGCACATAATTACGGCCGCACTAGCAGCAGATGACGGGCAATGACGGCCAATATACGATGTACGGCCGCACAAAAGTCCGGCCGTGCAACGCAAGTGGAATTTGAACGCATTTTTCTGAGAACGCTGAACCGCTAGTACTGACGTACTGCGTGCGCAGCTGCGGCATAGCGGCGTGTTTGCGTGATTAGGAGATGTCAGACGCTGCTAATGTCCAGCCTACATAACGTCCAGACGCAAAAAGAGTTTTATTGACGATCCGTACAAAATCACGCCTGAAAATGCACGTCGTCTGACCGTTTTTGCGCATTCCGTGAAAAAATATGTCAATGCGTTCGGACGCACTTTTTCACGTTCGCGGGAAAAATGCTTTCGTCTGACCCTAGCCTAAGGGGCCCCAAGATTTTTGATGGCAGCCCTGCATACGTAGTTTAGGAATAGGGATGAGCCGAACACCCCCCGAGTTCGGTTCGGATCCGAACCCGAACTTTCCAAATGTTCGAATCCGAACTCAATGTGGCTGAAAATTCGGTTTTTAGAGTGCCCTCCAAGAGGGTATATATGCTAGATATTTGCCATAAAAGGTGTATGGGGGTCCGGGTAGTGCCCTGGGGGACAGGAAACAAGGACAAAAAGTAAAAAAAAAACATTTTTAAAGGAACAGTGAGTTTTCCATGAAATAAGGGTTAAAAATAAAAAATAAAAATTCCTTCAAATATCGTGCCTAGGAGGTCCCCATAACCTGCCCGTGAAATGGCGGATTTGTAGGATGTATAGAAACATTTAAAAACAAAAAAATTATGTTTCAAATGACGGTAAATGCTTTTCCTTTAATCTAACCATGAACAACTGCGGCAGTCTGTATGAAAAGAGGAGATGTTTTAGGAGTCGGACACGCAGAACAGATTTAGTGATTTTTTTGGCTAAATTATTGTGAAACTTATGCAGGCTTTGGATGAAAGTAACAATAGGTGCTTTAAGGCTGGGGTCAGACTAGCGCACTTTTAACGTGTGTTTAGGCGCACTTAATCACAGCCGCACTAGCAGCAAATGACACGCAATGACGGCCAATATACGAAGTACGGCCACACGAAAGTTCGGCCGTGCAACGAAAGTGGAAAATTAACGCATTTTTTCGAGAACGCTGAACCGCTAGTACTGACGTACAGAGTGCGCTGCGTCCGCATCGCGGCGTGTGTACGTGATTAGGAGACGTCAGACGCTGCTCATGTCCGGCCAACATAACGTCCAGACACCCAAAGTTTCCTGGTTTGGATCCGTAAAAAATCACGCATGAAAATGCGCATCGTACAACCGTTTAAGCACTTTCCGTGAAAAAACACCTCAATGCGTCCGGACGCACTTTTTGACGTTCGCTGTGAAAAATGCATTCGTTTGACCCTAGCCTAAAATTGTGCCTTTAGCGTCGGCAACAGTGCCGTCACACAGTCTCACCCCTCTGAGGATATGAATCTGGTACAGGTGTCAGTGGCAGTGCACCCAGATATTGTGCCTTTGGTGCCAGGCATGCAAGTGCCATCATACAGTAACCCCTCTGTGGTATTGTGGAAGAGTGCAGCGGTGGAACATGCGGTCAGGGCCGGTGCTAGACTATTTTGCGCCCTAGGCAAGACCTGCTACTTGCACCCCCCAAAAAAAAAAACGACACAACATGAAACTGCTAAATTCCTTTTTACTTAAGAATAAAGTTTGAAAAGCACCAATAGTAAAGGTAAAATAAATATAAATAAACTGTATTAAACCATTTTAAATTAACTGATTTGAACAAACTTAAATTAACGAAAAAAGAAATAAAAGTTGTCACGTAAGTTTCAATTTCAGACACATCAAAATTTCACTTTGCGTGCCTTATCCTTTGCAAATTTTCATCATGCGTTTATATATATATTGCCCAGGCCAGCAATATATATATATATATTGCATCATGTCCTGATGAAAGCCTCGGGGAGAGGCTGAAACGTTGATTTTATGGATTGAATAAAAGAAATATCAACAGCCCTGGAGTGCCACCGCGTTCTTAAGTGAGTTGCAATTTGGATATTGAGCCTAGCAGTAAGGCACCGGGCATTTTTTGAATTAATAAGCATGAGTGCATGGCAGACTTTCCAATATATATATATATATATATATATATATATATATATATATCTATATTCTTCGAAATATATATATCCAGATTTGTATTACACACACATTTTGGCAACTAATTGTCCCCCCCCCCCATTTGGCTGATCCCTCCAGAAGAAATGTTGAACCCGATAGAGCAGAGAATAATATATATATTCTCTGCTTTGTCGAGTTCAACATTTCTTCTGGATGGTTCAGCCAAATTGGGGGGGGGCGCATTTAGTTGAGATTGTCCACATGCCACCTCCCCATGTGCATATGTGTATATATGGTCTGAGGTCTGTGGGTGGGTGTGTATATATCTGCGTGTTGATATATATATGTGTATATATAGGTCTGCGTGTTGATATATATGTATATGTCTGTGTGTGGTATCCAGGGCCGGTGCAAGCATTTTTGTTTACTCAGGCGAAGTTGCGTTTTGGTGCCCCCCTCCACCCAATCCGTGCCATGCCAATCGGGAGTGTTTGGTGTCCTCACGCATTGCCAATCTATGCTGTGCCTGATGCCCCTCCTGTGCCACAGGGCCATTCTACAGAGTGTGTGGTCCCCTCCTTTGGCAATGTGACATAGGAGGGGCACCAGGCACTGCACAAATTAGCAATGTGGGCTGGTGGTGCCTCCTGGTCTTGCTGTGTCAATATACCCACATATTTCAAATTGCCTGCCATTCCCAGTGTTTCCCTGTGATCCTGCTACCTACCACTATCACTCTGTTGCTGTGGTCCACTGTCTGACTCCAGGTCTCCAGAAGCAGACTGGCAACAGGGTCCTCGTCCTCTAATTCAATTCACTCCCCCTTAATTCATTTTTCACCTTTAATTACTTTCACCCCCTCCCCCCTTAAATTCATTTCATATAACGTATGACAGAGCTCCACAGCAATAAACCTCACAGTAATGTACCAATATCAGTTTACTCAAACCCCCCAGCAGAACATTACACACACACACACACACACACCCAGCAGAACATTACACACACACTCCAGCAGAACATTACATATACACACCCCAGCAGAACATTACACACACACACCCCCAGCAGAACATTACGCACACACACACCCAGCAGAACATTACACACACACCTCCCCAGCAGAACATTACACCCCCCAGCAGAACATTACCCCTCCCAGCAAAACATTACACCCCCCAGCAGAATATTACACCCCCAAGCAGAACATTACACCCCCCGAGCAGAACATTACACACACACACACCCCCTTCCCTCCCTCATTTTATTCAAACCTTTTAAAAATCTTCTCTCGGCCTCTCTGCCCAGTCCTCCTTCACACTACAGTGAAGCACGCAGGTTTACTCTGCTGCAGGGCCGCACCCTAAGCTTTGGGGTTTGTCCTCCAGGCTTTTCTGCTGCTGCGTGCCCTGGCTATGCGTGTCACGTGAGGAAGGCAGTGCCAAATTATGCAGTGTGCCTGCTCATGTTTAGAATGTGGGACTGAGGCAGGCACACTGCATCGGTTTGAGAGTGTGAAGCTGGGCCCCTGGTTGATGTCTGAAGATCATTCATAGCTTCGCTTCCGTTATTTTAGAAACAGAATTTTTCCGCCCCTCACACTGACAGCAAGCCAGGACAGTAAGGCGGCCGCCTGTGCCACCTTACACTAGCGCCGGCCCTGGTGGTATCAATGCATCCCTACTCTATACACAGTGCTCCGTGTCCCTATAATACAGTTGTGTTCAAAATTATTCAACCCCCACCCGAAATTGAGTGTTTTGGCCAGTTTGACATTGATTTTGATCATTCAGTCATCTTGCTTACAATTAAATCAAAGAGGCACGTGTAGGTCAGACAAATATAACATAACATTTATAATGAAATAACCACAAATGTCTTTTCTGTGCTCACATCATTATCGGTTTTATTCAACCCCCAAGTGACATTCAATCTTAGTACTTAGTACAACATCCTTTTACAGTTATAACAGCTTGACACAAGTGTCTTGCAGCGATCTACGGGTATCTTCGCCCATTCGTCATGGGCAAAAGCCTCCAGTTCAGTCACATTCTTAGGCTTGCGCACTGCAACTGCTTTCTTTAAGTCCCACCAGAGGTTCTCAATCGGATTTAAGTCAGGTGACTGCGATGGCCACTCCAAAATGTTCCAGCCTTTAATTTGCAACCATGCTCTAGTGGACTTGGAGGTATGCTTGGGATCATTGTCCTGTTGAAAGGTCCAACGTCTCCCAAGCCTCAGGTTTGTGACGGACTGCATCACATTGTCATCCAATATCTCCTGGTACTGAAGAGAATTCATGGTACCTTGCACACGCTGAAGCTTCCCTGTACCTGCAGCAGCAAAACAGCCCCCAAAGCATGATTGACCCCCCGCCATGCTTCACAGTAGGCAAGGTGTTCTTTTATTCATAGGCCTTGTTCTTCCTCCTCCAAACATAGCGTTGATCCATGGGCTAAAACAGTTCTAATTTTGTTTCATCAGTCCACAGAACACTATCCCAAAACTTCTGTGGTTTGTCCACATGACTTTTGGCATACTGCAGTCGACTCTTCTTATTCTTTGGAGACAGCAAGGGGGTGTGCCTGGGAGTTCTGGCATGGAGGCTTTCATTACGCAGTGTGCGCCGTATTGTCTGAGCTGAAACTTCAGTACCCACATCTGACAAATCTTTTCTCAGTTCCTCAGCAGTCACACGGGGACTTTTCTCCACTCTACGCTTCAGGTAGCGCACAGCAGTCGAAGTCAGCATCTTCTTTCTGCCACGACCAGGTAGCGTTTCAACAGTGCCCTTTGCCTTGAATTTGCGAATGATGCTTCCTATGGTCTCTCTTGGTATGTTTAACATCTTTGCAATCTTCTTATAGCCATTGCCCTTCCTGTGAAGAGTAATCACCTCTTCTCTTGTCTTCCTGGACCATTCTCTTGACTTCACCATGTTTGTAACCACACCAGTAAATGTCTAGAAGGAGCTGAGTATCACAGTTATTTTAAAGCTGCCTAATTGGTGCTGATTATGCTTTATTGCTGCTCGTGACATCCACAGGTGTTTTCAATACCTGATTGAAAACACTTGAATGAACCTCTGTTCTTCAGAGTGGTGGTCTTTAAGGGGTTGAATAATTGTGTCAATGAAGAATTCACAAAAGAAACATTTACTACTGTATTACAAAACCTTATTGATGTCATTTTAGTTGCATATGGTTCTTTTAAAAGTCCTTGTAGGATTTCATTCTGAATACAATTACAAATGTACACTAAATTCCCTAAAACCCTTTACAGCATTGGGGGTTGAATAATTTTGAACACAACTGTATATATGATCAGGGGTTACTTTTTTTATATACTTTTATACTATTCCTATTAAATTAACAGTAATTTTTGATGTATTTTATTCAGTAGAAACTTTTTTTTGCCTATATAACATGTGCTTTGTGAAAATAAAATGGTTTTGTGTGTAGATTTTAATTTAGTTAGTGGATTCCTGTCCAGTGCGGTGAGAAGCAAAAGTAATGCAGTGTAGACACGCTGCGAGGTAAAGCGGAGTGAAGTCAAGCCTGCAAAATGTTTGCTTCTCTTCGCTTCGCTACGCTGTGTGTCGCTACACGCTCAGTGTGTCTCAGCCTTTATTCCCGCATCGCTAGCTTACCGAATCAGTTTGTATACTTGTTACTGACCCTGCTTGTTCTGAGGACCCGATCTGTTGCCGGCTTTGCCTGCCATTTGACTATTCTCTCTGTGTATTCCCTGCCTGTTCTGTTTGCTTCTTGTTGCTACGGGTGTGCGCCGAATCTCACCATATACAGTAGCGCAGTATAAGTGCCTAAACATTGCTGACCCAGTTTTGTTATAGCTGCTGATGTAACTGAATAGATCGGAGGTCTTTTCTGCATTACCAAAACCTCCACCACTGCACTCTTCCACAATACCACAGAGGGGTTACGGTGTGACGGCACTTGCTGCCACCAAAGGCAAAATATTTAGGTGCACTGACGCCTATACCAGATTCATATCATTTTAATATTTGACCATAGGGTCCAACCCTGCACTCTTCCACAATACCACAGAGGGGTTACGGTGTGACGGCACTGTTGCCGACACTAAAGGCCCAATTTTAAAGCACTTATTGTTACTTTCATCCAAAGCCTGCATAAGTTTCACCATAATTTAGCCAAAAAAAAATCACTAAACTTGTTCCGCGTGTCCTAAAACATCTCTTTTCATACAGGCTGCCGCCCCAAGCAGTTGTTTAGGAATAGATTAATGGAAAACCATTTACCGTAATTTGAAATGTCATTTTTTTGTTTTTAAATGTTTCTATACATCCTACAAATCCGCCACTTCATGGGCAGGTTATGGGGACCTCCTAGGCACGATATTTGAAGGAATTTTTTGTTTTTATTCTTAACCTTTATTTCATGGAAAACTCACTGTTCCTTTAAAAACGTTTTATTTTAAACTTTTTGTCCTTGTTTCCTGTCCCCCAGGTCACTACCCGGACCCCCATACACTTTTTATGGCAAATATCTTGCATATATGCCCTCTTGGAGGGCACTCTAAAATCCGATATTTTGAGTCAAATTGACTTGCATTGAGTTCGGTTCGTTTTCGCGTTCGAACTCAAACTTTTGAAATAGTTCGAGTTCGAATGCGAACCGAACACTGGGGTGTTCGGCTCATCACTAGTGAGGAGCAGTATTTTGAATAGGATTCTGAAGAGAGACAGTGCAAAGACTGATAAAGGGGCGAGGTGTGAGATGTGCGTGATGTGAGGTATGAGAGGTACAGAATGTGAGGTATGAGAGGTACGGGATGTGAGGTATGAGAGGTACGGGATGTGAGGTATGAGAGGTACAGAATGTGAGGTATGAGAGGTACAGAATGTGAGGTATGAGAGGTACGGGATGTGAGGTATGAGAGGTACAGAATGTGAGGTATGAGAGGTACAGTATGTGAGGTATGAGAGGTACAGAATGTGAGGTATGAGAGGTACAGAATGTGAGGTATGAGAGGTACAGAATGTGAGGTATGAGAGGTACAGTATGTGAGGTATGAGAGGTACAGAATGTGAGGTATGAGAGGTACAGAATGTGAGGTATGAGAGGTACGGGATGTGAGGTATGAGAGGTACGGGATGTGAGGTATGAGAGGTACTGAATGTGATGTATGAGAGGTACGGGATGAGAGATATGAGAGGTACGGGATGTGAGGTATGCGAGGTACAGAATGTGAGTTACAGAATGTGAGTTGTGAGAGGTACGGGATGTGAGGTGTATGAGCCTGGCAGAGATGTCCATTCCTGGCTGCAGAGGGAGAATCTGGGATTGCTTTAAGCCAGTGAGAAGAAAATTACAGTAGTCACGGCGGGAGAGTATTAGAGCTTGAAAAAGCCTTTTCATAGAGTCTTGTTTTAAAAAGGGATGGAAGCATGCAGCGTTTTTAGGCTGCAATAGCTTAATTTTGTTAGTGTCTAATTAGAAATAGCTTCATTATATGTGGGGTAGAGGGTCTGAGCCATAAACAGGGGGGCTTTTTGCTGGTGCATTAGAGAAAGCGTCATAACCCAACATCAGTTAGTTCTGAAATCGCTGCGCTTAACCTTATTGTATCAGTAATGCTTTATAACAGTGCAAAATGGGGAGATAATTTTCCACTTCAGGGCAACTTGCAAGACAGCAGAATTTCTGTTATTCAAATCAAATGTAACAGCTGTTAAACTTAATACAGAAAATCCAAAGAAACTGCAAGTTTTATTATTTTTTTAGAAGCAGAACTTTAGTTATCTGTCTATCTAGTGATTTATATAGCACATAAACAGGGCGACTTTGAGCAGGCTGTCATCTCTTTTGCTCTGTAGAAGTTTGATGATACAAGCAACTTTCTGCACTTATATAACTACGCTTACTTCTCATGCAATTATCCTTTTGCTGAGATATGTATTTTTCTAATTAAAGGAGACATTTTGCAAGTATACGCTCAGACAATGATCATCTCAATAATTAAAGTAACACTGACTTCAACTGACCGTATAATTACTGGAATGTTGCACAAATCCATATTCTATTAATACATCCTTTTTTTTTAAAAAAACAATGGAAAAATATACTTACCTGACAACGACTGTAATGGATTGGCAAATTCTCTGACCCAGATAGAAAACCAGTTGGAGATTTGTATTTTATTTTTAACTCCTGAGTGTGCTAACGTGAAAGACACCAAAAAGGTAGTCAGTTAGTTTGTAAATACCTTTTTTTGTTTCATTATTTACGTTGCTTATATATTGTTTATATTTTTACCCTGAAAACTAAACTGTCCATTTCGTGGCGAACTATTCAGCTGAATTTTCCCTCATTATTTTTTATTTTAACTTTTAATAAAAATCTAAGCGTATGCAGTGATTACTTTAAAAAAAAAACTTTAACCCCTTCACTACCATGATAGTGTATACACAATCAACTGCAGCCCGAGATCGTGTTTACACCCTCTAAGGCTATGCTACGTCATTGCAAATTAAATTAATTTGTTGAAAATGAATTTCTTTTGCATTCGGGCTCCAGAAGGGGCCCCTAAAGTTTGAGCCCCATGGGCATAATGCGAGAGATGCTAACACTTGTTAAAATCACTTGGGAATATGTCTTAGTGACATCACTCCAGCTGATCCTGTACAGAGCTCAGAACTGCAGTAACTCCATTTGGCCAAAGATGGCGACATCTGCCTGCCAAATAGGTTATTACAGCATGGAATGCATCAGGAAAATTCCCAAGTATTTCTTACCGTATAATTAATTAAAAATGATTTTTCAGTGTTTTTATTGGAAAAAAATCTTTCTCTGTGCATAACTATCAAGTTTATTAGTTTAACTTTCTTCCAACATCTGTTTTGACCACATAAAATTCCCCTTAACAGGGACAGAATGATCATATGGCTCTCAGGCATTGTCTGATTACCCACCTTGGTGGAGGGGCCAGATGAGGTCATCAGTACCTTGGCCAAAAGGAGGCCCTGTGATCTTCTTTAGCCGGAAGCCCCACGAGTTGTAAGTCCACCCCTGCCACTTAACTAAATCCTAACTATCTGCTCCTTGGTTTGTTTATCTCAGCTTTTTATTTCTGCTTGTGATTTCTTCCACAAAAAATAGATGTTATTAAATACAATAAATGCTTAATCAAACACTTCTGCGCCAGCATCTGGTAGACATGATTTTTTAAAAATAGTTCAGGCTAGTTGCTGTTGTATTTGTGTCATCTTGAAGCAGTCATTCAGTCCTACCCTGGCCTCCCTCATTAACAACGCCTTTTCACACACAGAATCGCTGCTCGCTGCATTTCTTTTTTATTCTTGTATCAGGCTCTCTAAACTCTAAGGACTGTTGTATGTGAAAATATCAGGAAGCCAGCAGTTTTTGATTCTCTGAGATATCCAAAGTGCGTAGAATTGTTCCACAGTTTCTTAGGTCCTATTTAATTTCCATTCTAATATACTGTTTGAACATCTTGACTATCTTTATGATTTAAAGGGACATTACCACTACATAAGCTGTAACTAGATTACTTGTGCATTACAAATGAAACCACGTTATAAAACACATTATAAAACACATGCTACTGTTTTTTTTCCCTTTGAAGTAATTGCACGTAAAAAGGAAAAATAAAAATAGTTTTTTTTATCTCTTATTTCCATTTTGTGTTTTTTTCATTATGCAACATTTACCAAAACCTAATGGTGAGTTTTACTTTGTGACTGTGCTTTATTTTGTACAGGTATTTAATAGTTAATGAGGTGGAGGGGGAATGTTTAGATAAGGCTATTGTGTTCTCCAGGCTACCTGAGATAAGAGACGGCAGCTGAATGAGACAAGATAGGGAGCTTAAAAGACTTCTATTCTACCCGCTGGTAATGTCCTTTGAATACATCCCACACAATGCAATGTTGTGAGTCAGTGATCAACCAATCGACTCCATTCTATGGCCAAAGCCACAAAGCGAGGAGCAAGTGATGGAAATATACTGTGGGGCAGTTTACAACACAAAAGATCACACAATGGATGCACCCATTGACACATATAGAGTAAAATATTTTCTTAACTAAACATACAAGAGAAAAATAAAGCACATGTAAGATATCAGCATCATAAAATAAACACAATAAGGACATTTCATTTTTGGTGGTAGTGGCCCTTTGACCCCTTCACTACCAGGCGATTTTCCCAAAAATAAAACATGGTCAGGAAACAGTGTTTTTAATTAACTATAAAGTAAGAAATATTTGGGCATATTCCCATTGTATTTATTACTGTAACAACATATTTGGCCAGTAGATGGTGCCAACTACTACCAATTTGAGTTACAGCCGCTAGTCAGTGGTGTATTTTGGCCTAGGCCGACTAGGACCAGGCCTAGGGCGGCACTTTCCAGAGGGCGGCGGCCCGCACTGGGTGGCCCCACCCCTAAAAAAAAAATCCTTTTTTTTCCTTTTAACTTTTGTAAAGTATTTTACCAGGAAGGATACATTGAGATTTCACTAATTTTCAAGTATGTCCTGGGTAGGCAAGGCCTAGGCTTTCACTTTCCAGGGGGCAGCAAAAAACCTCACCACTAAATGGGTTACTCACAGAGCACCGAAATGACGCCAACTTTTTGGTGTTCTGTAGTTCCCTGCACTTAGGAGAATAAAATTTCCCCACCCTGCAGTGAATTCACCATTCACCACAGGGTCCCCAAAGTGCATGGAGTCGGCCGCTGAATGCTGCCACCGCAAACCCGTGGCCTGCTGTTTTCAAAAGAACTACTGAATGAAAATATCTGGAATTTACATATAAGATCCTATGATTGATAATAAAAAGTTCTGTTACAGAAAAAAGAAAAACCGCTATTAAAAAAAGGGGGGGGGAAATTTTGCCCAAAAAAATCTGAAAAATGACTAACAGGTACTAAAAAAAAATATCAATAAATAAAGACTTTTTACTGCAGATTAAAATAATAAATGATTTATTAGATATTGCATAAAAACGGGAATATTTTTAACATTGAATCCTATGGGGTTCGCCTGAATAACCCTGATTGAAACCACCGAACATCAGGGCATTTCACTGCCATTTCTCGGAGTCTCAGTACCACATGACTGGCTGAACCACGTGAAACGCACGCGCGCAGCTGCCCGCCCTTTCGTTAACACAGACTCTATTCTGGACTGAACACCCACCGGGAAGGGAATCAAAGCTACAGTGCACCCTCTGGCAGTGGCACCCCACTGCTGACAAGATGGCTCCACAGCATAATTGCTGTGTGCTCATATACACTCGGTTTGCTGGGAGTTATATTGCTGTGAATTCTGATGCACTCATACACACCGCACATTGCATTGCTGGGAGTTTTATTGCAGTGGATTCTGATATGCTGACACACACACACCACACATTGCATTGCTGGGAGTTTTATTGCTGTGAATTCTGATGCACTCATACACACTGCACATTGCATTGCTGGGAGTTTTATTGCTGTGGATTCTGTGATACACACTGCATATTACTGTGAGTTTTATTGCCCTGGAGCTCTGGGATACGCTCATACACAGTGCACATTACTGTGAGTTTTATTGCTGTGCAGTTCTGTGATATGCTCATACACAGTGCCCATTTCTGTGGGTTTTATTGCTGTGCAGCTCTGTGATACTCTCATATGCAGTGCAAGTTTCTGTGGATTTTATTGTTCAACCAATTAGAGCGGCTGTGATCCAGTATACTTGACATGCCTGGTTGTTCTTTATAAAAATGCTTGAATTTAAACATTTCATAATTTTATTTATCTCAATAGATACATTTGAAATGGTATACAAAATATACAAGTAGGCACTTGGTATCCACTTTTAATATAAAGAGAGGAAAAGGCGGAGCTCTAAGAGGAAAAGGTGGAGCTTTAAGACGAAGGGTGGGGATTAACCAGGAAGAGGTGTGCCCTTGACAGGAAGGGGTGCCTCAAATTTAAATTGGGGGGTGCACGAGTTTAGTCAGGCCTAGGGCAGCACAAAACCTAAATACACCACTGCCGCTAGTTACAGCTCGTGTTCCCTGCATCGATTCCTGAATGTCCGATGTGAGGGCATTCAGTTACCCGACGTTACACAGTTTAAGTTCTTTGGGCATTTAGAACACAGGGCTAAAACGTTGGAAACCTTCTGCAGCGCAAAAGCAAACAAAATTATTTTGCAGCAAACAAATTCCATTTGCTTTTGGGCTGCAGATCGGGATATCTCAATATCGGGTATCTGAATGTGCCTTTGAAGCCCAAAATATATTGAAGGGGTAAAGTTGCCACCATGTGATTTGCCAATAAGATATGTTTATTGACAGGCAGATTGTACTAATAATAGGACTACTAAACATAGATAGAGAGATAGATAGATAAACATAAAAACATAAAGATAGCTAGGTAAACAGACAAAAAAATGCATATATTGATATCCCATACATTTTCTGTAGTCCTTTCACACAAGACGATTTCTTGATTGCTTCTAATGAATAGCAGATATGTTTTATTTTGCTTTAGTGACACATTTTAATTGTAACCATGCAGTGCTCGTAACCTTCATCACAAACAATAACACTGCAGGCTGCGCTGCTAACCACATGTAAGCTGTTAACATTTTATAAAATAAGTGTTTAATTGCACATTTTAGGATTTCATTTGAGCCGGGCACCTTTTGAGAACAGGAGACTAAATCCAGCGCATTTCAAGGGTTGATACAAAACTATCAAGTGTGAAATAGATGTGCCAGAATGAGGGATGCACGATACAAAGAATCAGTTTAGCAACTCTAAATATTCATACATTGACAGCTGAAAGGAAATGAGATAATGCACTTAACTTTTTCCTTGCCAGGTTTGTCCGCAATTCTCTAAGCAGGGTTACAAAGAGAAGAGAAAAATAAAGTCTGCTGTGTGATAACTTTTCTGTCTGCGGTAGTTAAATTATGTATATTACAGATCTCCTAAGCTGCTCTGCACTCACGGTCCATTGATATACTTGATATGCCTGGTGCTTGGCTCCTGGTGACACCATACAACTTTACAAAGCATAGTCAGCACTGCAGGACTTTTCATAAAACGTGACTTTTATTATACGGAAAACCCATCAACGTTTTAATTCTTTAACAGAATTTTGATTGTCCTGATGAAAATTCTGTGAAAGGACTGAAATGTCAACAGGTTCTACCATGTACTAATAAAATTCAAGTTTTATGAAAAGTCCTGGAATGCCGACTAATATCTATCTATCCATATCAAGCATCTATCTATCTATCTATCTATCTATCTATCTATTTACCTCATAGTAGCATATAGTGAAACATGATATTTTTAGGTAGAAATACTATTATAGGTTAAATCACAAACTTAAGACGCTATCCTTCTATCTCTAGCCTTCTATCTAACTAGACCTCTATCTAGCCCTCTGTCTAGCCCTGTCTAGTCCTCTATCTCTCTCTCTATCCCTCTAACTACCCCTCTATCTATCCCTCTGTCTTGCACTCTCTCTAGTCCCTTATCTTACCCTATACCTAGCCCTCTATATATCTAGCCTTCTATCTAGGCCCTCTATCCCTCTATTTTGCCCTCTATCTATCCCTCTATCTATCTATCCCTCTATCTTGACCTATATCTATCCCTCTATCTTGACCTCTATCCCTCTATCTTGACCTCTATCTATCCCTCTATCTTGACCTCTATCCCTCTATCTTGACCTCTATCTATCTAGCCATCTTTCTACCTCAGAGTAGGATATAGTGTAACATGATATTTTTAGGAAGAAATACTATTATAGGTTAAATCGCGCACTTAGGACGCTATTCATTCAAAGGGTTATTCAAAGAGATTCGAAAAGTCACCGCACGTTCGGTGACTTTTTGTTCTCTTCAATTCGGGGGGAAATCGGCTTTCCCATTCCGGCGACCCTGCGGTGTATTCAGCAAGCACCACAGGACTGTCGAGGTGCAGGGAAAAGCTGCCGAAAACCCAGCGAATGCACGCCGAAAACCCGCAAAAACATCTGGATTAACCCGTCGAAGACGCCGGAAAAACCCAAGCAGGAACCGTTCACAGGCAGAGCAGCCTCTGGAAAAAGCTGACACCGCAGACGAAGGCAGTGAATAAATTAGGAAAACAGTTTGCATGAATGGTTGAAAAGTGAAACGCTGTTTGCAAAGAAACTACTGAGTGAAAATGTCTGAAATTTACATATGAGGTCCAGGGAATGATAATAAAGAGGGCTGTTACAGAAAAAATAAGTAAAGTTGAAAAAAATAAAAAAAATATTACTTTTAAAAAAATAAAAAATGCTTAAAATATCCTAAAAAATCTATAAATAAAGAGACTTTTTACTGCAGAATTTTATAATGAACGGTTTATTAGATATTGAATTAAAACGGGAATATTTTTAACATTGAAGCCTATGGGATTCTCCTGAATAAACCTGCCGAATTAAACCACCGAATGGCAGGGCATTTCGGGAACCTTTCACTGCTGGTTTGTGTTCTCTGAATAGCCGAAGCAGTGCTTTTTTATGGGGATTTCACTGTCCTCGAACAGGCACCGAACAGGCACCGTATGTTCACGCAATTCGCCAGGATTTGGCGAACTGCTTGCTCTCTGAATAGCCGAATGGCCAGGAAAGGTAACCGAACGCTGAAAATCAGCGTTCGGTTACCTTTCTCCAGCCATTCGGATCTCTTTGAATAACCCTGATAGTGTTGTTGTTTGCTGAAGTTGGAAACACATACTGAAATTGATGCGGTCGCAATGGCAACAAACACCGTCAGGATTATTCAGAGAGAGGTGAAAACCATGAGAATTGGCAGGAGAAGAGAACAATCTAGACCAAATAGCTGATTTAGAAAGTGAGATAAATGGGAGAATTTTTCTGGTTTGACAATTTTGACCTAGAATTTTCACTTCTCCAGTCATTCTCCTGGTTTTCACCTCTCTCTGAATAACCCTGTGTGTTTTACTGAAGAAATATCCAAACAGCGGTAGGAGAAGCTTCACAGTGATATGTTTTTGGGCTCTGTTTGGATTTTTCCCTTTTTTTTTTTTGAAGGCCCCAATGGTAGGTTCCTTATGCACCAAACAAGCAATATGGTGCAACCTGTGTTAATAAGGATACTTGCTAACATTTTTTTGAAATATCAGCTGATTCAATTGAAAGAATTCGACCCCAGTCAAATTCTGTAAAATGTGCATTTTCTGCAAAATCTTCTTTATATATACAGTATACTGTATAAGTTTTCAATTAACAAATGTTTTGTGTGTGCACACCCTAAAACAAGGGGCTGCGCACACCAGTGGTCTTAAGTGACAGAAACAAGTGTTCAGTATAGTAATGTTTCCCGACTCTGGCATCAGAAAGCACCAACAGGTCAGGTTTGCATAATTTCCGAAGCACAGCACAGGTGATATGTTTTGTTGTTCAGTGATTGCAGGATTCAGTTTGCATTTCCCCAACGTAATGCTTAAAATCTGGCCCTGTTGGGAAGCATAGAGGGTTGTAAAACGATATATTATCGCATAATGATTGGAATCTTGGACGCACAATCCAAGACTTTCATGCTTTATAATGGGAAGACGCGCACAACTCACGGCCCACAAGAGATGCAGCTGTAATTCTTTTAGATTTCCACATTTTCAAGGCACAGCCTTTTAGAAGATTGCACAGCGGGAACCATTATGTAGAATATATATTTAATTCGAGCCAAAAGTGTGTGATCTGCAGAAATGCTAGCGACGTAGGTTTTGAGAATCTTTGCAGCTTACAGATATTATTCTATTGCGAGTAAAAGAACAACAAAAAAAGCTGTTAGCTATAAAATATCAACTCGTAACCTTGTAATTTTTCGTAAATGAGCTATGCAAATGTATCTTGGAATAAAAAAGTCACGTAGAACTCCAAGGATAGATACATCTGGGAGATAATGAAACCAAAGTAAGTTTAGACACAAAGCGTTAGTCTGTACAATGTTACAATACAGTATCAAGGTACTTTTTCGCATTGGATATTTTTATTATATTAATATATTTTTATGGGCTCTGTCAAGGTCTGCATTTATACATCTTTACTTTCTTCCTTTTATTTCCTACCACGGCTGGAAAGACATTCATTTGATCTGTTTATTATCTTTTATGACTTCTTTTGACTTCTATCTTTTTTGATTTATGTTTTCAAAAAATTATTATTATTATTTATTATTATGGTCATCATTTATATGTTAACAGTTTCGCGGCGCTTTACAATAACCAAAGGGAACGAGATACAGATAAACGGACATATGATGGATACATTAGGTGTAGAGGGCCCTGATCATAGGAACTTACAGTCTAGAGGGATTGGGGTTGAGGAAGACGAGGGGAGTTTTACTGGACAGCAGGATCATTAGTGCCAGTGGTTCAGGAATGGCAGGGTCATAGAAGCAGCTTCAATCATGTGTGAGTAGGTGAGCAGAGGGATGAGTTGCATCAGTGATGTGGTACGCTAATCTGAAGAGATGGGTTTTGAGGGATTTCTTGCAGGCCTGAAGATCAGGGGAGAGTTTGATAGGGCGAGGCAAGTCATTCCACAGGACCGGAGCTGCCCTTGAGAAGTCTTGGAGGTGAGAGTTGGCCGTGTGGGTGTAGACAGATGACAGGAGGAGCTCACCCGCTTACCAGAGTTGTCTAGACGGGACATGCTTGTGGAGTAACAAACACATGTAGGGAGGGTTGAGTTATTGACCGATTTGAACGTGAGCTTCAGTATATTAAACTGTATCCTGAAACGTACAGGAAGCCAATGGACGGACTGGCAGAGGTGGGAGGTACGTGAGGTGCGTCTGGTGAAAAAAATAAGCCTGGCCCCTGCATTCATTACATATTGGGGAAATGCAGGAGTTGGGGAGGCCAATAGTTGCAGTAATCAAGTTGTGAAATGACAAGAGCATCAACCAGCACCTTTGCAGTATCTTATGTCTTGGGCACAAATATCTCTCTATACCAATTGAGCACTGATAGTCATTTCTAGTACATTGACATAAAAATATCATTATAGTTCTTATTGGCCTAATTCAGCTATTGGTTATGCACAGGATATAGAACTGGTGTTCCTGGATCTATTTGGGCAAATTTAATGGCATGAAAATGTTAAAGGGACACTTTATTGAAAATAGATTTCCTTTCTTTACCCATAAATAATTGGGCAGAAACTGCTGACCACCTCTGCCCGATTCGTTTTTATTTTTATTTTGGGTGAACTTACTCCTCTTAGGCGCAGCGACTTCCAAACCAGCAAGTTCTTGAAGCGTTTCTGCAGAATTTGTGTAGCATAGGAACCGCACAGTGTGCAGCGCTGATGTACTTGCTCCCTTTACATACACAAGTTCCGTAGCGCCTGCACAGAAAGATGGATCAGAGCTACGTGCATACGCAGATCTGATCCATTGTGGCTTCTCAGAGATCACTTGCTACCGTGATTGGCCGCAGAGAAGGTGATGTCAGTACGCTCTCTGCGTCTTGACATCACTAGTGACCAATCTGGTACCCAACAGCTAGGAAATTTTAAAATCCTGGCTGCGGGTGATGCTGGGTAGGGTGGAGGAAACTCCTCCACTTCACCCAACGATAGCTTCGGATCAGGGCAGGAGGGAGGGGAGTCACTCATCACATTCTGGCCACTGTAAGGCAATGAAGTAGTAAGGATGAGTAGAGTTTGCCTTTAAGTTTTAATTAAGATCCAGCACTCGTTAGTTGACGTTGGACACATGTACAGCCAAAAACCTGGGTTTGGTTTGGATTCAGAAATTTCTGAATCTAAACAATTCAGTTATAGAAATTCCCAAATTCAAATCATTTAGACACGGACATTTCTGATTCAGACTGATCTAAAAATATTAGACCAATCCGATGCTGAATCGGTTTGGAAAATTCTGAGTATAGTTACCTGTGCCTGCAGGTTTCCCCATAGCATCCCCATTTTAGTGTGATATTCCTTGCCCTGGTATGCAGCGCTAACTGCTGGGATACTTGCTGTAGCACTTCCGTGCCGCGGCGAGTATCACCTCCTGGAGTCCATAGGACTCCCTGGAGGGTTCCGCTTCTGTGCTGCCTGCCCTATGCGCTCTCGTTCTCGCGAGATCGCAAAATGATTGTGGATGGAGACTGGGAACTATTTGTTCCCTGTCTGATTCTGCCCCCGACGACAAGAAGCAGTGAATTAGGACCCCATTCTTGACGCTGGATGAGAAGTGAGTATCAGATCTATTGGGGAGGTTTAGGGGTGCTAAATGATTTTGCAAATACAGAGTCAAACTGATGCGCTAAGTGATTTATTCCAGGTTTAGCATTAGGAAGATAATATGGGGGCATGCGTTACACATCCGAACGTTAATGTTAGCGATAACTTGGGAAAGGAGTCCGAAGTGTCCTTCATTATATTTGCAGTGGGGCACAAGTTTAGTTACCATCTTTGTAGCCATTTTACCTAATCTTAATGAAAATATGGGGCATCATCTAACTGGCTCTTAAGTACTACACTATCAAGTGCTGTTTGTAGAAAAAAACACTAGCATGCCATTTATTAGAGATGTGCATTCGTTTCAGAAAAATTCGGAATTTGGAACGAAATATGATAATTTCAAAAATTGATAATTCGTATTTCAGAAGTACTTCGGAATAACGAAACGGTATATTACAAATTTATTTTGATTTACACTGTGTCATCTTCATAAAAGAAAAATTTGAATAATTGATATCAACTATCGAATTTGAAATGATCAAATGGATTTCAACTATCGAATTTGAAATGAACTATCAAATGGATATCAACAACTATCGAATTTGAAATGAACTTGTTACGACTGGGCAGGGGGACTTGACGTGACATTGAGCAGGAGGGGTGTGAGCCTAAAGCGCAGAGAACAAACAGGATACAGGACTTGAAAACAAAAATATTTATTCTATAACACCAAGAAATAAACAAGACTGAACTTGAACCCAGAACAGGGATCCAAAAGGTAAACGCAATTCAAACACTAGAATCAGGGCCTACAAATCAAGAACTATAAACAAACAATGAAATAAACAGAACTAAACATGGGGTAATACATAATTGAACCTGAGAACAGAACTGCAGACTATCAGACAGACAGGGGAACCAGAAATCAAAGCTGCATGACACTAGAGCTACATGGAACTGAATAAGCATTAGAATCAGAGATAACACAAACCTAAACACTGGTAAGCAGGTAAGCAGGTCCAGACAGGATACAGAATCAGGACTGAAATGGACCAGGGCAAACTTGAAATGAGCTAGTAACTGAGAATGAGACCGCACCCTTCTAAGGGTGTAGACTCTATTTATACATAAAGTTCTTAATGAACCAATAGAGTCCAGGTGAATGTCCATGATCTGAATGCCCGGAGCAAGATTGCATGGTGCAAAGAAGCCAGAGATGGCGCCAAATGCACTTAAAGTCCAGAACATCCATGTCCACTTCAGCCAGAGGGGGCGCAAGACGTCACAGAACTATCAAATGGATATCAACAACTATCAAATTTGAAAAGAAGTCTCAAATGGATATCAACTATCGAATTTGAAATGAACTATCAAATGAATATCAACAACTATCGAATCGATTCGAAATTTCAAATCAATCCGAAACGGAATACGAAACAAAATTAGTTATGAAATTCCGAAAACAAAATTATTTAAAAATGAAACTAAACAAAAAAAATTTCAGCCATGCACATCCCTACTAGGGATGGGCTGGTGATTCGATCTGAACAGGAGTTCGATTTGAACATTGGCCGTTCGAAAGTTCTCGAACATCGAACTTTTTGGGACGCTCGCCAAAAGTTAAAAAAAAATTGGATTTTTTTAAAAAAAAATTCCTAAAAAATCTAAAAATAAAGAAACTCTTTACTGCAGAATATTATAAGGTTTATTAGATATTGAATTAAAATGGGAATATTTTTAACATTGAAGCCTATGGGATAAAACATTTGTTTTGCTAAAGCATCAGGCAGACGAGGCCCTCTAATCAGGCACTGTAGAGGGCAGCCCGCCAGGGCCTCCCAAGGACCCCTTGAGGAGCATGCGGCTGCAGGATGACAGAGCTGCGACTGTGCAAGCTGGCCGGCCGTGTGCATGTGGCAGAGAGGTGGCGCAGGGAGGGAGCCACGGCAGACCCCCCCCACCACAACCAGGATCCAGGGAGCCCCCACTGACCACCAGGCTAAGGTAAGGTGACACATTTTTAAAAAAAAAAAATCCGAGAACATCTTTAAATGTCCCCTGGAACATAATTTTTTTTTACTTCCTAATACTCACCTGATTCCTGGATCCACAAACAAGCGCAGCCTCCTGTCAAGTCCGTTTAAGCTGCTCACTATCTGTCTATCCTAGACCCAGATAATGACTGGGTGGACAACAATCCCTCCTTGCTTGCTTACCTATCCGTCCCCACACACTTTCTCTTGCAACAGGCACGTACAGCGCAATAAAGTGGTCCCAGGATTGTAACGCAGTACCAATCTTCTCTTGAATTGGGTAGTAACTACGTTTCCCACAATCCCTGTGCCTACTTTCTTATTCTATTAGTTACGCTGCCACCAGTTCCCCTGAACACTACGCGCGTCACAGCGAAAGATGCAGGGCTAAGCAACCCACTATCCGTCTATCCTAGACCCAGATAAAGACTACGCGGACAACAATCCACCACTCGCTTGCTTAACCAACCGTCCCCAGCGACCGCAACTCACAATTTCGTAGCTACTCGAGCTTAACACAGCAAGCAATACTCCAGTCTCTTTAGTTAGCGAGGCAAAATGCGCAGCTTCCTCGCTACGCTAATAGCATATCTTCTCGTTAAAGCTAGCATCAGACTGTAGAGGTGCTGCCCGGCAGTGTGAGGATTCATATGCTGCATTATTATACTGTAGAGGTGCTGCACGGCAGTGTGAGGATCCATATGCTGCATTATTATACTGTAGAGGTGCTGCGCGGCACTGTGTGAAATCATATGCTGCATTAATTATTCTTCTTACAAATTTGGTTACTTAACCCGCTTGCGTTTGGATTGTAATATTGTGACATCCAGGGCCCCGGGTGGCGATCGGGGGGCCCCGGACGCATGGTGCCGCCAGCTGGCCGAATGCCAGGAGCTCCGGCGGCACCCGGCACAGCTGTGAGTGATCAGGGGGCAGGGCGCGGCGTGATGACTCAGAGCCGCCGGGACCTTTAAATCAGGAGCGCGCACTGTACACCTTGCCTTGCCTTGGAGTTTCATTCCCGCATCGCTAGTTTACCGAATCAGTTTGTATACTTGTTACTGACCCTGCTTGTTCTGAGGACCCGATCTGTTGCCGGCTTTGCCTGCCATTTGACTATTCTGTGTACTCCCTGCCTGTTCTGTTTGCCTCCTGTTGATACTGGTGTGCGCCAATTCTCACCATGTACAGTAGCATAGTACTAGTGCTTAAACGTTGTTGACCCGGTTTTGTTATAACAACTACTCTCGCTGTGAGCCCCTGTCTGGTATATTCCGCTGCTTGTTACTGCTGGTGCGCTTCCATCCTGCCATACACTATAGCGCAGTAATATTTGGGTGCACTGCCACTGACGCGTGTAGCAGATTCCAATCATTTTAATATTTGAATGCAGAGTCCGCCCCTGCACTCTTCCACAATACCACAGAGGGTTGCGTTGTGAAGGCACTAGCTGTCACCGAAAGGCCCAATATTTGGGTACACTGACGCGTGTACCAGATTCAAATCATTTTAACATTTGAATGCAGAGTCCACCCCTGCACTCTTCCACAATACCTCAGATGGGTTATGGTGTGAAGGCACTAGCTGCAACCAAAGATCCAATTTTAATGCACCTGTTGTTACTTTCATCCAAAGCCTGCATAAGTTTCACCATAATTTAGCAAAAAAAATAACTAAACTTGTTCTATGTGTCCTAAAATGTCTCCTCTCTTCATACAGGCTGCCGCCCAAGCAGTTGTTTAAAGGAAAACCATTTACCGTCATTTGAAATGTCATTTTTTTCTTTTTAAATGTTTCTATACATCCTACAAATCCGCCACTTCACGGGCAGGTTATGGGGACCTCCTAGGCACGATATTTGAAGGAGTTTTTGGTTTTTATTTTTAACCCTTCTTTCATGGAAAACTCACTGTCCCATTAAAAACGTTTTTTTTTTTTTTACTTTTTGTCCTTGTTTCCTGTCCCCCAGGGCACTACCCGGACCCCCATACACCTTTTCTGGCAAATATCTTGCATATATGCCCTCTTGGAGGGCACTCTAAAAATCAAACGTTCGAGTCCCATTGACTTGCATTGAGTTCGGATCGTGTTCGCGTCCGAATTCGAACTTTTGAAATAGTTCAAGTTCGAAGGCGAACCGAACACGGGGGTGTTCGGCTCATCCCTAATCCCTAACATTTATTAAAACATGGAAGTTAATGCAAAGTTAACATTAAACTGCAGGGTAACACTTTAGCCCCATAGTGACCAGGAGGTTTTACCATGGTCTGTCTCAAAGTACCCACTGCTGTTTAAACATTTCTGTGCTGTTTGTGTTTAGCTCCAATTTTCCTCTTACTCATTTACTGTACCCACACTTATTATATACTGTTTTTCTCGCCAGTAAATGGACTTTCGAAAGATACCATTATTTTCATGATATCGTATAATTTACTATAAAGAATTCTCCAAGGGGTTAAGGTCAGGACTGTGTGGTGGCCAATCCATGTGTGAAAATTATGTCTCATGTTCCCTGAACCACTCCTGCACAATTTAAGCCTGATGAATCCTGGCATTGGCATCTTAGCAGGGCCGGCCCAAGACATTGTGCTGTCTGGAGCGAAGGATGAAATACTGCCCCCTGAAAAAAAAAACACGCAGTGTGTATGAGCGTATCACAGTGTGCCACAGCAATAAAATTCAAGCACTCATACACACCGTACATTAAAATTTTATTGCTGTGTCATACATTAATGTGAGGTGTGTATAACTGAGCCCAGAATTTGACATACCCAGCAGAGCCCAGAGTTTCACATACCCAACAGTGCCCAGTTTCACATACCCAGCAGAGCCCAGTTTCACATACCCAGCATAGCCCAGTCTCACATAACCAGCAGAGCCCAGTTTAACATACCCAGCAGAGCCCAGTGTTTCACATACCCAGCAGAGCCCAGTTTCACATACCCAGCAGAGCCCAGTTTCACATAACCAGCAAGCCCAGTTTCACATAACCAGCCAAGCCCAGTTTCACATCAGAAGAGCCCAGTTTCACATACCCAGCAGTGCCCAGTTTCACATACCCAGCAGTGCCCAGTTTCACATACCCAGCAGAGCCCAGTTTCACATCAGAAGAGCCCAGTTTCACATACCCAGCAGTGCCCAGTTTCACATACCCAGCAGAGCCCAGTTTCTCATACCCAGCAGAGCCCAGTTTCGCATACCCAGCAGAGCCTAGTTTCGCATACCCAGCAGAGCCCAGTTTCACATACCCAGCAGTGCCCAGTTTCACATACCCAGCAGAGCCCAGTGTTTCACATACCCAGCAGAGCCCAGTGTTTCACATACCCAGCCGGGACCCAGCGAGAGGAGAGAAGTTGCTGCAGTCTGGAGGATTCGCCCACACGCATACTACAGTAATCCCACGCTTCCATTCTAGACCCGGCTGGCCGCATGTGTGTGTGCATCGCCCACACACGAGGCCAGCTGTGCCAGGAAATTGAATTGCAGGATTATGGCGCATGTGGGCGGATCCTTGTCAGGCTGCTGGGTGCCATTTACTGTTCGCGGGGGCGCCGCAAAAGCAGATGCCGCCGCCGAAAAAAAAAATAGTGCAGCGGCGCCGGTGGCTGAAATGTGCCGCCCCTGAATTTCTGCCGCCTGGCACCGCTGCTCCACTGCAGAATGGTCAGGCCAGCCTTGCATCTTAGGATATGCCCGCTGTGCCATCAGGGGGAAAAAATGGATTTGATGGGAAAACCTGCTCATTCAGTTTATTTAGGGAGTCAGCTGAGCTCACTTTTTGGGCACAAAACGTGCCTGAACCTTAGCTTACCAAGTGAAGCGACCCCAGATCATAACAGACTTGTAGGGTAGGTGGTGACTTTTCTTAAGGCCAGGCAGTATACATTAATTCGGTCAATAATTACAGAAATATTGTTGGGATGAAAGGTTCTAGATACTAGATGGTGTTTTTTATCTTGCATTACTTCACACAGGGTCTGCATTATTAGCGTACAGGCAGATGATGGTATTTTAAAAGAAAGCAGTCGAGGAAAGTCACTGTTGCTCACAGAGAGGCTGTACGAATTTCAAATGCCCCAAATCAGAGAGGGCAAACGTCGTTATATAACATGAACAGTGCTATGTGATGGGTTGGAAACCACACATGCAAATATGACATGTAGAACCATAGTAATGGCCAGTTGTCACCTGCAGGTGTTGAGAGAGTGCATGCTAAAGCAGTGTCCTTGGAGAGAAAAGTTGTGTCATTTGTATATTATGGTTATACGGTCTGCACAAAATATTCAGGGTATACAGCAGGCACGCAACATTAATATCATGAAACTGACTGTTTTTAAGAGAATTGGGTTAACCAAAGACACTGATGCATGATAACAAAGTACAAGAAGCCTGATTATGGCAAAGACTTGAATAAATTAGAGGAAGTGACAAAATTAATAGGCAAGAAACACATGTGTCCTATTTACTCATGCGAAATATCCAGGCCAAAATGTGTAGAAAATATTTTTTACTAATAGGAGAGAACTTTTATTCAACAATGTCCTCGTTTTGAAATGCTTCACCCACCATTCCCTTCACAAAAAGTAATAATCATGATGATATTAGACGTTATTAGATGGGATTTAATTCTTGGAAACAGTTCGTTTTTGCGCCTGAATGGTCTCTGAATCTGAAGCATAATATCAGTGAGATTTTAACTCCTTGTGCCCTTGGATTTATCAGCAATATATAAATGATGGATTGTGTGTTATTAATTTTAATAAACATCAGTATTTATATACAAATAATAATATACAACTGTTAAACAAATGACAATAAAATATTGTAAAAACAGTATAAATGTAACTAGAACAATCAGAGCTGGAAGTATAAGCTTATTTGAGCCCCTCGGGTGGTAGAAGCTACCTTCTCCTCTGGAGCCTGATTTCAGTACTGTATCAGTAAAATGAATCAAAGGTATGAGATATAAAATGTATAACAAAGGAATATTTATTCTGATAAAATAAGCAGTATGAGTAAAAAGAAGTTGATATAAATAAAGGCAATGCAATCCAACGCATTTCACCCTAAGGCAGGGGTTAGCAATGTTAGCCCTCCTGTTGCTTTGAAACTACATCTCTCAAATGATTAGGCTTACAAAGTCCTATCGCTAATTACTGCACCAAAGCTAACCAAAGCTAGAAGCTGATGATATCTGATACCGTTTCTACAGAATCTGTTATCACCAGCTACCCCCCAAATAAAAATCAGATACTCACCTCTCCAAGTAGAGTAGAGGTAACATCACTACTCTGCATGGAGAGAGCCTGTGGAGACATGGGTTCGATCCCGACGAGCACCTCTCCAGTAGGTGTCCTTGGGCAAGACACCTAACGGTACATACTCACCACCCAGGACATACTTGAAAACGAGAGAAATCTCAATGTATCCTTCCTGGTAAAATACTTTCTCAAAAAAACCAAACAAACAAAAAAAATGTAATGGCGCTGCACAATGGGTGAAACAGAACAACATATGTACATAAATGTTAAACACACAGAACAGTAGGAGAGAGGACCCTGCTCGAGAACTTACAATCTAAGAGGAGAGGGGTGACACACTAGGTGAGGGTAATAGCTGAGTATGAGAAGTAGTGGGGTGCATGTGGGCTGTGTGGGAAGATGGACCAAGAAATGTACAGAGAGAGAAATCATAGAGTGAGCTGATAGGCTCAAAATAATGTAATTTCCAGGACTTCTTGAAGGATTGGACATAAAAAATAGAGTGTCACTCTCTCCAATAAGAATCAACAGGAACAAGAAAAAGATAGAAATAGATGGGTGCCAACATGATCAAGGAGAAGCAACCTTCAGTAACATCTGTATAAAGTAATCAAGGAACAGGCAGTGCAAGTCATTCTACCTCAGCAGGGTTATTGGAGGATCATTATAAAGCAACATTTTGGATCCTCAAGAGCCTATTCCAGGCTTGTAAGGAGCCAAAACATTGCTCCTAATGTTTTTTGGATTTGGGGTGCCTATTCCTTGTTTACTTTGTATAGCCCTTTGTCCAGTCATGGTTTTGGCTACCCTTCAATGCATTCTTGATATTTTCCAAAATTGATCTCCTGGTCTTTGACTTTTGACTTTGTTATGACTTTTCTGTTCTTTGACTCTGGCTTGCCTGATTCCCTGGCTCTGTGTTGCCAATGCTTGTTTATTGTTGCCTCGGCTTGTTTATCGGTTCATGCGTACCTCTCCTGTCCTAGATCTCAGGATGGTTTTCCTGGACATTCATTTTTGTTATCTGGCCATTTAAGGACTGGCTCTAGTACCGGTTGTATTGTCCGCATTCTAAGATATATACATGTGGGGTTATTTACTTTCCATTACAGGTGCATGATTACAAGTGGCCTAAGTAGAGCGTTCATAGAGGATACAATACCCTTTAGCTACAAGGAACACATTCAAGCAAGCTCATTTCCCACATTGAAACAGGTATCTTTTAAATTCTATAACCTTTGTGTCAAAATCGATGCTGGGCAAGAATATCGAACTTTCAATCGGTGTTCCTATTCATCCCGAAGGTGTCCAATAGTGTTTATATAATTATACAGAATGAAAAAAGACATGCCTTCATCCAGTTCAGCCTTTCACACATCACCTACTGCTGTTGATCAAAAGAAGGCAAAAACCCCAGATTGAAGTGCTCGTTGAATATGCAACATACTTGGAAAAGATTCCTTCTTGTCCCCCAATGGCTTCAGATTTCTCTTTGGATCAAGCAGCTTTTACCCACATATTTGAGGCCAGGGTTCCATGAACACCACTCATCATATTTGATATTGTTTGTAGACTCTCTTCAACTTTACAATAATAACACAGTTGACCAGGCCATATCTCATATATTCGGTGAACAGACTTCTGGCAAAGGTAGAATCTTATTTCCATGTTTAAAGTCATGAATATGACCCATTATACCACCAATCTTTGTCTACCGACTGATGAGTAGCAGTGTCCTCATACACATGACCATAGAGTGTTGAGTATTGTCCGTTGCATCTTCTAGTGAGTAAAATCAAGGTTTGCGAGTGTCCTGAGAATGAGTAACAGCACTAGTGTTTGGCTCTACGGTGAATCCCATGCTCAGGTCTCACAAGGTTTTAACACAATGGTGCCATTAAAGAGATGACTATCCCATATGCAAATCAGATGGCTATCACCCAGACAAAGGACATTTTATCAGCAGTAGGAAAGAAGACACATAGTCATACGACTTTATTATTCATAAAAATAAAAGTTATTTTTGAAGAATAAATTGATGACACCAGAAGCAGGAAATGAAAGATGTTATTAGTGTTGCATTGTACAAGGAAGTAACTAATGACATCTGCTTCAAGCAGGTCATTGAAATCATATATTTTTTGTATTCCGGATGAATAAACTAGTGAATGTAATCAAAGCTTCGGTGAACTCTCGCACAGCAAAAATTGCTCGCCACTTGTTCATTACATGCTAATTTGCACATGATTACACTGAAACGTGTTTTTTTTTGCAAATTGATCGCTGCAAAACTACAATCGTATCCTGAAATTAAAGGATAAAGTAGTAAAAAAGTTCTAGCAGGTACAGCAAAATGTAAGATAACTTTTCTATCAATTCCTTACAAAATATTTCACGTCGTATATGTGAGCATGGATTTTGTTTGGCGCTACATTATCTTGTTATGGACTCTGTTTCCAGTAGAGAGGGAAGTCTGTAAAGGTATAGTTAGAAAATATGAGCAGGTGTAATGAATAATGTTCTAATTAAAACAGACAAGTCAAGCTCTGATAAATTAATATGCCGCCAAGGACAAATGCCAATATTGGTAAATGCTGATCGTGGTTAGCATCAAGTCTTTAACCCATTGCCGACCCCAGACGTGCTATGCCGTCCTGCAACGCCGCAGGGCTGTCATGCTCTCAGCCGCTGACTGCAGGGAGTCTGCCATTTGTTTCCAGGCAGCACATGAAAAGTGCTGCACTCCTGCTCAGCACCAGATCAGTAACAGTTAATCACAGTTCACACACACCACACCCCTGCCTCAATAAAAGTTCACTCCTTCCTTCCATCACTGCTTCTGCATTGTTGTTTTGAGACTCCTAGAAGCAAGTTCTAACCAGAACTGCTCCTGAACTCTCGTATATCAGTACCCCCGATACGCCTACTGACTACTGTACTCTGCCTGCCCTTTGACCCTCGGATCGCCCCCTGACTATTCTCTCTGGACTATCCCTTTGGTACTGCGATAAGATCCCTTTTGTGTCCAGTGTCCTGTCTCCAGCGCCCCTGTGTATATCCATCCAAGGTACATGTGACTTCCTCGTGTCCCCCGCTGTATCCACACTTCCAAGAGATCCCTCCTTAGTTCCTCCATTCCAATACCCTCCACCCATCTCTGTCTGTGTGTATACAGCCGCATACTGGGCTCATCCCTGCAAGGCCAGTGCCCCCCAGGCGCTCACACCTGACAAGGGCGGCATAGCACATCCCACAGGGTTTGCACAGTGCGGTCGATAGGCTGTGGCATCAGTGTGTTTCGGAATGTGTGTTTGCAGTGATTCTGAGTCAAGTGGACATCATTGGACTGTTACAGTGGGGCATCATCGGAATAACACAGAGGTACAGGTATCATTGGAGTGACACAGAGGCAGAGGAATGTCACGGGAATGATGCTGGAACAGGGGGAGTATATCAGAAGTCTTTGATACAGGAAGGCTGGCAACCCTCAAACCATGGGCAAGCGTGACCCTTGGCGTCCAGTACAGTCCACCTGTATTTCCTTGATTTGCCTGATGTCTAGTTTAGCCTTGCCCTGTTATCACAAGCTAGTATCAATAAAAAAAAAATCTGTTTTCCCATCTTGATCCATCACACCAACTTAACTGTAGTGTTTGGTACACTAACAAGGACATGATATGCAGCATAAACCTATATTGCTTTTCAAATAAAGCTTGATTATTCCTTAAACTGACTTTATGGCAATCTCTCTCCCACTTCAAAATTCGTTGATCACCCTTTTGAAGAACGACTGTTCTCATAATATGTATTTTGTGTGAGATATTTTCATTCCATGCTTTATGTTACTTGGATTAAAGTAGATTTAATACATTCATTTGACATCAAGCCGCACTGTATTAACTGGCTTCCTTAACTCGGCGTCTCTAGTGTTACAGTTCATAAACACGATGATACATTAGAATACTTTAAGAGCGGGGATTAAGTGTCTGAAGCAATTAATTGTATAATAAAGGTATCCATACAGGAGAGCAATGTTAATAGCTTCACATCAAACTTTCTTGTCAGCCAATTAGTGTTTGATGCTTATGGCCAAAGACCAGTCTGCAATGTGTTTGAATCCCTGCGAGTCACTGACCTAAAAAATATATAATGCATTTCATTTCATTCTTTTTACATATTTCACTGCTCAGGTTTCTGAACCAAAAAAGCTCAAATGGCAACACGAGGAATATGGTGACTTTCAGTAGGACCACTTTGGTTACCGAGGGGAACCTATTGTATATGATTCTTGACAACTTCTAATTCCATGTTAGTCATTTAATGGCTTTTTTTAATACAAGCAGGGTTATTCACTAATGTCCAAATTTGCCACCGTATTCACCGCAAAGTGAATATTGCCGTAGGTGTAATTTCGTGGCAATTTGTCTACTCGCAAAGCTGTCAATTTGCCAAAAATAGGCGAATTCGCAGCAAAATACAGCGCACTTCGCCGCAATTCAACGTAATTTGGCACGGTTCGTTGGCACCAAAATTGTCCCGTAGCGATTTATCGATTCGTATTTTCACAGATTGTCGAATTGCACCGAAATTATGGCAAAATTACATGGTTTTTGGTGTTTTAATTCGACAGGTTTAAACTGGTGAATCTTATAGGTTTCAATGTAATAAATGTCAAATATTCTTAAAAAAATTAAGACGGTTTATTATTTTTATTTTTAACCCCTTAAGGACTGCTTACGTACTATGTACGTCCTGCCCACGGGTCTTCCTTAGACCCGCAGACGTCCATAGTACGTCAGCGGCGCCTTATCCCCCCTCCCGCCCAATACTTACCTCCCTCGCTGGATCCCACACAGATCTGGCAGGGAGGAAGTCTGCCCCTCGTGATTTGCATGGGTCGGTGAGCCCGATGACGTCACCACGCTGCGTGGTGACGTCATCAGCAGGCGCCCCCATTGAAATCAATGGAGGGGAGGGGGGCTCCTTCGGAGCCCTCTATCTCCCCTACCATTGAAGATAGAGAGATGCAAATTGCACCGCTGGAAAGGGGAGAGTCTCCCCTTTTCAGTGGTGTACTGCTTTAACGGTTTCACTGCAGGATAGCGATTCAGCGCTAATTTGCGCCAAATTGTGATGCAAACCTGGAGGGGGCTGACATCGTGGATGTCAGCCTAGCCTCCAGGTCACCCCCCACCTACTGACATCCTCACCATATGTGTATGTCAGTGGGCCAGTTAACCCCCTAGCTGCCATGTGGAGATAAAGGGATCCAAAGGATCCCCCTATCACCCGATCCATGGCAGTGAGAGGATATCTTTGGAAAGGTCTGATCATGGCCTTTCCAATGATACCAAACATGACCATGTTTGGTGTAAAAATAAAGCTTTAAAAAATAAATAAATAAAAAAATATATAATAATAAAAAAATATATATACTGTATATATTTAATTTTTTTAAATTTTTTTGTCTGGGGGGGTTTAGTTAATTAGTACCTAGGCTGTCATCTAAAAAGAATTAGCAAAAAACGGTCAGAATGAGCGCAGCGCACATAGGTGAACTGGCTCAGCAGTGAAGGGGTTAAAAATCAAAAACATGTAAAAATTGGGTATTTCTATTCTCGGGACAAAATTTTGAAACTATTTAGCCGGGGTCTTTTTTGGTGGTTGTAGATTTTGGGGATTAAATAACGAAAAGGTGTGTTTTTACCATTTTTTCATCACATTTCATATTTTTTTTATAGTAAATTATTCGATATAATGGAAATAATGGTATTTTTAGAAAGTCCATTTCATGGCGGTAAAAACAGTGTATAATATGTGTGGGTTGAATAAACGAGTAAGAGGAAAATTTGACCTAAACACTAACAGCGCAGAAACGTAAAAACAGCAGCGGTCACTACAGGACGGATTTGTGTAAACCTGCCCGGTCACTAAGGGTTTAAAAAATACTTTTCCATTTTTTTAAAAGACTATATTAATTATTTTTCAAGAGACCTTTTTATATATATATATATATATATATATATATATATGTATGTAAGGTTTTTACTTTGTAACCAAAGAGTCACAGACCGACCAACCGCAGGGCCAAATATCACATAGTCATAAGAAACACATAAAACATGAGTGGGGGGATCCTCACAGGTAGGTGTCAAAATATCGTAAAACGGGGGGGGCATAAAAATAATAAAGAAAAGTCTACCAGAACAAAAAGTCACTGCTAGGTGATCCCCGGCCGGGGCCATAGCTCAACAGACCTTTTTATTATTATTAATTAGGGATGGGCGTTCAGTTCGATTCGAACATGAGTTCAATTCGAACATTGCCCGTTTGGCCGTTCGCAAAAAGTTTGGAAATAAAATAATAATTTTGATTTTTTTTTTTAAAAAATGCTTATAAAATCCTAAAATATATAAAAATAAAGAGACTCTTTACTGCAGAATATTATAAGCAACGGTTTATTAGATACTAGTTGTAAAGCCTGCCCAGAGGGCAGTCTATTGTGGATATACTGCCCCTGCTCATGGATACTGCCCCAGCTCGTGGATACTGCCCCAGCTCGTGGATACTGCCCCAGCTCGTGGATATTGCCCCAGCACGTGGATACTGCCCCAGCACGTGGATATTGCCCCAGCACGTGGATATTGCCCCAGCTCGTGGATACTGCCCCAGCACGTGGATATTGCCCCAGAACGTGGATACTGCCCCAGCACGTGGATATTGCCCCAGCACGTGGATATTGCCCCAGCATGTGGATATTGCCGCAGCACGTGGATATTGCCCCAGCTTGTGGATACTGCCCCAGCTCGTGGATATTGCCCCAGAACGTGGATACTGCCCCAGCACGTGGATATTGCCCCAGCACGTGGATATTGCCCCAGCATGTGGATATTGCCGCAGCACGTGGATATTGCCCCAGCTTGTGGATACTGCCCCAGCTCCTGGATATTGCCCCAGCACGTGGATACTGCCCCAGCACGTGGATATTGCCCCAGCTCGTGGATACTGCCCCAGCTCGTGGATACTGCCCCAGGTTGTGGATATTGCCCCAGCACGTGGATACTGCCCAGCACGTGGATATTGCCCCAGCACGTGGATGGATACTGCCCCAGCACGTGGATACTGCCCCAGCACGTGGATGGATACTGCCCAGCACGTGGATATTGCCCCAGCTCGTGGATACTGCCCCAGCTCGTGGATACTGCCCAAGCTCGTGGATATTGCCCCAGCACATGGATACTGCCCAAGCACGTGGATACTGCCCCAGCTCGTGGATACTGCCCCAGCTCGTGGATACTGCCCCAGCACGTGGATATTGCCCCAGCACGTGGATATTGCCCCAGCACGTGGATATTGCCCCAGCACGTGGATACTGCCCCAGCTCGTGGATACTGCCCCAGCACGTGGATATCGCCCCAGCACGTGGATATCGCCCCAGCTCGTGGATATCGCCCCAGCTCGTGGATACTGCCCCAGCTCGTGGATACTGCCCCCAGCTCGTGGATACTGCCCCCAGCTCGTGGATATTGCCCCAGCACGTGGATACTGCCCTAGCACGTGGATATTGCCCCAGCTCGTGGATACTGCCCCAGCACGTGGATACTGCCCCAGCACGTGGATACTGCCACAGCACGTGGATACTGCCCCAGCACGTGGATATTGCCCCAGCACGTGGATACTGCCCCAGCACGTGGATACTGCCCCAGCTCGTGGATATCGCCCGAGCACGTGGATACTGCCCCCAGCTCGTGGATACTGCCCCCAGCTCGTGGATATTGCCCCAGCACGTGGATACTGCCCTAGCACGTGGATATTGCCCCAGCTCGTGGATACTGCCCCAGCACGTGGATACTGCCCCAGCACGTGGATACTGCCACAGCACGTGGATACTGCCCCAGCACGTGGATATTGCCCCAGCATGTGGATACTGCCCCAGCTTGTGGATACTGCCCCCAGCTCGTGGATACTGCCCCCAGCTCGTGGATATTGCCCCAGCACGTGGATACTGCCCCAGCACGTGGATACTGCCCCAGCACGTGGATATCGCCCCAGCTCGTGGATATCGCCCCAGCTCGTGGATACTGCCCAGCACGTGGATACTGCCCCAGCTCGTGGATATCGCCCCAGCACGTGGATACTGCCCCAGCACGTGGATACTGCCCCAGCTCGTGGATATCGCCCCAGCACGTGGATATCGCCCCAGCTCGTGGATACTGCCCCAGCACGTGGATACTGCCCCAGCACGTGGATATCGCCCCAGCACGTGGATATCGCCCCAGCTCGTGGATACTGCCCCAGCTCGTGGATATCGCCCCAGCACGTGGATATCGCCCCAGCTCGTGGATACTGCCCCAGCTCGTGGATATCGCCCGAGCACGTGGATACTGCCCCAGCACGTGGATACTGCCCCAACTCGTGGATATTGGCCCCCCAGCTCGTGGATACGGCCCCCCAGCTCGTGGATATTGGCCCCCCCCGCTCGTGGATATGGCCCCCCCGCTCATGGATATGGCCCCCAGCTCGTGGATATGGCCCCCAGCTCGTGGATATACTCACCTACATCGGCCCTCCAGCGATGGCGGTCCCGCTTCCAGCGTCCTCTCTCTCTCTCCGTTGGTCGCCGGGATGACGTCACGGAAGCCTTTGACCCCCGGGGTCAAAGGCTTTCGTGACGTCATTCCGGCGAACAACGGAGAGAGAGAGGATGCTGCAAGCGGGACCGCCGATGTCGGTGAGTATGTTTTGGGAACCTCGGCCCTGATCCCCAGCGGTGACCTCCTCTGGCTGCCGCTGGCAGCTCGGCGGGCCTCTAGGCTTAGGCGAGTCCCCGGCTCGGTTTGGGCCTGTAGGCCCAAACCGAGCCGGGGGCTCGCCTAAGCCTAGAGGCCCGCCGAGCAGCCAGCGGCAGCCGGAGGAGGTCTCCGCTGGAGCTCAGGGCCGATTTTGGGGTGTATTTTTTGGGAACTTCGGCCCCGATCCTCCAGCGGTGACCTTCTCCGGCTGCCGCTGGCTGCTCGGCGGGCCTCTAGGCTTAGGCGAGTCCCCGGCTTGGCTGGGCCTGTAGGCCAAACCGAGCCGGGGGCTCGCCTAAGCCTAGAGGCCCGCCGAGCAGCCAGCGGCAGCCGGAGGAGGTCTCCGCTGGAGCTCAGGGCCGATTTTGGGGTGTATTTTTTTGGAACTTCGGCCCCGATCCTCCAGCGGTGACCTTCTCCGGCTGCCGCTGGCTGCTCGGCGGGCCTCTAGGCTTAGGCGAGTCCCCGGCTCGGCTGGGCCTGTAGGCCCAAACCGAGCCGGGGGCTCGCCTAAGCCTAGAGGCCCGCCGAGCAGCCAGCGGCAGCCGGAGGAGGTCTCCGCTGGAGCTCAGGGCCGATTTTGGGGTGTATTTTTTGGGAACTTCGCCCCGATCCTCCAGCGGTGACCTTCTCCGGCTGCCGCTGGCTGCTCGGCGGGCCTCTAGGCTTAGGCGAGTCCCCGGCTCGGCTGGGCCTGTAGGCACAAACCGAGCGGGGGGCTCGTCTAAGCCTAGAGGCCCGCCGAGCAGCCAGCGGCAGCCAGAGGAGGTCTCCGCTGGAGCTCAGGGCCGACTTATGGGGTTAAGTATGTTTTGGGAACTTCGGCCCCGATCCTCCAGCGGTGACCGGCTGCCGGCGGCCTGCTCGGCGGACCTCTAGGCTTAGGCGAGTCCCCGGCTCGGCTGGGCCTGTAGGCCCAAACCGAGCCGGGGGCTCGCTTAAGCCTAGAGGCCCGCCGATCAGCCAGCGGCAGCCGGAGGACGGTCACCGCTGGAGGATCGGGGCATCTGGCCGTGTAAACACACGGGTAGCTGCGCGCGGCTCGTGCCGTTTTTTGTTTTTTTTTCACGCGGCCGGCACGCGCAGCTACCTGTGTGTTTTAACGGCCGCTTTCAAATGTCCGTCGCGCATGCGCAGTAGGGTTTTGGCGACGGACAGTTTTTAGCTTACTCAATTATAGTATAGATTGAATTAAAACGGGAATATTTTTAACATTGAAGCCTATGGGATAAAACATTCCTGTTGCTAAAACATCAGGCAGATGAGGCCCTCTAATCCGGCACTGTAGAGGGCAGCCTTTCGGGGCCTCCCAAGGACCCCTTGAGTTGCATGCGGCTGCAGGATGACAGAGCTGTGACTGTGCGGGCTGGCCCCCCGGGTGCATGTGGCAGAAAGGTGGCGCAGGGAGGGAGCCACGGCAGACCCCCCCAACCAGGATCCAGGGAGCCCACACTGACCACCAGGCTAAGGTAAGGCGACACTATTTTCCAAAAACAAGTGCAGCCTCCTGTCAAGGCAACTACGCGCACTGCTGCGAAAGACGCCGGGTTAAGGCACTCACTATCTCTCTATCCTAGACCCAGGTAATGACTGCGTGGACAACAATCCCTGTGCACTCACTTACCTATCCGTCCCCATACACACTTTCTCTCGCAACAGGCACGTACAGCGCAATAAAGTGGTCCCAAGATTGCATCGCAGTACCAATCTTCTCTTGAATTGGGTAGTGACTACGTTTCCCACAATCCCTGTGCGCATATTCTTATTCTATTAGTTACGCTGCCACCAGTTCCCCTAAACACTACACGCGTCGCAGCAAAAGTTGCAGGGCTAAGCAACCGTCTATCCTAGACCCAGATAATGACTGCGTGGACAACAATCCCTGCGTGCTCGCTTACCTATCCGTCCCCACACACTTTCTCTAGCGAAAAAGGCACATACAGCACAATAAAGTGGTCCCAGGATTGCAACGCAGTACCAATCTTCTCTTGAATTGGGTAGTGACTACATTTCCCACAATCCCTGTGCCCACTTTCTTATTCTATTAGTTACGCTGCCACCAGTTCCCCTGAACACTACGTGTGTTGCAGCACAAGACGCAGGGCTAAGCAACCCACTATCCTTCTATCCTAGACCCAGATAATGGCTACGCGGACAACAATCCGCCACTCGCTCGCTTACCCAACCGTCCCCAGTGACCGCAACTCACAATTTCGTAGCTACTCGAGCTTAACACAACAAGCAATACTCCAGTCTCTTTAGTTAGCGATGCAAAATGCGCAGCCCGGCTTCCCCGCTACACTAATAGCATATCTTCTTGTTAAAGCTAGCATCAGACTGTAGAGGTGCTGCCCAGCAATGTGAGGATTCATATGCTGCATTATTATACTGTAAAGGTGTTGCCCGGCAGTGTGAGGATTCATATGCTGCATTATTATACTGAAAGGGATGGTGGGTGTGGGTTTAGCGCTTCATAGAAACCCACACGCACCATCCCTTTCACGATATTTGTACTGTGGATATTGGGAAGTGTCGACTGGGGTGGAAGCGAATCTAGGGGCAACTAAGCGCCTGGGGAATTCTTTTTTCTGTTTGCCTGCATTATTATACTGTAGAGGTGCTGCCCGGCACTGTGAGGATTCATATGCTGATTATTACACTGTAAAGGTGCTGCCCGGCAGTGTGAGGATTCACATGCTGCATTATTATACTGTAGAGGTGCTGCCTGGCAGTGTGAGGATTCATATGCTGCATTATTATACTGGAGTGGTGCTGCCCGGCAGTGTGCGGAATCATATGCTGTATTAATTATTCTTCTTACAAATTTGGTTACTTAACCCGTTTGCGTTTGGATTGTAATATTGTGAAATCCAGGGCCCTGGGTGGCGATCAGAGGGGGGGGCCCGGACACATGGTGCCGCCAACTGGCCGAATGCCAGGAGCTCCGGCAGCACTCGGTGCAGCTGTGAGTGATCAGGGGGCAGGGCGCGGCCTGATGACACAGAGTCGCCGGGACCTTTAAATCACCTCACCCGCCGCTCTGTCTCTGCCGCTCCCCTCTGCGAGTCCCTTCACTGGCTCCCCATCCACTGCAGAATTAAGTTCAAAATCCTTATCCTTACCTATAAAACCCTCACTAACTCAGCTCCCCACTACCTGTCCTCACTAATCACCAAATACACCCCAGCCCGCTCCCTAAGGTCAAACAGTGACCTGCGCCTAGCTTCACCCCGCATCACCTCTTCCCATGATAGACTGCAGGATTTCTCACGCGCAGCCCCCACTCTCTGGAACGCTCTCCCTCGTACTGTCAGACTCTCCCTAACTTCTCTTCCTTCAAACGCTCCCTTAAAACATTCCTATTTAGGGAAGCCTACCACCCAACTCACTGACGCAACCATCAATCACTCTCACCTTACAGTCCTCTCCTCCTGTTTCCAACCCCAACCCTCCCAGATTGTGAGTTCCTACAGGAATAGGGCCCTCATCTCCTCCTGTACTGTTTGTCAAATGTTGTTCAATGTATTGTAACCCTGTCTATACTGTGCTTATTGTACAGCGCTGCGGAATATGCTGGCGCTTTATAAATAAAGAATAATAATAATAATAATAAGGAGCGCGTGCTTTACACCTTGCCTTGCTGTGGAGTTTCATTCCCGCATCGCTAGCTTACCGAATCAGTTTGTTTACTTGTTACTGACCCTGCTTGTTCTGAGAACCCGATCTGTTGCCAGCTTTGCCTGCCATTTGACTATTCTCTCTGTGCACTCCCTGCCTGTTCTGTTTGCCTCCTGTTGCTACTGGTGTGTGCCAATTCTCACCATATACAGTAGCGCAGTACTAGTGCCTAAACGTTGTTGACCCGGTTTTGTTATAACAACTACTCTCGCTCTGCGCCCCTGTCTGGTATATTCCACTGCTTGTTACTGCCATACACTATAGCGCAGTAATATTTGGGTGCACTGCCACTGACGCGTGTACCAGATTCCATTCATTTTAATATTTGAATGCAGAGTCCACCCCTGCACTCTTCCACAATACCTCAGAGGGGTTACGTTGTGAAGGCACTAGCTGGCACCAAAGGCCCAATATTTGGGTGCACTGACGCGTGTACCAGATTCCAATCATTTTAATATTTGAATGCAGGGTCCACCCCTGCACTCTTCCACAATACCTCAGAGGGGTTACAGAGTGAAGGCACTAGCTGGCACCAAAGGTCCAATTATAATGCACCTGTTGTTACTTTCATCCAAAGCTTGCATCAGTTTCACCACAATTTAGCCAAAAAATCACTTAACTTGTTCTGTGTGTCCTAAAACATCTCCTCTCTTCATACAGGCTGCCGCCCTAAGCAGTTGTTTATTTATAGATTAATGGAAAACCATTTACCGTCATTTGAAATGTCATTTTTTTCTTTTTAAATGTTTCTATACATCTGAGAAATCCGCTACTTCACGGTTAGCTTATGGGGACCTCCTAGGCACGATATTTGAAGGAATTTTTCTTTTTTATTCTTAACCTTTATTTCATGGAAAAATCACTGTTCCTTTAAACACGTTTTTTTTTTAAAACTTTTTTTCCTTGTTTCCTGTCCCCCAGGGCACTACCCGGACCCCCATACACCTTTTATGGCAAATATCTTGCATATATGCCCTCTTGGAGGGCACTCTAAAAATCGAACGTTAGAAAATCCGAACTTTTTGAAAGGTTCGTGTTCGAATGCAAACCGAACATGTGGGTGTTCAGCTCATCACTATTATTAATCACTTCACTGCGGAAGACGTGAGGGGAACGTCATGGAGATTCCCTGCTATATGTGGAGGACTTCCCCACACGTCATCCACTTAGCGGGGTATCGCTACCGATAATTGACGGGCGCGATGACGTCATTTTCAGGCGGCCCCCCCAGGAAAGTCGAAGAGCTCTTGAAAGGTCAAAGAAGGGAGGGGTCCTTTAACCTCCTCCTGATCGGGAGTGAGAGGGGTCCAAAGTCAAAGACAGGCACCGCTGGAAAGGGCAGAGCCTGTCTTTAACCCCTGAGGTGGCAGTTAATAATAATAATAATATATATATTTTTTTTTATTAATGCAGTAATATTTTAATCATAATGTGAATAATGATGCTGCAGTAACGATTTTTTTTGGAGGGGTTTTGCTAAAATCACATAATTTCTCAGAAAAATAAAGTAACAGGTTCCCATTTCAATTTTTTTTAACAAGCGTACCCCAAAGAATATATAACCGCAAAGGGTCGGATGATAAAATGTGAAAAAATTACTTTACATGCTGTAGATGATTACAATTTTAATGGAAATACACTTTTTGGTTTTCTTACATTTTTTGTTACATCATTCTGGTAGGAGATGATGTATACATATAATAATGATATATTATGAATCTACAGAGTCTGCCGAAAAAAAGGATATATAATATGTCTGGGTTGTATGATAAAACGTTACTTCAAATCGTGTTTAAACATGATGAGCAAAAACGGTAAAAATGAGCTCAGCACACAGAGGTGAAATGGCTCCGAAGTGAAGGGGTTAAAGGACCTTTTTAATTAGATACATTTTTACAAAATTTTTATTGATTTAAACTCCTATAGGAGAATAGGAGACTTTCTATTTTTCTTTTCCTTTCTGTAGAATGCTGAGGCCAATTCGGTGTAGTTCGCGGTTGCCAGCACTTACCTGTGCTTTTCACCAACGTTGGATAACTGTTTCAGCGACTCCATTTTTGACAAACTCCGGTGAACACTTGATATTCGCCAAAATGCACTGAAATGCAAAGCACCGAAATGGTGCTCAATAGGCACCTTAGTCTACATCCTCCTCCACCGTCGGTCCACATCTGCATCCCCTCTATACTAGTCTATGCACCTTTCCTCCCAACTATACAGAATTAAATTTATAATACTGTATAATAAAGTCCTCTCCGATCTGGGCCCACTAACATCTTAGGTCAGCTTCTTTATTGAAAGGCATTGGCTGATCCAGACCCCTGAAAGTCTGTCCGGCGTAGGTTGTAGACTCAGTTCAGACTGGGGATGTGCACGACTTTTTTTTTCATTTCGTTTCAGCACTTTCGGTTTTTCAAAAGTTTCGTTTTGGATCGTTTCAGCCCATTTTCATTATGGCTCATTTCGTTTCGGCTCTGTGTTTTGTATAGATTTTTGTTTCGTGAAATCGGGGAATTTCGGTCACTCAGATAGTCTGTTCTCTTCGTTTCAAAGGGTCCATCCTCGGATTTTTGTTTTGACTTTAGACGTATGGTATTTCGGATGCTCCGTTATTTTGGTCGATACGGTTATCCTGCCGGTTCATTTCTTTGGACGTATCATTTTTTTATGAAAGATCCTTTTTTTCTTATGAATATGCATTGCACAACTTTATTTAACATATTATCTTGTACTGTTAGACTGGGGATTTAGGGAAAAGCTAATTAAATATTTAAAATAAATATATTATTGATGCAGAAAAAAAGCACTGGAACAAGTGAAAAAAGTGACTGACGATACAAAATTACGAAATCAGCAACGGAACCGAAAAGGACTCGAAACGATATGAAAATACGTTGTCCGAAATGAACCGAAACGGAACTGAAATCGCGAATAGAACGAAAATGACTTGCGATTTTACAAATTTCATGTCCATACGAAATAACAAAATTTTTTCATTTCATATCGGGAAATATTTTGGATGGTGTGTATTTCGTTGCCGGTCCAGTTCGGAACATCGGACGAATCCAAAGCACCGAATCAGCCCGTTTCGTGAGAAAAACGAATCGATACAAAACAAATCGATACAAAACGAAACGCACATCCCTAGTTCAGACATCTGAATCAGTCTGCTTGTATATAGGCCCTGGAAAGGAGGGTACCCACAACTTCCCATGACCCTATAAAACAGAAAACAATTATAAAACTAATAATACATGAATAAATGGTCATGGTGGTCAACGTTTTTATATGCTCAAACGGAGATAAACTAAAGTCTGGAACTTTAACTAGAAAAAAGATCGGTTCACAAATCAATGAGTTTGCCTGTTATTTTGCTAAGGCATCAATTGATGTAAGATTCAAATTCTTTGGCGCTTTATGCATCCTTCACAACCTCTTCCCTGGACCCTGCACAGAGCAAAACCCAAAAATTCATTGTTAAAGGCTAAAAGAACTATACTGAGTGAAGGAAAAAAAAAAAGAAAAAGAAAATGTAAAAATCCTAAATAAGTAATATGTGTATTTCGATAACAAATAATGATGAAATCTCGTTTCTCGGCATGAAACGTGTGTCAAATGTGCTTCTTATTCGTTAAAAAGTAGCGAAAGAGTGGCCACTAGGGTTGACAATCAATTTGCTTATTTTGACAAGGACATGTGTGAACTTTGGCAGCAGGTTTCCCATTATGAGGTTGATTAAACACACCTCTAGAATTCCTTTACTTGGCACAAAGTGGTGCTTGGCTCTGTGTGGTCGATCTCACTGGTGCCTTCCTTCTCCACGTGAAAACATATTCAGTGCATTTCATTACTACTGACTCATCCAAGAGAACGACGAAAAAATAAAAAAATAAATCAAGATGCAAAATTATAAAACATGTCACGGATTTCTAGTTACACCTTATACTGTATTCATTAATTACTTCACATAGATGGAAACAGATGTTTCATCTGATTTGTTTCATAAATAACCTAAGAAAGAGGATGCAGAAATAGAACTGTCACAGACATTGAGTCAGACATTTATTGTACAGTAGGGATGAGCTGTTCGGTTCGATATGTTCGGAGTTCGATTCGAATATCGCCCGTTCGGATGTTCGCGAACTCCGAACATGTTTGCCCACAATGCACCACAATGGACCACAATGCACTTTTCCCACTGGCCTGAAGCTTGTAATTGGCTACAGCCTGCACCTGACTACAGTTTAGGTGCAAGACAGATGCAAGAATATGCCAATCACGGCTCAGAGACCTGATTGGGCAAATTTTGCCCAATCAGGGGCTCACAGAGCTAAGTCCCGCAGCACACTATATAAGCCCCACCATGTGTTTTTTGAGAGGAGAATGTTGTAGGGATGTGCGTTTCGGGTTTCGGAATTTTCAAGAAATTTCCCGATTCGTGTCTTCGGATTCTGCCGAATTTCCGAATCGGATCAGACCCGAAAACCGATAGATCCGAAAAGTTTTCCGAGCCGAAACGAAAAAATGTTGGAATTTTCGAATGGACTTGAAATGTGTCAAATCGAAATTTATTTTTGCTCTATTCATGATTTCGGTTCCATTCGTGATTTCGGTTCCATTTCAGTAATTCTGGACATCGTATATTTAACTATTATCGGTTATATCGCTGATTCTGTAAATTTTGTATTTGTAAATGCGTATCACTTGGTCAGTTTAGCGTTTTTTAAATCGTTTTGTTCTTTTTTTTTGTTCCTTGGCTTTCATTCCATTGTAATATGATTAAATAAAGTTGTGAAATGTATATTCAATTATTCATAAGAAAAAAAGGATCTTTATTTAATAAAAAAAACACGATAGAATCGCCAGAATTATCGTAGACACTTTGAATCGAGGAGAACAGACGTTCCGAAAAAAACAAAATTTCCGAAATTTCCGAAAAGTCGATACAAAAAACGAGCAAAGTGACACGAAAATACGAAAAATGGTCGGTATTTCGAAAAAAAATGTACACGAAAAACTATCCGAACCGAATCGAAACAGAAATCGGTCGAAACGAGCCAAATCGAAAAGTTTAAACATCCGAACAAATCGAACCGAATCGAACCGAAAAAAAAATCGGTGCACAAGCCTAGAATGTTGTGTTAGTGTGTGTTCTCACTGCCACCAGCTGTTGGGGGGGGGGGTCTCACTTCTAGAAGATATCTGGGAATTGTGGTAATCTGTGTGTTCTCACTGCTACCAACTATTTTCGGGGTCTCATTTCTACAAAATATCTGTGAATTGTTCTAATCTTTGTGTTCTCACTGCCAGCAGCAATTTTCGGTTGTCTCACTTCTACAGGATATCTGGGAATTGTTTAAATCTGTATGTTCTCACTGCCACCCATCAGGGGGTCTCACTGATTTATAGGCGGTTTCTGGGAATTGTAATCTGTGTCTTCTCAATGCCAGCTATCAGGGGGTCCCACATACTTCGAGCAGATTTCTGCGAATTGTAATCTGTGTCTTGTCACACTGCCACCCATCAGGGGGTCTCACAGATTTATAGGAGGTTTCTGGGAATTTTAATCTGTGTCTTGTCACTGGCTGCCAGCTATCAGGGTGTCTCACTGAGTTATACCAGAGTTCTGGAAATCTTTAATCTTTATACCAGAGTTGAATCAGAGTTCTGCATATCTCTAATTTTTAGAAAAGAGTTGAATCAGAGTTCTGTATATCTTTAATCTATATATCACTCACCATGTCTGAAAGACCAAAAAGGACAGACAGACGCTCCCAGACATAGATAAGAGGGCAAGCAGCCTCTGTGTCGGGAGGCTGTGCCTCTGGTCGTCGTGGACATGGTGCATCCTCTGCAGGGGCACGCTTGTCCTTTCTAACTGGTGCTGGCCATCTTAAGCAGCAGCAACATACAGAGGATTTGGTGGATTGGCTAACCAGGCCATCCTCATCCTCCGAGTCTTCTGCCAACCAGGCTTGTAGTGGTTTACAGTCCACCTCAGCTGCCAAAGCAAATAATGCAGCCTCCATGTCCACAGCTACTCCTGCCGTAGCCTCACTATCACACACGGAGGAGTCAGCTGAATTGTTTGACTACAATGACAGTGACTTGCTGCTTGAGGATGCGCAGCAAATACAGTGCTCTGATTCAATCTCTGAGGTTGAGGAAGGGAGTATAATCAACCTAGAGGAAGGGGGTGCCAGTGACACACAAATAACTGGCACTCATGTTGCCCCAGCAGCTGCAGCATACTGCCAAGTTGGCTCCAGTGACGAGGAGATAGGGGGTGATGACAATGATTATGAGGTCACTGACTCCACCTAGGTGCCTGATCGAACAGAGAAGTAAAGTGAGGAGGAGGAGGCACAACAAACACAAGGCACAATGTCCTCTATGACCAACCGTAGCCAGTCCAAGGCATCAGATGTCAGAGCTGCTCAGGTGCAGAGCGCTGTTGTCTCAATGCACACATCCAGGAACTCTGCTGTCTGGGAGTTCTTTAAGAAATGTGCAGCAGACTGCACCATTGCTATTTGTAATCTATGTCAGATGAGGATCAAGCGTGGAAAAGTCATCCCGTGCTTGAGGCGATATATGACCACCTGCCACGCATCCCATTGGCACAACACTTTGCATCGGTCCTCCTCCTCCTCATCTGTCTCTAACCCCACTATATGTCCTGCCATGTCATTGCCTGCTACAACCTCCACTGAAAGGGATGATGCTACAGTAATGGATGTACCAGGTCCTTCCTCACAATGTGACAGCATCCCATCAGCTGAAGATTTACGCAGTCACATTACGTTGCCCCAGCTGCTGCAGCGTAAGAAAAAATATAGTCCCAACCATCCCCAAGCACAGCGTCTAAATGCCAGCTTAGCAAAATTACTCGCATTGCAGCTGCTGCCTTTCCAGCTAGTGGACTCTGCTTCCTTCCGTGAATTTGCTGAATGTGCTGTACCACAATGGCAGGTTCCAAAACGCTATTTCTTTTCACGGAAGGCCATTCCAGCACTATACCAGCATGTGGAAGACAATATTATGGAGTCATTGGGAAAGGCAGTAGGCAGCAAGGTGCACATGACTTTAGACACGTGGTCCAGCAAGCATGGATAGGGCCGTTACATTTCCTTCATAGCACACTGGGTAACTCTGATTGCAGCTGCGAGGGATCCAAGACGGGGCTCTGTGCTGGAGCTTGTTCATCCACCACGCCTCCAGAAAGCTGCTTGTATGAGGTCTGTCTGCTCCACCACCACCTCTCCCTCTTCCTCCTCCTCCTCCTTCTCTGTCTCTGGCGAAGTGGCAGTTAAACCGACACATGACAGGGCTACACAATGGCTCAAGCAAAAAGATGCCATACTGTGCTTGAGCTGGTTTGTTTAGGGGACAGGAGCCACACCGGGCCAGAAATTCTGTCAGCTCTGCAGGGGCAGGTGCAGAGATGGTTAACACCATGCCAGTTTCAGCTGGCAATGGTCGTCTGTGATAATGGCAGCAACCTTCTCTCTGCCCTACGCCAGGGTAAGTTAACGCATGTACCATGCCTAGCACACGTCCTAAATCTGGTGGTACAGCGTTTCCTAACCAGGTACCCAGGGCTGGCAGAGCTTTTCAGCCAGGCCAGAAAAGTCTGCAGCCACTTCAGATGGTCATTCCCAGCAAGTGTTCGCCTGGCAGAAATTCAAAGAGAATTCCACCTTCCCACAAACCGTCTGATCTGTGACATGGGCACCAGGTGGAACTCGACATTAGCAATGCTGCAACGTCTGCACAAGCAACAGAGGGCCATCAATGAGTACCTGTGTGAGTATGGCACAAGGACAGGTTTAGGTCAACTTGTTCCCCCCCCCCGCAGTGGCTGATGATCAAGGATTCATGCACTGTACTGTCACCATTTGGGGAGGCAACGAGGATGGTGAGCAGGGACAGTGCATGCATCAGTGACACAATTCCTTTAGTGTTCCTGCTGGAGCACACTCTGCAGGGAATTATAGATGTGGCACTAGAGGCAGAACAGCCGGAGGAAGAGGAGGCATTCCCTAGCTCTCAAGGCCCCAGTCTTTATGCAGACAGCATTCCTGCGGGTCCTCAGATGAGACAGGAGGAGGATGAGGAGGAAGAGGAATATTTAAGTAGTGGGGGCATTGAAGGTGGAGATTCCTCAAGGGAGGGTTTTGTGTGCCCAGAAACGCAAGGACTAGTACGTGGCTGGGAGGAGGAAGTGCACGATGGGGTCATCCTCATTGACCAGGAAGACTCGGAAGCTAATGCCACCTCCAACCTATGCTGCATGGGCTCCCTTATCCTGCAAAGCCTGGTAAAGGACCCCAGGATTCGTGCTATCAAGGAGAGGGATCATTACTGGTTGGCAAGCCTTCTTGATCCACGATACAAGGGTAAAGTTGCAGAGCTCATCCTGCCCTCACAGAGAGAGGACAGGATGAAAAAACTTGAGGAGGACACTCTATAGCGACACTTGGGTAACACCTTTCTAGGCACTGGTAGGTTACCAAGTGATGACACAGGTGCTTCAGAGGCTGCGGATGATCAGAGGAAGAGCAGTGAAAGGGGCCGCTTGACTGATGCTTTTTCCAATTTTTTTAGTCCACGACGCCCAGGGACGTCAAATGTAGACACCCATTGCCAGCGTCTTCATCATATGGTGCAGGACTACCTAGGGGCAAGGGCAGACCTGGATACCTTTACAGCAGATGATCCACTGGCTTACTGGGTGTTGAGATTGGATCCCTGGCCAGAACTTAGCCAATATGCTATGCAGCTACTAGGTTGCCCTTCATCCAGCGTGCTCTCTGAAAGGACGTTCAGTGCCGCTGGAGGTTTTGGCACAGACAAAAGAGTTCGTCTGTCCACCGACTCTGTAGACCGGCTGACATTTATAAAAATGAATCAGTCCTGGATCAGCAGCTATCAATCCCCTGATGCTGACGTAACTGAATAGATCGGGGATCTCTTCTGCATTCACAAAACCTCCACCACTGCACTCTTCCACAATACCACAAAGGGGTTATGGTGTCAAGGCACTTGCTGCCACCAAAGGCACAATATTTGGGTGCACTGCCACTGACGCCTATATTACCAGATTCATATCATTTTAATATTGGACCACAGGGTCCAACCCTGCACTCTTCCACAATACCACAGAGGGGTTACTTACAGTGTGAAGGCACTTGCTGCCACCAAAGGCACAATATTTGGGTGTAGACATGTGCATTCGTTTTAGTACTAAAGCGATTTAGTCCGAATTTTGGGATAATTTAGTTTTAGTATGACTCAAGAGAAACGAAACTGCTCAGTACAAAAAACGAAAGAAACTAAAATAAAATGCACTACATTTTAGTTTCAGTCCTCTTTGTGATATTATATTGATGAGTGAAGGAGACCAGCAATGAAGAGCGCAACATCGCAACATCCGAAGTTCTGCACCCTCCACATGCCAATGCAGGAAGATGTTCTATACAGAGAGGGACATTAATTCAGGAGGATGTTCTATATATTATACAGAGAGGGGTATTAATTAATGCAGGTGGATGTTGTATACATTATACAGAGAGGGGTATTAATTAATGCAGGAGGATGTTCTAAACATTATACAGAGAGGAGCCTTTTTTTTTTTAGCCCTTTAAATCCAGTGGCTGTGAGCGCGGAGATCGGCTGCTTGTTACATTATCTCTCAGTACAATGTATCAGGCTCAGATGTTACAGTAACTGACTGCTGCTCATCACAGCGCTCAGAGTTTCAGTAAAACAAGAAAATAATATTGTTCTAACGTCTTATATATAAAAATATTATTTACTAGTTTTACTGAAACTCTGAGCGCTGTGATGAGCAGCAGTCAGTTACTGTAACAGCTTTGCCTGACACGGGGCAGTATTACAATGTTGGTGCTAACTTAACCAGAGCTGTTGTAACTGAAAACCTCCATAGGCTATAATAGCTCTGGGAAGTTTACAACAGCTCTGGTTATGTTAGCACCAGCTATATAATATGGACCACATTGTGCTGAGAGTGAGAGATACTGTAACAAGCAGCGATCTCAGCCCTCTGAGGAGCCACTACAATAGTAATTGTATCCACTGGTTTTCGGATGAATGAAATTAGTTTTCATACTAAAGAACTGAAAACGAATTTCTTTAGCAACTAAATAAATTGCATTTTAGTACTAATGCATTAGTTCAAAACGAAATTTTGTGCTGTGCACATGTCTATTTGGGTGCACTGACGCCTGTACCAGATTCATATAATTTCAATACTGGACCGCAGGGTCCAACCCTGCACTCTTCCACAATACCACAGAGGGGTTATGGTGTTACGGCACTGTTGCCAACACTAAAGGCACAATTTTAAAGCACCTATTGTTACTGTCATCCAAAGCCTGCATAGGTTTCACCATAATTTAGCCAAAAAATTACTAACCTTGTTCTGCGTGTCCTAAAATGTCTCCTCTTTTCATACAGACTGCCACCCCAAGCAGTTGTTTATGAATAGATTAAAGGAAAGCCTTTTACCGTCATTTGAAACGTCATTTTTTAAAAAAAAAAATTTCTATACATCCTACAAATCCGCCACTTCACGAGCAGGTTATGGGGACCTCCTAGGCACGCTATTTGAAGGAATTTTTTGTTTTTATTTTTAACCCTTATTTCATGGAAAACTCACTGTTCCTTTAAAAACATTTTTTTTAAAACTTTTTGTCCTTGTTTCCTGTCCCCCAGGGCACTACCCGGACCCCCATACACCTTTTATGGCAAATTTCTTGCATATATGCCCTCTTGGAGGGCACTCTACAATTCAAACTTTCGAGTCCCATTGACTTGCATTGAGTTCGGTTCGTGTTCGAACTCGAACTTTTGAAATTGTTCAAGTTCAAATGCGAACCGAACAAGGGGGTGTTCAGCTCATCCCTATTGTACAGTAGAATAAAATTACGCAGGAAAAAGAACTCAAGCTAATTGGGGTCTGTTCTGCACACATCGATGATGTTTCTGCATTATTTGTACATGATCAACTGTTACAGATCATGGTCAGATCACCACTTCTTGAACCAGTGTTCAGTAGGATCTCTTCAGTAGGACCGCATATGAGCAGTGGCTGGAGATCCTACTCACAATACTGCTTCTGGAGATCCTCCTTACAACATTTCTTCAGGTGAATCTGCTCACAGCATGGGCTTCTGGAGATCCTACTCACAACACTGTTTTTGGAGATCATGCTAACAACATGGCTTTTACAGATCCTCCGTACAATACTGCTTCTGAAGATCCTGCTCACAGCACAGCCTTTGGAGATCCTCCTCGCAACACCACTTCTGGAGATCTTCCTCTCAACATCGCTTCTGGAGATCCTCCGAACAATACTGCTTCTGAAGATCCTGCTCACAGCACAGCCTCTGGAGATCCTCCTCACAACACCACTTCTGGAGATCCTCCGAACAATACAGCTTCTGAAGATCCTGCTAACAGCACAGCCTCTGGAGATCATCCTCACAACACCACTTCTTGAGATCCTCCTCGCAACATCGCTTCTGGAGATCCTCCTCGCAACATCACTTCTGGAGATCCTCCGTACAATACTGCTTCTGAAGATCCTGCTCACAGCACAGCCTCTGGAGATCCTCCTCGCAACACCACTTCTGGAGATCCTCCTCGCTACATCGCTTCTGGAGATTCTGCTGTCAGCAGACGTCTGGAGAGAACCTACTTGCAATACTTCTTCTGGAGATCCTGCTCACAACACTGCCTCTGTCCTGATCAACATTTTATATTTGCCACCGATTGACGTTACTTGCAGAAATGCACATACATATATACAGGGAAAGGGCAAAATATTGAAGATGTTATTCACTAACCTCAGAACTGGTCCTGAATTGCACCAGATGGTGAATTTCAAGGTTCGGTGCAATTTTGGGGCAATTTGTCTATTCACTAAGCTGTCAATTTGCCAAATACTGGCAAATTGACAGCAAGCTATGGTGCAATTTGCCACAATTTGGTGGCACCAAAATTGCCCCATAGAAGACTACCGTGTGTTCTATTCACAGAACGCCAAATTGCACCGAAATTCCAGTGAAATGTGTGATTTTCTTTTTTCAATTTAACAGGTTTAAACAGGCTAATCCCATAAGAATCAATGTAAAAGCTTAATTTCTTTTAAAACATATTTCTTTACAGACCGTTTATTCTTTTCATTTTTTGAAAATCCCTTTATTATTTCTTAGAACACATTTTTGTTTTTCTTATTTTTTAAAAGACATTTTAATTTTGCAACATTTTTTCATTTTTTGGACACATTTATACTATCAGGGTTATTCAAAGAGCTCTGAATTGCTGGCGAAAGGTAACCGAACGCGGAAATTCAGCGTTCGGTTACCTTTCCTGGCCATTCGGCTATCCAGAGAGCAGGAAGTTCGCCAAATATTGGCGAATTGCCTGCACATACGGTGCCTGTTTGGTGCCTGTTCGAGGGCAGTGAAATCCCCATAGAGAAGCAATGCTTCGTCTGTTCAGAGAACAAAAACCAGCAGTGAAAAGTTGCCGAATGCCCTGCTATTCGGTGGTTTCATTTGACAGCATTATTCAGGCGAATCCCATAGGCTTCAATGTTAAAAATATTCCTGTTTTAATCCAATATCTAATAAACCGTTTATTATTTTATTCTGCAGTAAAAAGTCTCTTTATTTATAGATTTTTTAGGATCTTTTAAGCCTTTTTTGGGATTTTTTTGAAAAAAAATTCAGTTTTTTTAATCGTTTTTTCTTTTTTCTGTAACAGCCCTTTTTATTATCATTCAATGAATCTTATATGTAAATTTCAGACATTTTCGTTCTGTAGTTTTTTTTGCAAACAGCGTTTCACTTTCAAACATTCAAGCGTACTGTTTCTTTTATTTTTACTAGGGATGTGCGTTTCGGGTTTCGGAATTTCGGAATTTTCACGAAATTTCCCGATTCGTGTTTTCAGATGCGGCCGAATTTCCGAAACTTTTTAGATCCGAAAATGTCAGATCCGAAAAGTTTTCCGAGCTGAAACGAAATATTTTCGGAATTTTCGAATGGACTTGAAATGTGTCAAATCGAAATTTATTGCTTTGAAACGAGGAGAACAGACGTTCCGAAAAAACGAAAATTTCCGAAGTTACAAAAAGTCGATACAAAAAACGAGCAAAGTGACACGGAAATACGAAAAACGGTCGATATTCCGAAAAAATATGTACACGAAAAACGAGTCGAGCCGAACCGAATCGAAACAGAAATCGGTCGAAACGAGCCGAATCGAAAAGTTTAAAAATCCGAAAAATCGAACCGAATCGAACCAAAAAAAAAATCGGTGCACAAGCCTAGTTTTTACTCCATTCATCTGCGGTGTGCTTCTCTGCGCTGTGATCGTCTCCTGCTCGGGTTTCTCCAGCGTGTTCGGCGGGGTTAATCCAGATGTTTTGCGGGTTTCGGTGTGCATTCGCCTGGGTTTTACGGTGAGTGTTCGGCAGGTTTTCGGCGGCTTTTCCCTGCACTACGACGTCCCTGTGGTGCTTGCTGAATACACCCCAGGGTCGCCGAAATGGGATCATCAAATCGCACCGAATTGAAGAGAACGAAAAGTCACCGAACGTGCGATGACATTTCGATTCTCTTTGAATAACCCTGTATATTTTACTGATTTATACTCCTTTTAGGAGAATAGACCTTTTTTTTTTTTGCAGTTTGGCAGAATTTGCCAATGCTAATTTGGCGCAATTCGGCTGCCTTCGCCGACGTCCGATAACTGCTTCAGTGAACCCAAAGTGCTCGCAATTTCTGTGCTTTGTGAATAGACCCTTAAGTGAGTTTCTTAAATATTTCTCTATGATGTCCATCATTCCTGCTGTTCACCAAAATTATGTGAGTAACACCAATCTCCCCCCATCTTTCAAATATATTGGTGAGGTGGCCATAATTCCTTCTGTCCATCAAACACGTGAGTGGGTTTCCAATGTTCCTTTATGTCAATCAGATATATCGGTTGCATTCCCATCCTTACTGCTTACCAACAATTATATACTTTATATTAAGTGCCCATTGTTCTGCCTGTGCATCAAACGCATTGCTCATTCTGGTACGCTCTCAGGAAATCCAGTGTAACAACATGAAAAATATACAGGGTTATTCAGAGAGAGCTGATCTGGCCCCGAAAGTGCACCGAACAGTGAATTTCCCCATACGGTGACATTTCGGGGCCATTCGACTATTCAGAGAGCAGGCAATTCGCCAAATTTTGTCAAATTGCCAGCAAGTACGGTGCGTGTTTGGCGGCAGTGAAATCCCCCATAGAGGAGCAATGGTTAATCTATTCACAGAACACTGAACAGCAGTGAAATGCCCTGCTGTTCGGTGGTTTTATTCGGCAGGTTTATTCAGGCGAATCCCATAGGCTTCAATGTTAAATATATTCCTGTTTTAATTCAACGTCTAATAAACCGTTTATGCTTTTAATCTTCAGTAAAAAGTCTATTTATTGATTATTTTGTTTTTAGGATCTTTTAGGCATTTCAGAAGTTTTTTTGCAAACCGCGTTTAAATTTTGACACTTTCAATCCTTCATCGTTCAACGTTCATCGGCTTTTCGGCTCTTTCCGGCCGCTGGTCGTTGCTGTGTTCAGTGGATCGTCGGCTTTTTCCGGACGGGTTCAACCGGTTTGCAGCAGATTATCATATTGGATTTGATCAGAAAATTTATCGAATCAGATCGGATCTGATATTTTCTGCATGGTTTAAAAAAAAAAAGAAGTCGCAAAACAGCCAAAATTATCGGATCCGATATTTCGGTGCTTTTGCGGCTTTTTTTTTTTTTCATTCGGCGACTTTGCGGCGGCTTTTCCCCGCTCTCCGGGGACCCTGCGGTGAATGCACAATTCACTGCAGGGTGGGGAAATTTCATTCCCCAAAGTGCGGGGAACAAGACATGTCGGCGACATTTCGGTGCTCTGTGAATAGCCACTATAGAATGGGGAATAAATGAAAGGTCAACATGGCTGGGATAGTAATAGTGAGGCTGCAGGCTTGTTAACTCATTATTATTAATTTTTTTGATTGGGTAACAAAAATAATAGACACAGGTGGTGCAGTAGACATTGCTTATTTAGATTTCAGTAAGGCTTTTGATACTGTTCCGCATAGAAGGCTTATCAATAAATTGCAATCTTTGAGCTTGAATTCCAATATTGTTGAATGGATTAGGCAGTGGCTGAGTGACAGGCAGCAGAGGGTTGTGGTAAATGGAGTTTATTGGGCGCAAGGTCTTGTTACCAGTGGGGTACCTCAGGGGTCAGTACTTGGACCCATTCTCTTTAATATTTTTATTAGTGATATTGCAGAAGGTATTAATGGAAAAGTATGTCTTTTTGCTGATGACACAAAAATTTGCAACAGGGTTGACGTTCCTGGAGGGATCAGCCAAATGACAAATGATTTAGGTAAACGAAAAAAATGGCGGGAGCTGTGGCAATTGAGTTTTAATGTGGATAAGTGCAAGATAATGCACCTGGGACGTAAAAACCCAAGGGCTGAATATAGAATATTTGATACATCTGAGGAAAGGGATTTAGGGGTTATTATTGCAGAGGATCTAAGGGTAAGTAGTCAATGTAATAGAGCAGCAGGAAATGCTAGCAGAATGCTTGGTTGTGTAGGGAGAGGTATTAGCAGTAGGAAAAGGGAAGTGCTCATGCCACTGTACAGAGCACTGGTGAGACCTCACTTGGAGTCCTGTGTGCAGTACTGGAGACCGTATCTCCAGAAGGATATAGACCTCTTAGAGAGAGTTCAGAGAAGGGCTACTAAAATGGTGTACGGCTTGAAGGAGAAAAGTTACCAGGAAAGGCTTAATGATCTTAACTTGTATAACTTGGAAAAAAGACGAGACAGAGGAGATATGATAGAAACATTTAAATACGTAAAGGGAATCCACAAGGTAGAGGAAGGGAGTATATTTAAAAGGAAACAAAGTAGCAAAACAAGAGGACATAGTCTTAGATTAGAGGGGCAAAGGTTTAAAAGTAACATCAGGAAGCATTATTTTACTGAGAGGGTGGTGGATACATGGAACAGTCTTCCAGTAGAAGTGGTAGAGGCCAAAACAGTAATTGAATTTAAGCAGGCATGGGATAGGCATAAGGCTATCCTAAACAAAAGATAAATCCAGGTAAAGTATCCATGTAATTGGGCAGACTAGATGGGCTGAAAGGTTCTTATCTGCCGACATTTTTCTATGTTTCTATTAAGTTATTAACCTCTTCACTACCTAGTGATTTTCCAAAAATCCATTGCCAGGAATCTGTGAATTTTTGGCGAATCATTTTTAATGAATGATACAGTAAGAAATATTTGGGAATATTCCCAGGTATTTCTTACTGCAATATCCTATTTGGCAGGCATCTATCGCCATCTACTGGCCAAATGGATTTACTTCAGTTTGAACTGCATTCTGTGTCTCTGTGTCGGCTGGGGAATGCCCATATCTCAAGTGACATCCCCCAGCTGGTTTTAAACTGTTTTAGCACCTTGGGAATTATGTCCAAAGTACTTAAACTTTGAGGGCGCCTTTTGGAGCCCAATAGCAAATTAAATTTGTTTGCTATAAACAAATTTAATTTACAATCATACAACACAGCCCCAGGGCGTGTTAACAGTAACACAATCTCAGGCTGCTGTCTGTTACCGCTGATAGTAGGTAGTAAAGGGGTTAATCCAGCTCTGCCCGTATCCATACAAGTTTTTTTATTGTCAATTCGACTGAACCTCAATTCACTGTTAATAGTCATAAAATTGCTTCTTTGATCTCACTCCACAATGTTCCATTAATCCCTGTTATTGCTAATATAGATGACTAATAATTAGGCTAGGGTCAGACTAACGCATTTTTCACGTTGTCCGTGAAAATGTGCGTTCGAAGAATGGACGTATTTTTTCACGGAATACGCAATAGCGGTCATACTATGCGCAGTTTCATCCGTGATTTTGTACGGATCATCAATAAAACACTTCTTGCATCTGGACGTTATGTTGGCCGGACATTAGCAGCGTCTGACGTCTCCAATTCACGCACACACGCCTCTAGCGGACGCAGCGCACTCTCTACGTCAGTACTAGTGGTTTAACGTTCTCGAAAAAATGCGTTCATTTTCCACTTGCGTTGCGCAGCCGGACTTTCGCGCGGCCGTACTTCGTATATTGGCTGTCATTGCCCGTCATTTGCTGCTAGTGCGGCCGTGATTAAGTGCGCCAGAACGCGCGTTCGCACTGCCTCAGTCTGACCCTAGCCTTAGTTGATTACATTTTTTCAGTGACAAAAACCAGACTATAACTAAGGCTAGGGTCAGACGAACGCATTTTTCGCGTCGTCCGTGAAAAAGTGCGTTCGAACGAATGGACGTATTTTTTCACGGAATACGCGATAGCGGTCATACGATGCGCATTTTCGTCCGTGATTTCGTACCGATCATCAATAAAACCCTTTTTGCTTCTGGATGTTATGTTGGCCGGACATTAGCAGCGTCTGACGTCTCCTAATCACGCACACACGCCGCTAGCGGACGCAGCGCACTCTGTACATCAGTACTAGCGGTATCACATTCTAGAAAAAATGTGTTTGTTTGCCGCTTGCGTTGCGCAGCCTCACTTTCGTGCGGCCGTACTTCGTATATTGCCCATCATTGGCCGTCATTTGCTGCTACTACGGCCGTGATTAAGTGCGGCTGCACGCGCGTTCGCACTGCGTTCGTCTGACCCTAGCCTAAGTTATGACTAAAACTATGATGAAAATCTATTGACATTTTTGTAGACTAATAAAAATTAGAGGAAAAATATTGGGGAGGAATTAGTTTTATCCTAGTTTTAGTCCTTTAGGACTTAACCCCTTCACTTCCGAGATCGATATAACTCGGGACTTCAAAGGCATCATCAGGTACCGATATCGAGTTATCTCGGTCTGCAGCTCAGAAGTACAAACGCTAATTAAATTAATTTGCTGCACACAGAGTTCATTTGCTTTTGGGATGCAGAAGGTGCCCCCAAAGTTTCAACCCTGTGGGCACGATGCCCGAGGTGCTAAAACTGGTTAAAATCAGCTGAAGAATGCCCTGACATATCGGGCTTTCAGCAGCCAATGCGGGGAATCACGAGCTGCAGCTCAAACTGCTGTAACTCCATTTGGCCAGTAGATGGCGCCATCTGACTGCCAAATACTTTATTGCAGTAGTAAATACACTGGGAATATTCCCAAATATTACTTACGGTGTAATTAATCAAAAATAATTTTTCAATAGAATCACTTGGTAGCAAAGGGGTTAAACTAAATGGCATTTTAGTTGAAGACTAAAACATTGACGTAAATCCATTGACATTTGACTAAAACTATGATGAAAATCTATTGACATTTTGATCGACTAATATAAACCAGACGGAAATGTTAGGAAGGGAGCGATTTTAATTTAGTTTTAATCATAGTCCGTTGAGTGAAAGGCCATTTAGCTTTAGTCATATTTTAGCAGACTAAATTGACACTAAGTCCTGCTTGTATCCTTAATAACAGTATTAAAAGGAGACTAAATTTACTCAGCTTTATTGGACCAAACACAACGTTTAATTAAGCTGGTCACTTTTTAATAAGTGCTACATTGTGCTGACATGCCGCTGCTTGATGTCCTGATTTAACCACTGTATGATGATGAAAAAAACTCAAGACATATTAAACATTCGATATCTGGGCATTATCAGAAGTATTCAGGACCCAATCTCATTGGACCAATGACCCTGAAGTCAGATATTGCATTTTCAGAGGCTTCTCAGCAGAATACCGACACGTGGCCAGGGGACGGGGGAGATATTGCAGACTGCACACTATCTCCGTCTTCCAGATACTGACTTGCATGTTGTTGCCCGTCTAAGGGCCCTATGCCATGTTCACACTAAAATAGGGATGCTAACGGGGAAAATCTGCACCTGCAGATTTCCCCGTAGTGGTCTCATTTTAAAGTGATACCCCAGTATTGGTGCTACCGCAGTACCTCGCCCCAGATCGCAGCCCTAACGCTTCCACGCCGACACTAGTATCAACCCCTGGAGTGCGTAGGACTCCATGGAAGGTTGTACTTCCTGGCCCGCGAGCCCTGCGCGATCTCTCTCGCTCTCGCGAGATCGTGCAGTGCCGTGGAGTAATCGCGGAAGGAGATTAGGAACTATTTGTCCCCAGTCTCATTCTGCTCCCACAGATTGGGGCACTGTTCTCGCTGCGGGATGAGAGGTGCGTATCGGATTTATTGGGGGGATTAAGGGGTGTTAAAAGATTTTGCATATGTGGAATCAGTTAGCACCAACTTTTAGGTGTAGCTAAAATGTTGGCTTGCGCGTCCCTGCGGTAATTGGCACTAGCACTTTGTAATACCTTACTTATCGAAACGCTAATTACTGATTGCGCTCCCCGTGTTAAGTATAGGATGCACGAAGTACGGTAAGCTCGCAGAAGTGATTTCTTATGGCTTTAGCGTCAGGAATGTAATATGGGGCATGTGTTAAAGTCACTTATCCTGGTGGTAACGCTTTCAGATCCGATTGGTAATATTAGCGTTCACTAGGGAATAGTGTCCTTAATATGGTAATATTAAGGGGAAACTAAAGGGTTAAAACAGGATATGGTAGAAAGGGAGAGGTTAAAATTAAGCCCTCCTGCCCCTCTCCACATTGCCCCTCCCATTTTAACCCTGTAGTTTCCTTTATAAAATGTCCTAAATCCAGGGCTGGTCTCCCTCTGATCTCTGCAGGTCATGACATGTTTCCAGCTCAGTATGTCACGTGAGGACAGGGGGTGGATGATCCAGGGGCTCTTATTGCAGGAAGGCTTTGATACTATTCGATAAGGCTAGTTCTCAAAGGTCTCAAAGCCCTGAAGTTTGAGCTGAGGGATCATTGAGCTGAAGTTCAAGGCCGGACTAAGCCTTGCGTTTGAATGGAAACCTGAGCCCCCCTCGGAGGAAAGAGAAGGAGCACAGGTACAGTGTCGTTTTACATATCTGTAAGTCAGGGCAAGTTGAAAGATTCATCTCTAGCTGTCACAGGCGTTCGTAAAGCATCACTGGAGTTAGTTTTCCTACCACTAAGATAAATGGGAAATGCGCTGTTTTCGGGAACATAGGAATGAAGGAAATTCAGCAAAAATTTAGCAATGGCAAGTATATGAACAGTTGCATTGAAGACGGGAGCGTCAAATAGCTGATAGGAAGCACTGTGCATCCTTTGCGATGCAACACCTATGCTTTATTTATGTTTTTCTTTTAATATCTGGATCTTGTCCATCAGAATTCGACATGAGAGAATCTCATCGGAAGTAATCGTTGGAGAGCATATATTGCATTTACTGTTAACTATTTGACATGTTCAAGCAGATGCTGCTCAGCAGAATACTGGCTTGTGGCCAAGGGCAAAGAGAGACAACGTAGACTGCACACCATCCTATACGTCTTCTGGAGAGGGACCTGCTAGTTGTTCCAATACAAGCTGGAACTCATGCTCTACTGATGAATATCCACAGGTGGTAATGTTTATAAGCTATCAGAATCAGCTGGAAAATCACTAAACAACAGATGGTGCGTTTATCAACATATCAGAACAAACCACAAAATGCTGCCTGGTTCGTTCGGCGGGTTTTTTTTATGCTTTTAAGAAAAGGATGCAAAGAATTCAAGATGTTTATAGTGTTTAGCCTAGACATTGATTTTTCTCCAGAACATTCCATTTTGAGCTAAGGAGTTAAAGATATATATATATATATACATTTATAAATAAAAAGAAGTGGTTAAAGCTCATCCCATAAACATTTGGCAAACTGCTCTACTGGAAAGCAACCAATTATGTGTACTGAGCCAAATTATCTTTTATTTTTGTTTGTTTTAAGTAATAAGTTAGAGGAAATGTTGTCCAAACCATTTCCTCAAGAGTCACCGAGAGGCAACATTTTTTCAGGTCGATACACATCAAAACACATTTGCTCACTCATGTATACAGAAAAGTTAATTAATTGATTATATTTTTAATTCTGGCAGAATTTGCGCTTTTATTTAAGGAGTGAGCTGGGTTTTATTTAATGATTTGCATTTAAATGTAGAGTATCCCAGCAGGATTGGATATCACCATAATACAAATACATGCAACAAACAAGAGTCAAGCTCATAATTTTTTTTATCCTCAAGGGTATATATTATACAATCGTTTAATATACACACCTTGAGTAAGCAACCAAATAAAATCAAAAATACACAAATCACAAATAAACAAACAACATAAATACTAGGAGCCCCAGGGTTTACTGACTGCGTGCAGAGATTGGGTACCCAACCTTTTGGCCTCATAGCCATTGTCAAGCGTTACCTTGACCCTTGGTATCCCTTGACAAAGGATTTTAGGCCGATTAGGATTTTAGGTTTTAGTTGTTCCAGTGTTGTTTTTTGGAAAATAATTTTATTTAATTATACAGTAAGAAATATTTCTGTAATAATCTATTTGGCAGGCAGCTGTCGCCATCTACTGGCCAAAAGGAGTTACTGCAGTTCAGGTCTCCGTGCAGGATCAACTCAAGAAAAGTCAGAGACAGTTCCTGCTGATTTTAAAAAGCAATAAAAACTCAGGCATTATGTCCATGGTGCTAAAACTTTGGGGGTACCTTCTGGAGCCTAAATGCAAATGAAACACATTCTGTTAACATGATATCGGGCTGCTGTGCCTGCTAATGTTGATTGTGTATATACTGCTACTGCAGCTAGTGTCTCCATGTCTCAATATGTCAGGGCATTCCTTAGTTGATAGTAACCAGTTTTAGCACCTTGCGTATTATGCCCACAAGGCTAAAACTTCAAGGGCTCCCTTTAGAACTCAAAAGCAAATCAAATTTGTTTGCAACAAACTAGTTTAACCCTTAAGGACCACTGACGTACATAGTACATCCTGCAGAAATTCCCCTTAAGGATCAAGGACGTACTATGTACGTCATGGTCCTTAAACCCCCTCCCTCCCTCCCTATATTCACCTCTCTGGCCAAGGTCCCACGCCGGACTGACTTCCTTGAAGTCAGGCTGATGGTTTTATGGACACCAGCCATCGTGATGATGTCATCACCATGCTTAATGATGTCATTGTTGGGCGACCCCCAGCACCAAGTGACAAAAATGAAAGGGGAGGGAGGCTCTTGGAGCCCTCTCCCTACCAAATGGCTGCAGTTAGAAAAGAAAAAGCACCGCTGGAGGGGGCAGAGTCTGCCCTTTTCAGCAGTGCTTTTCTTTAACCCCTTAGACGCCGGATTGCAATTCTCTCCCGGAAGTGGCTGACATCTTTGTCAGCCAAGCCCCCGGGTCACCCCCCACTCACTGTCGTCGTCGCCATATGTGCAATGACATCAGTTGGACAGTTATCCCCCTAGCTGCCAAGTGGAGCTAGGGGTATCCTTTGGATCCCCATGTCTCCCGATCCGTGGCAGCTAGAGGGTCATGGTATACTCGGAAAGGACTGATCACTAAGTTTGGTGTAAAAATAAAAATAAATAAAGAAAAAAATTAATTTTTTTTTTTAAAATTGTCTGGGGAGTATAATAAAATAGGACTTCAAATCACATTTAAACATGATGAGCATAAAACAGTCAAAATGTGCTCAGCACACAGAAGTGAAATGACTCATCAGTGAATTGGTTAAAAAGCAAAACCATGTAAAAATTGGGTAGTTCTAACTTCAGGACAAAATTTCTAAACTGTTTAGCCGGGGTCTTTTTTGGCGGTTGTAGATTTTAGGGATTAAAGTGTGTTTTTCAATTTTTTCATCTTATTTCATATTTTTTTTTAGTAAATTATATGATATGATGGAAATAATGGTATCTTTAGAAAGTCCATTTAATAGACGAGAAAAACGGTATATAATGTGTGTGGGTTCCATAAACGAGTAAGAGGAAAATTAGAGCTAAACACAAAAAGCGCAGAAACGTAAAAAAAAACAGCAACGGCACTTTCAGACAGACAATGTTAAAACCGCCTGGTCACGATGGGGTTAATTTGCAATAATACAGCACAGCCCTAGATTATGGTAACATAATATTGGGCTGCTTTGTCTTCTGCCACTGATCGTGTATACACGATCATGGTAGTGAAGAGGTTAAGCAGTATGATATAGGTGTGATGTTTTTTTTTTAAAAAATTAACATGGCACCAGTGGCCTCCATATATAAGATACAATTGAGTATAATGAAATAAAACGTGTAAGATTAAGCTATAATTTATTTTATATAGGGTCTATTAAGAAGAACACTTTGTTACCTTATTATAACAGATTCTGAAATGTATCCTTGTTACAGCCGAAACATTCCAAACATAATGCTTTTGACGTTTGTGGTAATTTTAATTTTTTTTTTTAATACCTGGCATAATTTGATTTGATCACGCTGAGAAAATATTGATCTAATTTGCAGTAATGTGCATTAGATTTCTTTGTTGTGCACTGCTATGCACTTCAATTCAAAGAAAAGAATAATCTTACTATTGTCCCAATAACAATTATAGAGAAATGCAATCTAGTGGAACTATAAATCTGCAATAAATAGATTTTCTCCTTTTGTAATTTTCTTGAACAGTCATCAGGATTTGACTGACATAGTGTAAATCTAACAGAAATGTTAAAATCAACAATGTAATTGACTTGATCACTAATTGCTGTTTGCAAAATTATTACCTCCACGTATTAAACTTTTGAACTGAATACATACAAAATAAAAAAAACTAAAACAGCTGTAGAATTCTTACTTGGAAGATTATTATATATTTGAACTGCTTATTGCTTTATGACTGGGTCTTAGCAAATATGTCGCACGATTTAATCTTATCAGACATTTTTTAAAAAAATATTGATAAGTGTGACCAATATTTTTTCCAATTAATCATTAAAAAAAAATGGCAACAGACAAATGCTGGAATACAATGCTGTTGCAAAAAAAAGCAGTGATGTTAAAAATTTTTTTTTAGTTAAATTCTGGTTAAAATTACATATTGCTTAAAAAAAATCAGTAACATGTCCTCCAGGTCTGATTTGTTTTAAAGAATAGCTCATATAATCTATAACCAAAATGGGGTATTTAGTGATCATAATGAAATTATTAACAATGCAGCTTTTAAAATACCAATAGAGTATAAAAATAATATCTGTATGTGCTGCATGATGCCTGTGTATGGAAATTACAGTAACACCTTGTATCTGTATGTGCTGCATAATGCCTGTGTATGGAAATTACAGCAACACCTTGTATCTGTATGTGCTGCATAATGCCTGTGTATGGAAATTACAGTAACACCTTGTATCTCTATGTGCTGCATAATGCCTGTGTATGGAAATTACAGTAACAACTTGTATCTGTATGTGCTGCATAATGCCTGTGTATGGGAATTACAGTAACACCTTGTATCTGTATGAGCTGCATAATGCCTGTGTATGGGAATTACAGTAACACCTTGTATCTGTAGTGTACAGGGAGTTTCAGTCATTACAACACCCTGAATCTTATCCCTGTAAAGCAGCGAGTGACCCCAGAGCTCTCCCTGTATTCTGCCCTCTCACTGTCTGTTGTAATGCAGCAAAAACGTTTTGAACTTTTTGTTACAGTGAGAATTGGGGCTGCTGTTTGCAGCTTGTTTACAGTAATAAAGGGTGACTGGAGAGAAATAAAACAAAAGATTTCATTTCTCCACAGGGAGTACATTAATCCTGCTTTAAAAAGGTATGCAAACGGTGTTTTGATATGCTAATGATTGGGATTTTCAGAGGATTTCAATGCAAAATCGAGTTATTGAGGGTTATGGAAGTTAGCAAAGATCCGAACATTCACAGTTCTAAACTGGCAAAGCTCACAATTATTTTTACAATTGTATACATATTACACTTTCAGTAGCACTATTTCATACAGGTCACTTTTACCCCTTAAGGACCAAGGGTCTTCAAAGTCAATGTATTTTTTTATTTAATTTATTTATTTGTAAAGTAGCATATTTATGACGGAACAGTTCTGTCATTGGTCCTTAAGGGGTTAAGAAATGTTTCGGTCCTTTTGCCCTTGACTATTAGCGAATGTGAGGCAAACAGTAGCATTTTGCTAAGCTGTCATCACTATTTTGTCGCACTGACATGCTTTCTACTTAGACGGGCAATAAAAATATAGTTGGTTTTATTCTCTGTTTCATAATATGCTTTAGACTCTTACTAGCTATTAAAGTATGCATTAGTTGAAATCCCACGAGAAGACGGCAATATCTTTTTATTTATAAAGAAAAAAAGACATTAAGAGCATAACAGTGGAAAGAAGTCATTTTGAATTCTTTTTTGAAGCACCAGTCGGAATTGTTTCTCAGCGTGAGATGTTTTGCTGATGCATAAGACTCTGCGATTCGCATTTTCAGCTCATTACGGTACATGCAAAAGAGAGATAGGTGTAAGACAAAGGATGGAGTGTCTTTTAAAATGTTACTTCCACTTGGAACGATGTACTTTTACAAAATTTTCTTTTGAACTTTAATATTTATATATTTTTTTAACGGACAAGAGTCAAAGCCTGTTCGGAATTAATAATAACTGGATAATCCATTTGATAAGTTATTACTGTCTCAGGCTCATTTAAAGAGTGCGCTTCTTCCTCTAATAAATTTACATAAAACTTTTACGGGTAAAATTTCATTAAATTTCATCAACGCACTTGTTGGAGATAATGGACTTTGCTTTACGCTTGTGTGAGGTTTTAAGGCAAGATGAAGGTACCACACTGAAAATGCAGGAAATAGATTTTTTTTAAAGCTATGTATAATTTTAACTGAAAATTTACCGAAAAGTCAATACAAGTCCTGCATTCTGAACAGTTTTATCAGGGACAACAAGTTACACCAGGACTCCCAAACGTTTCCGGTCTGCCGCCTCCTTGGCTACTGTGCAACCGAGCAGCCTTTGGTATTAGATATAGTTTATTACAAATTCCAAACTACAACTAATCAAACACTGTAACCACATGCTAGAGATGTGCACCGCTGAAAATTTAGTTTCGTTTCGGGGTTTTTTCCAGGTGTTTTTTTTCATTTCGGGTCGTTTCGGACCATTTTCGTTTCGATTCGGTGATTCGATTCGGTGATTCGATTCAAAATTTCAGATTGATTCGGGTCATTTTGGCGTTTGGATTATTTCGGTGATTCGGATCATTCGGGTGATTCGGTTCGGTTTGGTTTTTCGTTTTTTAATGAGTTATTTGGTTTTTTTATTGCTTATTTAAGAATGGGAAGTAGATTACTACCAATAGAATGAAAGTTCCTTTACTTAGTTATTCTTTTAAGATTTTTTAAGCATTTTTTGGGTGAAATTTTAGGTTTCTTAACTTTTTTTAAAGAAACAAGGCTTTTTAACCCATAATATACATACAGAAAAAATGACGTCGCTCCCATACTCACCGGAGCGGCTGCAACAACCAGGAGTAACAGCCCAGTTAATGTATAAAACATAACAAGGGAAAAAAGTGTCATTTGCGCTCGTTTCTATGTATTCCATGTGCAACAAAACACTGAGGTTTTTGTTTGTTTCAATGGCCATTGCAACGTAAACTCACTCGCCACTTCAAGGCACCTCTTTATAGAGTGAGTACCTAACCTGGTTGTTGCAGCCGCTCAGGTGATTATGGGCGCAACGCCATTTTTTCTGTATGTATATTATGCTTGTAACACCAGTCCGTCGTTCTGCAGCTGTTCCTCTTTCCATGTTTTTGTTTTTAATCCCAAATGGGAAGTGCTTGGAGCGTGTATAAATAAAACCCACCATTTCTCTGCCTCTCCTTAGCTGAAAAGCAGCAGGAGCGGCTTGGAGCTGCTCAGTAGAGTGGCTTTTGGTTACATTGGTTAGGTACTCACTCTATAAAGAGGTGCCTTGAAGTGGCGAGTGAGCTTACGTTGCAATGGCCATTTAAAAAAACAAAAACCTCAGTGTTTTGCTGCACATGGACTACATAGAAACGAGTGCAGATGACACTTTTTTCCCTTGTTATGTTTTTAACCCATAAGTTTCAATGCAGCATATGAATCCTCACAATGTCGGGCAGCACCTCTACAGTATAATAATGCAGCATATGATTCCGCACACTGCCGGGCAGCACCTCTACAGTATAATAATGCAGCATATGAACCCGCACACTGCCGGGCAGCACCTCTACAGTATAATTAATGCAGCATATGATTCCGCACACTGCCGGGCAGCACCTCTACAGTATAATAATGCAGCATATGATTCCGCACACTGCCGGGCAGCACCTCTACAGTATAATTAATGCAGCATTTGAATCCGTACACTGCCGAGCAGTACCTCTATAGAATAATGCAGCATATGAATCCGTACACTGCCGAGCAGTACCTCTATAGAATAATGCAGCATATGAATCCGCACACTGCTGGGCAGCTCCTCTACAGTATAATTACTGCAGCATAAAACAAAAAAACAAATTAATCGAATGACCCGAAATGATCCGAATCATCGAAATGATCCAAATGCCGAAATTACCCGAATCACCATATCGACCCGATTCATCGAATCTACCCAAAATTTTGAATCATCAGAATTATCGAATCAAATGACTCGAAATTTTGAATCGATCCGAAATTTCATGTGGTTGACATTTTGGATACGGGATGCCCTCGGAAGCACCAAAATGGTAAATTTCGTCCGAAAATCGATTCGGTACAAAACTAATTGCACATCCCTACCACATGCCCCCATTTTCCTATATACCCCCTTGTCCTGTCCCCACACCATGTACCCCTGGGGTCTATGTGCAGCTGGACAGGCAGGTAAACCTTTCCTATGGCTAGGGTCAGACTGAGGCAGTGCGAACGCGCGTTCTGGCGCACTTAATCACGGCCGTGCTAGCAGCAGATGCCGGGCAATGACGGCCAATATACGAAGTACGGTCGCACAAAAGTCCGGCCGCGCAACGCAAGTGGAAAATGAACGCATTTTTTCGAGAACGTTAAACCACTAGTACTGACGTACAGAGTGCGCTGCGCCCGCTAGCGGCGTTTGTGCGTGAATTGGAGACATCAGACGCTGCTAATGTCCGGCCAACATAACGTCCAGATGCAAGAAGTGTTTTATTGATGATCCGTACAAAATCACGGATGAAACTGCGCATCGTATGACCGCTATCGCGTATTCCGTGAAAAAATACGTCCATTCTTCGAACGCACATTTTCACGGACAACGTGAAAAATGCGTTAGTCTGACCCTAGCCTATGAGTCAAATAATCCCACAATGCGCTTCGGCGATTCCATTTTGCCATTCCATTTTGAATTCACCGCAGGGTCCCCAAAGTGCTCCAAACACAGAGCTGTCAAAGACCACCGAGCGCCGACATACTGACAGCTGAATGTCGCCGGACTGCAATAAAAAAACAAAACGGAACTCTGCTATTCTTCTAATAGGTGTTTAAACCAATAAAAATGCATTAAAACATGTCTAAATAATAAAAGAGGTCTTATAAAAACTAAAAAAAGGTCTGTTACAGAATAAACAAGAACTCCTTTTAAAAATATTGGGAATCAAAAATTTTGTCTAAAGAATATAAAAAATACAAAAGAAATGTTCCAAAAAAAAAAGAGTAAAAGACCTTTTGCTGAAAATTAAAAGAATAAATGGTTGAATAAAAAAATAAGATAAAAAGAAAATATTTTTTTTTCCATTTGAATCCTATGGGATTCGCCTGTTTAAACCTGTCCAAATTTAGGCATTTTGCTGACACTTTGGTGCAGTTCCGTGTTCTCTGATAGATTAACCATTACTTCTCTAGGGGTCAATTTTACTGCTGCAGCACATCGCCAAATTGCGGCAAACTGCACCAGTATTTGGCGAATTGATAGCTTTCTGAATAGACGAGCTGCCATAAAATTGCACCGTACGGTAAAATTCACTGATTGGTGCAATTCGGTGGCAAATACGTCACTTATTGAATAACCCCTTTAGATTCCACTGCTCCCAGAAGGACCCACTTTGGGATGACACAAAACAAACCCTTCAGTACCTAATCTATAGCACCCCATGGTATCAGTATCCTGCCGCCGTCACCAAGACTGAATAATGAGTACCAAGTGAGTTCAAATTAGCACTTAAATATATAGCATCCCAAACTGGGTCCTTAACATCCATATATTTAAAGTACCCAAACAGCAAAAAGCACCCAAAAAAGAACACATTATAGCAGTGTGAAAACTTGATGATCATTCCCCAATACCAATATTTAATGAACCTATGTCCTTCCCACATTTCATGCACCCTACACCAACTGTCAGCAACCTTAGCACCCCCCCCCAAAAAAAACACAATCAGGGTAATTCAAAGCGATTCGAAAAGTCACTGCACGTTCGGTGACTTTTCGTTCTCTTCAATTCGGTTCCCTTTGCCGATCCCATTTTGGTGACCCTGCGGTGTATTCAGCAAACACCACAGGGTCCCCGAATTGCAGGGAAAAGCCGCCGCAAACCCGCCGAAAACTAACCGCAAAACCCGGCGAATGCACGCCGAAAACCCTCAAAAACATCTGGATTAACCTGCCGAAAACCACGGAAAAACCCGAGCAGAAGCCGATCACACGCCGGAGAAAGCCAAGACCGCAGAGTGAAGTGAATAAATTAGCAATACAGTTTGCATGAATGATTAAAAAGTGAAACGCTGTTTGCAAAGAAACTACTGAGTGAAAATGTCTAAAATTTACATATGAGGTCCAGGGAATGATAATAAAGAGGTATGTTACAGGAAAAATAAGTAAACTTAAAAAAAATCTGACTTTAAAAAAAAAAAAACTTAAAATATCCTAAAAAATCCTTAAATAAAGAGACTCTTTACTGCAGAATTTTATAATGAACAGTTTATTAGATATTGAATTAAAACGGGAATATTTTTAACATTGAAGCCTATGGGATTCTCCTGAATAAACTTGCCGAATTAAACCACCGAATGGCATGGCATTTCGGGAACCTTTCACTGCTGGTTTTTGTTCTCTGAATAGCCGAAGCATTGCTTTTTCATGCGGTTTTCACTGCCCTCGAACAGGCACCGAACAGGCACCGTATGTTCGGGCAATTCGCCAGGATTTGGCAAATTGCCTGCTCTCTGGATAGCCGAATGGCCAAGAAAGGTAACCGAACGCTGATTCCGAGCGTTCGGTTACCTTTCTCAAGCAATTCGGATCTCTTTGAATTACCCTGAATGTTTTGGAACTATATATCCCATGATGTCTAGTCAGCTCAAAATCTGATACTATTCCAACTATCATACTATATACTAGTAGTGTCTTTAATACAACGTAACTTCAGAATAAATAGGATGGAGAAGATTTTACATTACCAACATCCCCATTTTGTGTTGGTATCACTGCATCATTCTTTCTTTCTGTACCCTCACTTTATAGATTGCTTTTTCTGTTAAACGTTTATAGACAATGTAAAAACCCCAAACCCTTCAAGAAAAACAATAAATGACAGGAGCCAAGACAGATCTTAACAAATAACTCTGATAAAAGACATATAACTAGCAATGCTTAATAAAAAATAAACATAAAAGAGAAAGGTATAAAACAAATATAACAAATGGTACAATAAAAACAATTCTATAAAATAAAACAGGGGGAAAAAACAGAAATTTTAACTTTTAATGTGTCTGGGATCTCCATATTTTCTTTTCTGATGTTGATATTATTAAATAAAAAGAAAATTCTAAATTCATCAAGAGCCACTACCACCAAAACATGAAATGTTATTATTGTGCTTGTTTTATGTTGCTGATATCATACATGTGTTTTGTTTTTCTCTTGTATGTTTAGTTAAGAAAATATTTTCCTCTATGTTTGTCACTGGGTGCATCCATTGTGTGATACTTTCAGGGCTATTCAGAAAGAGGTGAAAACCTTGAGAATGGCTGGAGAATTGAAAATTCTAGGACAAAATAGTCAAACCAGAAAAATCCTCCCATTTATCTCACTTTCCAAATTGGCTATATGGTCTAGATTGTCATTCTCCTGCCAATTCTCAAGGTTTTCACCTCTCTCTGAATAACCCTGTTAGTGTTGTCAACTGGGCCCCCAGACACAGTATCTTTCCATCACTTGCTCCTCACTGTGTGGCTTTGGCCATAGAATGGAGAATATGGGTGGATCACTGACTCACATCATTGTATTGTGTGCCATGTATTCAAAGGACATCAGCAGGGGAGTAGATTATAAATTTTTTAAGCTCTCTGTTTTATTTCAATCAGCTGCCATCTCTTATCTGGGGTAGCCTGGAGAACACAATACACTCCCTGCTGCCTAAGGCCCGTGTCAGACGAACGCAGTGATCACGACCATGTTGCCGCACAGTTTAACATCTGTCGTAGCATAGAATCCTAATCAATAGAAACCCGCACCGAACAGTGCACTCACAACGCACGTGGCAAACGGACACAAGTTAGGCAAGAACATCAAACCTCTAGAATGGACGTGCGGAGTGCGCAACGTCCACATAGCGTTCTGTGTGAGAGATGGGGAGATGTTAGACACAGCGCCTTTGCGACGTCCAGCACCTTGACGCACACAACGGCATTTCATATCATGTATCAATTTTTATAATTTTTCATATTAATTTTGTTTCCCATAGTTCCCTTCTTTTTCCTACGTCTGTCAAGAAAAATGGATCGTGTGTTGTCTACAGTAGGGATGAGCCGAACACCCCCGTGTTCGGTTCGCATTCGAACTCGAACAATTTCAAAAGTTTGAGTTCGAACGCGTACACGAACCGAAATCAATGCAAGTCAATGAGACTCGAAAGTTCAATTTTAGAGAGCCCTCCAAGAGGGCATATATGCAGCATATTTGCCATAAAAGGTGTATGGTGGTCCGGGTAGTGCCCTGGGGGTCAGGAAACAAGGACAAAAAGTTTTAAAAAAAACATTTTTGAAGGAACAGTGAGTTTTCCATGAAATAAAGGTTAATTTAAGAAAAAAAATGAAAAATTCCTTCAAATATCGTGCCTAGGAGGTCCCCATAACCTGCCCGTGAAGTGGCGGATTTGTAGGATGTATAGAAACATTTAAAAACAAAAAAATGACATTTCAAATGATGGTAAATGGTTTTCCTTTAATCTATTCATAAACAACTGCTTAGGACGGCAGTCTGTTTAAAAGAGGAGACATTTTAGGACACGCAGAACAAGTTTAGTGATTTTTTGGGCTAAATTATGGTGAAACTTATGCAGGCTTTGGATGAAAGTAACAATAGGTGCTTTAAAAATGGGCCTTTAGTGTTGGCAACAGTGCTGTCACACCATAACCCCTCTGTGGTATTTTGGAAGAGTGCAGGGTTGGACCCTGAGGTCCAATATTAAAATGATATAAATCTGGTAATATAGGCGTCAGTGGCAGTGCACCCAAATATTGTGCCTTTGGTGGCAGCAAGTGCTTTCACACCGTAAGCAACCCCTCTGTGGTATTTTGGAAGAGTGCAGGGTTGGACCCTGCGGTCCAATATTAAAATGATATGAATCTGGTAATATAGGCGTCAGTGGCAGTGCACCCAAATATTGTGCCTTTGGTGGCAGCAAGTGCCTTCACACCGTAACCCCTTTGTAGTATTGTGGAAGAGTGCAGTGGTGGAGGTTTTGGGAATGCAGAAGAGATCCCCGATCTATTCAGTTACGTCAACATCAGGGGATTGATAGCTGCTGATCCAGGACTGATTCATTTTTATAAATGTCAGCCAGTCTACAGAGTCGGTGGACAGACGCACTCTTTTGTCTGTGACAAAACCTCCAGTGGCACTGAACGTCCTTTCAGAAAGCACGCTGGATGAAGGGCAACCTAGTAGCTGCATAGCATATTGACTAAGTTCTGGCCAGTGATCCAATCTCAACACCTAGTAAGCCAGTGGATCATCTGCTGTAAAGGTATCCAGGTCTGCCCTTGCCACTAGGTAGTCCTGCACCATATGGTGAAGACACTGGCATTGAGTGCCTACATTTGACGTCCCTGGGCGTCTTGGACTAAAAAAAATTAAAAAGGCATCAGTCAAGCAGCCCCGGACTTCACTGCTCTTCCTCTGATCATCCGCAGCCTCAGAAGCACCTGTGTCATCACTTGATAACCTACCAGTGCCTGGAAAGGTGTTACACAAGTGTTGCTTTAGAGCGTCCTCAAGTTGTTTCATCCTGTGCTCCCTCTGTGCAGGCAGGATGAGCTCTGCAACTTTACCCTTGTATCGTGGATAAAGAAGGCTTGCCAACCAGTAATGATCCCTCTCCTTGATAGCACGAATCCTGGGGTCCTTTACCAGGCTTTGCAGGATAAGGAAGCCCATGCAGCGTAGGTTGGAGGTTGCATTAGCTTCCGAGTCTTCCTGGTCAATGAGGATGACCCCATCGTGCACTTAATCCTCCCAGCCACGTACTAGTCCTTGGGTTTCTGGGCACACAAAACCCTCCCTTGAGGAATCCCCACCTTCAATCCCCCCACTACTTAAATAGTCCTCCTCCTCATCATCTTCCTCCTGTCTCATCTGAGGACCCGCAGGAATGCTCTCTGCAGAAAGACTGGAGCCTTGAGAGCTAGGGAAGGCCTCCTCTTCCTCCTGCTGCTCTGCCTCTAGTGCCACATTTATATTTCCCCGCAGAGTGCGCTCCAGCAGGAACACTAAAGGAATTGTGTCACTGATGCATGCACTGTCCCTGCTCACCATCCTCGTTGCCTCCTCAAATGGTGACAGTACAGTGCATTCATCCTTGATCATCAGCCACTGCGGGGGGGGGGAACTAGGCTTGTGCACCGATTTTTTTTTCGGTTAGATTCGTTTTTTCGGATTTTTAAACTTTTCGATTCGGCTCGTTTCGACCGATTTCTGTTTCGATTTGGTTCGGCTCGACTCGTTTTTCGTGTACATTTTTTTTTCGGAATTTCGACCATTTTTCGTATTTTCGTGTCACTTAGCTTGGTTTTTGTATCGACTTTTCGTATTTTCGGAAATTTTCGTTTTTTCGGAACGTCTGTTCTCCTCGTTTCAAAGCATTAAATTTCGATTTGACACATTTCAAGTACATTCGAAAATTCCGAAAATATTTCGTTTCAGCTCGGAAAACTTTTCAGATCTGCCATTTTCGGATCTAAAAATTTTCGGAAATTCGGCCGCATCCGAAAACACGAATCGGGAAATTTCGTGAAAATTACGAAATTCCGAAACCCGAAACGCACATCCCTAGGGGAAACACGTTGACCTGAACCTGTCCTTGTGCCATTCTCACACAAGTACTCATTGATGGCCCTCTGCTGCTTGTGCAGACGCTGCAGCATTGCTAATGTCGAGTTCCACCTGGTGGGCATGTCACAGATCAGACGGTTTGTGGGAAGGTGGAATTCTCTTTGAATTTCTGCCAGGCGAACACTTGCTGGCAATGACTGTCTGAAGTGACTGTAGACTTTTCTTGCCTGGCTGAGAAGCTGTGCCAGCCCTGGGTACCAGGTTAGGAAACGCTGTACCACCAGATTTAGGACGTGTGCCAGGCATGGTACATGCGTCAACTTACCCAGGCGTAGGGCGGAGAGAAGGTTGCTGCCATTATCACAGACACTCATTCCCAGCTCAAGCTGGCGTGGTGTTAACCATCTCTGCACCTGCCCCTGCAGAGCTGACAGAATTTCTGGCCCGGTGTGGCTCCTGTCCCCTAAACAAACCAGCTCAAGCACAGTATGGCATCTTTTTGCTTGAGCCATTGCGTAGCCCCTGTCACTCGTCGGTTTAACTGCCACTTCACCAGAGACGGAGAAGGAGGAGGAGGAAGAGGTGGTGGTGGAGCAGACAGACCTCATACAAGAAGCTTCTGGAGGCGTGGTGGATGAACAAGCTCCAGCACAGAACCCCGTCTTGGTTCCCTCCCAGCTGCAATCAGAGTTACCCAGTGTGCCGTGAAGGAAATGTAATGGCCCTGTCCATGCTTGCTTGACCACGTGTCTAAAGTCATGTGCACCTTGCTGCTGACTGCCTTTCCCAATGACTTCATAACATTGTGTTCCACGTGCTGGTATAGTGTTGGAATGGCCTTCCATGAAAAGAAATGGCGTTTTGGAACCTGCCACTGTGGTACAGCACATTCAGCAAATTCACGGAAGGAAGCAGTGTCCACCAGCTGGAAAGGCAGCAGCTGTAATGCGAGTAATTTTGCTAAACTGGCATTTAGACGCTGTGCTTGGGGATGGTTGGGACTATATTTTTTCTTACGCTGCAGCAGCTGGGGCAACTTAATCTGACTGCGTAAATCTTCATCTGATGGGATGCTGTCACATTGTGAGGAAAGACCTGGTACACCCATTAATGTAGCATCATCTCTGTCAGTGGAGGTTGTAGGCAATGACATAGCAGAACATATAGTGGTAATAGAGACAGATGATGAGGAGGAGGACCTATGCAAAGTGTTGTGCCAACGGGATGCGTGGCAGGTGGTCATATGTCACCTCATGCACGTGGTACCCAAGCGTGGGATGTCTTTCCCATGCTTGATCCTGATCTGACATAGATTAAAAATAGCGATGGTGCAGTCTGCTGCACATTTCTTAAAGAACTCCCAGACAGCAGAGTTCCTGGATGTGTGCTTTGAAACAACAGCGCTCTGCACCTGAGCAGCTCTGACATCTGATGCCTTGGACTGGCTACGGTTGGTCATAGAGGACATTGTGCCTTGTGTTTGTTGTGCCTCCTCCTCCTCACTTGACTCCTCTGTTTGATCAGGCACCCAGGTGGAGTCAGTGATCTCATCATTGTCATCACCCCTATATCCTCGTCACTGGAGCCAACCTCGCAATATGCTGCAGCTGCTGGGGGAACATTAGGGCCAGTTATTTGTGTGTCACTGGCACCCCCTTCCTCTAGGTTGATTATACTCCCTTCCTCAACCTCAGATATTGAATCAGAGCACTGTAGTTGCTGCACATCCTCAAGCAGCATGTCACTGTCATTGTAGTCAAACAATTCAGCTGACTCCTCCGTGTGTGATAGTGAGGCTACAGCAGCAGTAGCTGTGGACATGGAGGCTGCATTAGATGCTTTGGCAGCTGAGGTGGACTGTAAGCCTGGCTGGCAGAAGACTCATAGGATGAGCCAATCCACCAAATCCTCTGTATGTTGCTGCTGCTTAAGACGGCCAGCACCAATTAGAAAGGACAAGCATGCCCTTACAGAGGATGCACAACGTCCACAACAACCAGAGGCACAGCCTCCCGACACAGAGGCTGCTTGCCCTCTTATCTGTGACTGGGAGCGTCTGCCTGTCCTTTTTGGTCTTTCTGACATGGTGAGTGATATATAGATTAAAGATATACAGAACTCTGATTCAACTCTTTTCTAAAAATTAGAGATATGCAGAACTCTGATTCAACTGTGTTATCTAGATTAAAGATTTCTAGAACTCTGGTATAACTCAGTGAGACACCCTGATAGCTGGCAGCCAGTGACAAGACACAGATTAAAATTCCCAGAAACCTCCTATAAATCTGTGAGACCCCCTGATGGGTGGCAGTGACAAGACACAAATTACAATTCCCAGGAACCTCCTATAAATCAGTGAGCCCCCCTGATGGGTGGGAGTGACAAAAGACAGATTACAATTCGCAGAAAGCATCTATAAATCAGTGAGACCCCCTGATAGGACCCACTGATTGTTGGCAACAGTGACAAAACACAGATTACAATTCCCAGATATCTGATACAAATCTGTGAGACCCCCTGATGGGTGGCAGTGACGACACAGGTTATAATTCCCAGATATCTGCTACAAGTCTGTGAGACCCCCTGATGGGTGACAAGACACAGACTACAATTCCCAGGAACCTCCTATAAATCAGTGAGACCCCCTGATGGGTGAGAGTGAGAACACACAGATTACAACAATTCCCAGATATCTTCTAGAAGTGAGACCCCCAAAATAATTGCTGGCAGTGAGAACACACAGATTACCACAATTCCCAGATATCTTCTAGAAGTGAGACCCCCACAATTGCTGCTGGCAGTGAGAACACAAAGATTAGAACAATACCCAGATATTTTGTAGAAATGAGACCCCCAAAATAGTTGCTGACCGTGAGAACACACAGATTTCAACAATTCCCAGATATTTTGTAGAAGTGAGACCCCCCCTCAATAGCTGCTGGTAGTGAGAACACACACTAACACAACAATCTCCTCTCAAAAAACATGCGCTGTGGCTGAGTGAAGCCTTATATAGTGTGCTGCGGGATTTAGCTCTGTGAGCCCATGATTGGGCAAAATTTGCCCAATCAGGACTCTGAGCCGTGACTGGCATAGTCTTGCACCTGTCTTGCACCTAAACTGTGGTCAGGTGCAGAGTGTAGCCAATTACAAGCTTCAGGCCAGTGGAAAAGTGCATTGTGGTCTATTGTGGTGCATTGTGGGCGAACATGCGGCGAACACGCGGAAATGTTCGGAGTTCGCCGAACAGCCGAACGGGCGATGTTCGAATCAAACTCCAAACAGATCGAACCGAACAGCTCATCCCTAGTCTACAGTGTCTTCCGTCAGTACGTCTGTCCGTTATGCACACACGCAGTGTGCGCTCAGACTGTGTTTGTCTGACATTAGCCTTATCTAAACATTCCCTTCGCCACCTCATTAACTGTTAAATGCTGCATAGGATAAAGCACAGGCACAAAGTAAAACTCACCATAAGATTTTTGATAAATGTTGCATCATGCGAGCATTTTTCAAAATGTAAACAAGAGATAAATAGCAAATTATTTTTTTTTCCTCTTTACATGCAATTACTTCAAACAAATAAAAAAAAACGGCAGCATGAGTTTTATAAAGTGTTTCTGCTTGTAATGCACAAGTAATCTAGTTACAGCTTATGTAAGTGCTAGTGGCCCTTTAAGCTTCCTGTTTTATATCATTCAGTTGCCATAGTCAGCACAATACACCCCTTGCAGCCTTACCTAAACATTTCCTCCTCCAAGCCCATTGACAGTGAAATACTGTAGAAGCTAAACCACAGCTATAAAGTTATACACACCATAAGATTTTGGTAAATGTTGCATCACGGGAAAAAAACACACAATACTGTATAGCTGTGCATTAGTTTTGGAAAAATTCAGAAATTGTAACGAAATTTGATAATTCGTAGTTCAGAAGTACTTCTGAATAACGAATCGATACGAATACAATACGAAACGAAATGGTATATAACGAATTTATTTCGTTTTACACTGTGTCATCATCATAAAAGAAAAATTTGAATAATTGATGTCAACTATCGAATTTGAAATGAACTATCAAATTGATATCAACTATCGAATTTGAAATGAACTATCAAATTGATATCAACTATCGAATTTGAAATGAACTATCAAATTGATATCAACTATCGAATTGATCTTAACTTACAATACAAGTAATAGTCAGCAAAGGACTTTATGAAACAAATTAATTTTGTGTCACTGTTTAATTTGACTCAAATACTAAATCTGTGACACAGCTTAAAATGTAACCCTAGCTTTTCTTTTAACAGCAAAATTTGATTAATTGGGGTCTTATTTAGTGATCCAAAATTCAAATTGATATCAACTATCGAATTGATATGAAATTCGAAATTTCAAATCAATTAAAAATTTCAAATCGATTCGAAAATTTCAAATCGATCCAAAACGAAACAAAATTAATTACGAAATTCCAAAAAATAAATTATTTAAAAATGTAACGAAACTAAACAAAACGAATGTTTCAGCCATGCACATCCCTACCACACAATGGAAACAGGAGATGAAAAAAAAATAACGTTATTCTTCCTTTTAACATTCAATTACTTCAAATAAAGAAAAAAACAACAGCATGTGTTTTATAAGGTGTTTTTATGAGGTGTTTTTGTTTGTAATGCACAAGTAATCTAGTTACAGGTTATGTTAGTGGTAGCGTCCCTTCCAGGTAACCATTTGATATATTCCACTTTCCAGTTGCAATCAATCTTCCTTACATTTTATGTAGCCACATCTTCGGTTTCAGAGCAGTGACCAAATCCTCGAACTTGCTTGTGGACGGTCACTCCTGTAATTACAATAGGGATCATCTTGTTGCTTTCACTCGATGTTGTGAAGTAACAACGAGACGATTTTAATTTCACTTTTGTGAATCCGTTATGTCCCCCTTTCTCACTGCTTGAATTCGAGCCAAATGTTACATAACGGCTTATAATTATAGCTGAAATATATTATTTTCCTTCTAAGCCTGGTATATAATTATCTAATATAGCAAAGAGTGGGGTGAAACATTGTTTGGTGCATAATAATTATCATTATCATCCAAAAACTAATAATCATAACCATATTCAATTAGTACGAGTATTAAGGGGAAAAAAAACTGCAACACAGTTTATTACCTTTTGATGGTTTTTCTTACTCTGTTTTATTCTGCTAATTTGCAAATTCACCTTTCTTTGTATTCAAATTTTAATTGATATCTTAAGTAACTAAATGACTAATACATTCTTAGTCACATAAATTGAGTTAAAGATGCAAAATGCTGACTATTAAATTAAGATTTCACTGCAATTACAGCAAAATGTCTATACAAATACAACGTCACACAATACAAAGAATAGTAAATAAGAAAACTGTCTTTTTGAAAAGATTTTAGTCATTAGAAAAAAAAAAATTAAAAAGAAAAACTCAAGAGCATTCTTTGTGTTAATATAAAGTATTAAATTAGACCAATAATCCATCCATATTTCTTACTGTTTTTGTAATTAACATCTCCACTACCAAGTGATTTTCAAAAAAAAAAAGTGTCAGGAACCAGTGTTTTTTAGAAAATAATTTTTAATTATACAGTAAGAAATCTTTGGGAATATTCATAGTGCATTCCTTAGTGTAATAGCCTATGTGTCAGGCAAATGTTGCCATCTTTATATAAAAGAAAATTGGGGAGTACACTCTAAAAAGAACAAAAAGACATATCATGGTGCGGCATAATAAAACTCTATTGAGATTCAAGGCCCCATTAGATTGCACTCACAAAATTTAAATAAGGAATAGGCACATAATCAACCAACTGCTACAATGTTACCGCTAGGGATGGGCTGCCGGTTCGATTTGATCGTGAGTTCGAATCGAACATCGGCCGTCCGAGTGTTCGGCGAACGCCAAACATTATGGGATGTTCGTGGTCTGTTCGATCGCGGACATTTCATAATAAAAAATGCCTGCAAAATGCATTCACAGTTCTCCTATATGTACCAGCAGCTGCCGGTATATTTAGTAGACCTGTGGCTGCAGGCCCCCGTGCCTTCAGCCCTCCTGTTCCTCCTCCGTCCGGCCGCGGCTCCTCTGCCCCACGCCTCATCTTCATTCTGACTGAGCCTTGATTGAGCAAAGTCCTGCGCCTGACCTGGACTTTGCCCAATCAGGGCTCTAATTCAATATTGAGCCCTGATTGGGCAAAGTACAGGTCAGGTGCAGAACTTTGCCCAATCATGGCTCTAATTCAATACTGAGCCCTGATTGGTCAAAGTCAAGGTCAGGCGCAGGACTTCTCCCAATCAGGGCTCAGCATGAAGACGAGGCATGGGGCAGAGGAGCCGCAGCCGGACGAAGGAGCAGACGGAACGGAGGAACAGGAGGCCGGGACAGCAGCAGGACAGGTGAGGTACATTTAGTGTCAGGGATCAGTACCTGTATGTGCACAAGAACCTGCTCTGCATGTATGCATACTTGAAAAGTGCTGCCTCAGACTTGTCCAGCACTCAAGGGGGTTAACAGTTAAACACAAACCACAAACATACACCACACCCCCTTGTCTGTCAATAAAAGATCAACTCCCACTCCTGCAACTTGGCTTTGCATTGACAAGTCAACCCCTGTGTTATCCAGACCTGCCTTTATGTTTATACTGACCACCGTGTACCAGACCCTGCTTGACCCACCGACCTTGCCTCCTTGCTGCCAGCCACTGATCACAGACCGTCCTGACTATCCTCCCTGGTTTACCCCTTTGTACCGCACCCTGGACTCAGACCTGCCTCAGTCAGCTTACTCCCAGGTACCTCCAGAATATTCCTGCCTAAAGGGCTCTAAGCACCTGAACATGGATCCCACCACGGCAACTGTGAACACATTTTGCAGGTTCGACCCCCATTGGGTTGCATTGTGTTCGAGTTCGTACTCGAACATTTGGGCTGTTCTAAGGCTCGAATACGAACCGAACACAGGGGTGTTCGGCCCATCACTAGTTACCGCTCTGCTGGATGCAATTGCCCGGACTAGGTACCCCATCGTCACAAGAAAAAACCAGGCCAGGCTGTTCCAATCACAGTAAAATTTCATGGTAAAAAAGCAGTGGTCACAAACTCCAACGCGTTTCGTCTATACAAAAAATAGACTTCATCAGGGAGAAAATAATAATGGACTCTCCTTAACATTCGCTTTAAATAGTGTGCAGAATATTTCTGGAGCTCCGCGGTCACTTCTGGTACTGTACAATCCGCTTGTGTATATCTGGAGTCCGATCTTCTCTTTCCGGAATTGACGTTTTAGGCCATCAAACCTTCTTACTGGCGTGCGTGAGAACGGAGGTATCTAACGATCCTCTGGACGGCGACTCTCGCACATATTCCTGGGGGAATGTAGTCCATCTATACAAACATAAATTAACCCCTTTCGTGTATATTTCGGGAGTATTGGGCTGTCCCAGATCTGCAATATACTCCCGATAGGGGTAAAAAATAATCAATCAAAATACATAAAACCATAAAAATACATACTGAACCATAAAAACAGACAGAAAAATGGAGAGAAAGAAAAGAAGACCAATTGGATCCCATGTGGGCATAAAGATACTGTAATTAGTAATTTACGGTACCCAAATGGCACCTCTTGGGGGGGAGATTTATAAACACCCCTTAATGTCTAGGTCTACATTAAGACCTCCCCTTTTCCAAGTGCCCATTCTGTAGATCCACTCGGTAAGAACTGGAGAGGAGGGGATTTTTTGATGATGATAGCAAAAAAGGAGACCAACTAAATCAGTACCTATACATTTAAAATGTTGGAGATTAAACCGAGGACAGTTGTAATAGTGCACAGGAATGCTGTGATCAATCCTGTTGTGTCTAATATTACCTAGATGTTCCAATATTCTCACTCTTAACTCTAGTGGTTCTCCCTATGTATTGGGCTGTAGCGGCGTCTAGAAGGCGTGGATCTGTGGTTGGCTCAGTGACGTATTGCTGACGCGTTTCGTCCCGCCCACGGGACTTCCTCAGAGCATACGTCACTGTGATCTCCCGTCCTTTTTATGTTCATTAAATAAAAGGCACCTGTCTTTACTTCAATCAAACCACAGATCCACTGGTCACTGAACCAACCACAGATCCACGCCTTCTAGACGCCGCTACGGATGCAAACCGGGAGCTCCCAGCAGCTACAAAGGAGTGTGTGAGACGCAGTTGACAATATATTGCCTTGTTGTGGGTGAGATCACTTCAATAGCCCACTTTACATTGTATACGTATTCCCATGTTTTTAGCAGGTAACCCAAATAAAAAGGGTATAACACTATCTCAGTTCTCTTTCATATGTACGTGGAGACTGACTGTTTTACACACCGCATGATCTTCTAAGAAGCCACTTGATTGAAGAAATGGTTGCACATGAACGTTTTCCCTTTGGAAGCAGGAACTTTAAAATTACCAGGGAGAGCCATAGGATATTCCTTCATGCTTTGGCAAAGAGACCCATAAAATTAAATATTTTGATTATTATGTGCTATGGCCATATGGTTTTTGTAAAGTTTGCCTTAGCGCAACACCACCATACCTTCTTTTTTATTTCTGTTTTATCTGGTTTGTGTGGATATCAGGGTGGTGTTTGCAGCTCAATCTTTGGTATAGGTGAAGTTGGTTCAACTTTTTACAAAAACAATATACCGCCTACCGCCTTATTTAAACACTCCCTAGTACATCTCATTAACTAGTAGATATTATAGATTAAATAAACAAGAGCCACGAAGCAAAACACAATCTTGGGCTGCTGTGTTTGCTACTTCCATTTGTGTAAACACGATCACGGTAGTGAAGCAGTTAAGCCAAAAATCATTGCGTATTTAAAGAATCTAAAATATTTTGATATTTATTGCACGTACGGTTTATAGCTTTATCAAAACAAACATTATTTCCTGAATTATATCCGTTGTTCAGATAATCGAGATATTTTGCCAATTTAAAATGGCAGAACACCAGGCAGTGCCGTGCGATGAATCTGCTGAAATATCAGAATATCAAGCGCCATAACTTCCATCTAGATTCTCGATTCATAACCATGTCATAAATAAACAATAAAAAAAAATCTTAACTAATTTGGAAACATTAATTCCTGCCTACAGAACGTCTAATAATGTTTAAGTAGGAGCTCATTACAAAGTAATTGGACTATAATTCCTATGCAGGACAGATTGATGATAGTATTAAAATTCTTTACTTTATGTTCCTGTTGTTATACTATTCTAATGAAGACATTTGCATGTTTACACATACAAATTGAGCCCAGCTTTCCAGTCGAAAAATTATTTTCTGTCCAGAACAGTGTCATAAAATAACTAGAAAACATCAATTTTGCATTTGTGTGGTTAACAGCAAGAAAACAAACCACATCATCAAAAGTACATGGTTATGATGCGTTGGGTTTACATGTTATCTCAAAAGTCACAACAGCCATATGTCATCCATACTACATCAATCTATAGAAATAAACCTAAAATAACTTTAAAAAAATAAAAAATATTCAAATATATATATATATATCTCAAAATATTAAAGAAAGAGCGCGGTTAAGGAAAGAGGTCTTAACTTGCAACAAGTGAATGTATCAAAAGCAACAGGTAAAAAGCCAATGCTTCAGTATCAAACTCACAGGTTTCTGGTAGAGGATCCAAAAACAAGGTATGGGCACGCGCACACACATACTGGGTTATTCTCAGAGAAAATCGAAAAGTCATCGCACGTTTGGTGACTTTTCGTTCTCTTCAATTCGGTACGATTTGGCGATCCCATTTCGGCAACCCTGCGGTGTATTCAGCAAGCAACAGAGGGCCGCCGTAGTGCAGGGAAAAGCCGCCGCAAACCCGGCGAATGGACACCGAAACACGCAAAAACATCTGGATTAACCCCGCCGAACATGCCGGAGAAACCCGAGCAGCCGCCGATCGCAGAGCAGTCGCCGGAAAAACCCGACACCGCTGACGAATGGAGTGAGAAAAAAACAAAAACAGTACGCCTGAATGTTTGAAAAGTGAAATGCTGTTTGCAAAGAAACTACTGAATGAAAATGTCTGGAATTTACATATAAAATCCAATGAATGATAATAAAAAGGGCTGTTACAGAAAGGAAAAAATTGGCAGAAAAATTCCTAAAAGATCCTACAAAAATCTATAAATAAAGAGACTTTTTACTGCAGAATATTATAATAAACAGTTTATTAGATATTGAATTAAAACGGGGATATTTTTAACATTGAAGCCTATGGGATTCGCCTGAGTACACCTGTCGAATGAAACCACCGAACAGCAGGGCAATTCGGCAACTTCTCACTGCTGGTTTTCGTTCTCTGAATAGGTGAAGCATTGCTTCTCTATGGGGTTTTCACTGCCCTCAGATATCGAACAGGCACCGTATGTGCAGGCAATTCGCCAGGATTTGGCAAATTGCCTGCTCTCTGAATAGCCGAATGGCCAGGAAAGGTAAACGTACGCTGAATTTCACTGTTTGGTTACCTTTCGGCCACTATTCGGATCTCTTAACCACTTGAATGCTAAGGACGCGCTCAGCGCGTCCTCAGCATTCCCGCTGGTGTGCTGAGGACGCGCTGAGCGCGTCCTCACATTGGGGTCAGCGTTCGGCCGGGTTCCGGCCGATCGCTGGCCCCTCCGGTGCGGGCTGACATCCTGGATGTCAGCCCGGCATCCGGACCAGCAGCCGCCATTATTAGGTGTCATCGCGGGGGCGCGATGACACCTAATTCAGGCGCCCCCCCCGCATGTGCGGAGGAGGCGCCTGAAAGGGAGGGGGGGAGGTCCTTCGGACCTCTCTCCTCCCGATCGGTGGCTCTGCGGGGCTTAACCCAGGCATCATTTGGAAGGGCACAGCCTGCCCTTCCAAATGATGCCTGGCATTAACCCCTGGGGAGCTGGATCGCGAATCGGCGCTGAAAAGCGCCGGTTCGCGATCCTTTCCCGGAGCTGGCCGACATCTTGGATGTCGGCCAAGCTTCCGGGAACTCCCCCAGAGGACTGGCGTCATCGTGCGTAGCACGATGACGCCAGTCCTACAGTTAACCCCTAACTGCCACCAAGTGTGGAGATAGGGAGTTCCAATGAACTCCCTATCTCCCGATCCGTGGCAGTTAGGGGTTAAATTTTGATATGGTTGGATCGGCCAGAGCATGGCCGTTCCAACGATACCAAACATGAAAGTTAAAAATTTTGTAAAAAAAAAAAAAAATAAACACTTTTTTTTTTTTTTCTTTGGTTTGTTAGTGTAGCAATATTGTTCCCATTTCAATTATAATGTGAACAATGATGCTGCACTAACGATTTTTGTATGCGGTGCGTTTGTTAAAAATAGTGTCATTTTCCCCAAAAAAAAATGTAACGAGACCCCATCTCTAATTTTTTTAACAAGCGCACCCCATACAAAATATAACCGCAATTGCTCGCATGTTAAAATGTGGAAAAAAACACTTTACACATTGTAAACTATTGAAAATACATATTTTATTGCATTTTTTGTTATAATATACAGACATGACATAACGTATACATATAATAATGACATATTATGAATCTACCGAGTCTGACGGAAAGAACGATATATAATATGTCGGTGTCATATACTAAAATAAGCCTTAAAAACACGTTTAAACATGATGCGCAAAACAGGTAAAAAATGACCTCAGCACAGGGGCGGGAAAAGCCTCAGCAGCGAAAGGGTTAAATAACCCTGATAGACACACACACACACACACACACACACACACACAATACCACCTAAAGAGGTGAGAAAAGAAATATAAAATAAATCAATACATATATATCATATCTGGGAGGTGGAACACGACAAGGAAACTCAGCAGGAATCCTGTGAAACATGAGTAAAATAAAGAACAGCTGGCGTAGAAATGATTTCTGATTTTGAGAATCCTACTTACACGTATAAGCAGGGTTAAAAAAAAAAACCATCCCAGGTAACTGTTGTCATCTCTCAGTAGAACTCCCCAACCCCATACTCATATCTGAAATTGAGTATTTCAGTATATATACATATATATATATATACACTATAGGGGTTATTCGGAGAGCACAGAAATGTCCTTGGCCCAGGGCCGGCCCAAGCCACTGTGCTGCCTGGAGCGAAGGATGAATTGCTGTCCCCCCACCCCCAAAAAAACATGGTGTGTATGAGCATATCACAGAGCGCCACATATCACGGCCCACTGTCCCACACATCCACATACCGTCACACACACTTCAACATACACACTTACATACTTCCACAGTCACACACACATAACACAGCCGGTAACAAGGAGATGCAGAGGATTAATGACTCCGGAGGGCACAGAGTTACTGTTGATTATATTTCACAGGGTGTTCCTCTAAATAGGAAGCGTCTCACTGAAGGTATGAAAGAAATTAGGAAAATGCATGTCTTTTCACCATGATTTAATAATTCAGGGAATACTGGGGGGGGGGGGGGGTAAAAGCCATAAAGTGGCATTAAAACATGCGGCGTCCTGCTGTCATTTCTGTAATTCCCCCATCAAACCCTGGCAGCTCCATACTAACCCCCCCTCAGTTTAGAAAGGTAAAAATTTGATTTATTTTAGTAAAGTCACCCAGGCCTTGCCAGTCCAGTGAGAAACAGATCCCCCAGCTATTAACAACTAACTACAGCTCCCATCATGCTGTGCGGGCTGTAAAGGAGCTGCAGATTGTCTTCAATCTGGGCCCCATGCAGCCCTCAATCGGCAGCTCCCTCAGGACTCTGGGATAGGATGTCTGTCCAGACCTTCCCTCAACCAGGACAGAGGAGCTGGTAGTGCTTTAAGGGAGCAGCAACATGTCCCTGTGAGGAGGGATGGCCGGGAGGGGAACCTCCATAACACACATGGGGGGGCACAGAGTCTCCTGTATGAAATCAAGCTAGGCCTACCTCCTCAGCAGCCTCATGGTTCCCCGGGATTCATTTAAAGGCGCGCGCTTGCCTACGTCATCAGAGCAGTGCCGCGCATGGCACGTGACAGGCTCTAAACACCATGTTCCGTCTCAGACGCACTGCGCTGCAGGAGACACCACAGCCAGGCTGCAGCGCTGGTAAAACTTAAGCTGATGGCCTCCATGCCTGCTGAAAGGGGTGAGTGCCGGCCCGCTGAAAGGGGCAGTCACATGCTGGAGGGGCAGGCGCGGCTTGGTTTTCAACGAAATACTGTCCTGCAGCCGTGTCCGGGCTGGCGGCCTTTGAAAGACCAGCAAAATGCTGCCTCTGAGAAAGTGCTGCCTGGAGCGGCTGCTCCACCCCGCTCCATGGAAGGGCCGGCCCTGCCCTGGCCCAATTCGGCGAGTTCAATTTGCAGATCCTGCAGGGAATTCAGCATTCACCGCAGGGTCCCTGTAATGCACCAAATCGATCCGCAGAACGCCGCTGAGAAACCTGTTGAACGTATCCGCAAACTGCCGAAAAACCGCTGCAAAACCGCCAGACAATTCCAATAAACCACCAGAAAAACAAAGAAAGCATCCGATAACACACCGAATGGATCCGCTGAATGCCTCAGAAAAAAACGACCAGCCACCGAACGCCTTCGAAAAAAGCTGACCAGTCGCCGAACAGAGGTAAAAAAGAAAAAAACATGCAACTTTTATAAGGTGTTTTAAAAAGCAGCGAATGCCGGAAAATAATATATAAGTTCCTATGAATAACAATAAAAAGGTCTGTTACAGAATTAACAAACTACATTTAAAAATAAACGGAATCAAAAAATTTTGCTGATTAAGGCCGGGGGCACACGAACATGGAAGGAATGTCCATGAGAGTGGACGTTTCTTCCACTCGACGCAGTCGCTGAGCGCACTCAGTGCACTCGCGCTACAAAACGCGATCCTGTTAAGGAGGATCGTGCTTTGCAGCCCCGTTGACGCGCATCTAGCTTGTCAACAGAGAGGGTTTCTGGGTGGACGCTTGCTGCGCGCACACAAGCGTGTGACCGGCCCCATTGCAGTGTCACATGGCTGCGCCGGGCGTCGGTAAGTAAAGTCGTACGGCGCACCAGGAGCGCTTGTGTGCCCCCGGCCTTAATCCAGAAAAATGCCTAAAAGAATTCTAAAAAATAAACTAACCCCTTAGGGATCGCAGACGTACCATGTACGTCACAGCAAAAATCTAATAAATTCCAATAGACCAGGATATTAAATCAAAGTGGATTTATTACATTCACCATCACGGACAAACGTGCTCAACCTATGTAACCTTGCACTTGTCATCCCCCTGCTCTATATGCTAAGCTGCTTCCATTGCCGGGTCCTGTAGAAACACATCGTGAGCACCAAGTGTATTTTCTTGCAACACTTTTATGGTATAAACCATTTCAATGTCTTAATAAAAATCTCAAACAGGACTGAAATGTTGACATTGTTGATACAATAAAATTATTGGCAGAAATCCATTGAGTGCTCCAACTTGAGTCACTCTATGGATACATTTTTCACAGATACAGACATATAAGTATACAGGGTTATTCAGAGAGCGTGAAAAGCAGGAGAATGGTTGGAGAATGAAAAATTCTAGGTCAAAATAGCCAAACCAGAAAAATTCTCCCTTTCATCTCACTTTCCAAATCGGCTATTTTGACCTAGAATTTTTCATTCTCCAGTCATTCTCCTGCTTTTCACGCTCTCTGAATAACCCTGATAGTGATTTCCCTCTTAGTCAATTCATCATCTTAAATGTTCTATGTTAGCAACAGTGCCATTTATACATACAAGTCAGCTGTTAAGGAAGACGCTAGATGAAACGTGTCGAACTGGTGTGATACACACATATATCATGCATTGTGTGCCACTTGCTTTGTGAGTGGTTCCATCTTAATTTTCACTTGTATTAAAATTTGGTACAGTTTTATGCTATGATGCGTTTTGTATGTTTGTGTTTACGTTGGTAGCAAACACACCAAGAGGTCCCACAGTCTGTTATGGACTCCATTGGTATATGTGAGTGCCATTTGGCTGGTGTGATCACAGTTAGGGATGAGCCGAACACTCCCCGAGTTCGGTTCGAGCCCGAACCCGAAGTTCCCATTTGTTCGGGTCCGAACCCGAACCCGAACTCGAACCCAATGCAAGTCAATGGGGCTGAAAATTCGGTTTTTAGAGTGCCCTCCAAGAGGGCATATATGCTACATATTTGCCATAAAAGGTGTATGGGGGTCCGGGTAGTGCCCTGGGGGACAGGAAACAAGAACAAAAAGTAAAAAAAAAAACGTTTTTAAAGGGACAGTGAGTTTTCCATGAAATAAGGGCTAAAAATAAAAAACAAAAATTCCTTCAAATATCGTGCCTAGGAGGTCCCCGTAACCTGCCCGTGAAGTGGCAGATTTCTAGGATGTATAGAAACACTTAAAAACAAAAAAATTACGTTTCATATGAAGGTAAATGCTTTTCCTTTACTCTATCCATAAACAACTGCTTGGGGTGGCAGTCTGTATGAAAAGAGGAGACATTTTCGTACACGCAGAAAAAGTTTACTGATTTTTTTGGCTAAATTATTGTGAAATATATGCAGGCTTTGGATGAAAGTAACAATAGGTGCTTTAAAATTGGTTCTTTAGCGTCCCCAACAGTGCCGTCACACCGTAACCCCTCTGAGGATATGAATCTGATACAGGCGTCAGTGGCAGTGCACCCAAATATTGTGCTTTTGGTGCCAGGCCTGCAAGTACTATCATACAGTAACCCCTCTGTGGTATTGTGGAAGAATGCAGGGGTGGACCATGTGCTATATTGAAAAAGATGATTCTGGTCAAGGCGTCAGTGCACCCAGATATTGTGCCTTTAATGCCAGGCCAGCAAGTATCATCATACAGTAACCCCTGTGGTATTGTGGAAGAGTGCAGGGGTGGACCATGTGGTCCTATATTGAAAAGTTTTTTATTGTTAATGGGCGTCAGTGCACCCAGATAGTGTGCCTTTGGTGCCAGGCCAGCAAGTATCATCATACAGTAACCCCTCTGTGGTATTGTGGAAGAATGCAGGGGTGGACCATGTGGTCCTATATTGAAAAGATATGATTCTGGTCAAGGCGTCAGTGCACCCAAATATTGTGCCTTTAATGCCAGGCCAGCAAGTATCATCATACAGTAACCCCTCTGTGGTATTGTGGAAGAATGCAGGGGTGGACCATGTGGTCCTATATTGAAAAGATATGATTCTGGTCAAGGCGTCAGTGCACCCAGATATTCTGCCTTTGGTGCAAGACTGCAGGCCAGCCCAAGTATCATCATACAGTAACCCCTCTGTGGTATTGTGGAAGAATGCAGGGGTGGACCATGTGGTCCTATATTGAAAAGATATGATTCTGGTCAAGGCGTCAGTGCACCCAGATATTGTGCCTTTAATGCCAGGCCAGCAAGTATCATCATACAGTAACCCCTCTGTGGTATTGTGGAAGAATGCAGGGGTGGACCATGTGGTTCTATATTGAAAAGTTTTTGATCTGGTAATGGGCGTCAGTGCACCCCGATATTGTGCCTTTGGTGCCAGGCCAGCAAGTATCATCATACAGTAACCCCTCTGTGGTATTGTGGAAGAGTGCAAGGTTGGACCCTGCTGTTCAAAAAATTAAAAAGATATAAATCTGGCACAGGCGTCAGTGCAGCCAAATAATTAGGCTTGTGCACCGATTTTTTTTTCGGTTCGATTCGATTCGATTTTTCGGATTTTTTAACTTTTCGATTCGGCTCGTTTTGACCGATTTCTGTTTCGATTCGGTTCGGCTCGACTCGTTTTTCGTGTACATTTTTTCCCGGAATTTCGACCATTTTTCGTATTTTTGTGTCACTTAGCTCGTTTTTTGTATCGACTTTTCGTATTTTCGTTTTTCGGAATTGTAAATGGTTTCGGAATATCGACCATTTTTCGTATTTTTGTGTCACTTAGCTCGTTTTTTGTATCGACTTTTCGTATTTTCGGAAATTTTCGTTTTTCGGAACGTCTGTTCTCCTCGTTTCAAAGCAATAAATTTCGATTTGACACATTTCAAGTACATTCTAAAATTCCAAAAATATTTCGTTTCGACTCGGAAAACTTTTCGGATCTGCCATTTTCAGATCTAAAAATTTTCGGAAAATCGGCCGCATCCGAAAACACAAATCGGGAAATTTCGTGAAAATTCTGAAATTCCGAAACCCGAAACGCACATCCCTACAAATAATGTGCCTTTCATGGCAGCAAGTGCATTCACACCGTAACCCTTTTGTGGTATTGTGGAAGAGTTCAGTGCTGGAGGTTTAGTGCATGCAGAAGACATACCCGATCTATTCCGTTACTTCGGCATCAGGGGATTGACAGAGTCGGTGGACAGACGCACTCTTTTGTCTGTGACAAAACCTCCAGCGGCACTGAACGTCCTTTCGGAAAGCACGCTAGATGAAGGGCAACCTAGTAGCTGCATAGCATATTGGCTAAATTCTGGCCAGTGATCCAATCTCAACACCCAGTAAGCCAGTGGATCATCTGCTGGAAAGGTATCCAGGTCTGCCCTTTCCCCTAGGTAGTCCTGCACCATATGGTGAAGACGCTGGCAATGGGTGCCTACATTTGACGTCCCTGGGCGTCGAGGACTAAAAAAATTAAAAAATGCATCAGTCAAGCGGCCCTGGCCTTCACCGCTATTCCTCTGATCACCTGCAGCCTCAGAAGCACGTGTGTCAGCACTTGGTAATCTACCAGTGCCTGGAAAGGTGTTACACAAGTGTCGCTTTAGAGCGTCCTCAAGTTTTTCATCCTGTGCTCCCTCTGTGCGGGCAGGATGAGCTCTGCAACTTTCCCCTTGTATCGTGGATCAAGAAGGGTTGCCAACCAGTAATGATCCCTCTCCTTGATAGCACGAATCCTGGGGTCCTTTAGCAGGCTTTGCATCATTAGGGAGCCCATGCAGCGTAGGTTGGAGGTGGCATTAGCTTCTGAGTCTTCCTGGTCAATGAGGATGACCGTATCGTGCACTTCCTCCTCCCAGCCACGCACTAGCCCTTCTGTTTCTGGGCACACAAAACCCTCCCTTGAGGAATCCCCACCTTCAATGCCCCCCTACTTAAATAGTCCTCCTCCTCCTCCTCCTGTCTGATCTGAGTAGGACCCGCTGGAATGCTGTCTGCGGAAAGACTGGGGCCTTGAGAGCTAGGGAAGGCCTCCTCTTCCTCCCGCTGCTCTGCCTCTAGAGCCACATCTATAATTCCCCGCAGAGTGTGCTCCAGCAGGAACACTAAAGGAATTGTGTCACTGAAGCATGCACTGTCCCTGCTCACCATCCTCGTTGCCTCCTCAAATGGTGACAGTACAGTGCATGCATCCTTGATCATCAGCCACTGCGGGGGGGGGAAACCAAGTTGACCTGTACCTGTCCTTCTGCCATACTCACACAGGTACTCGTTGATGGCCCTCTGCTGCTTGTGCAGACGCTGCAGCATTGCTAATGTCGAGTTCCACCTGGTGGGCATGTCACAGATCAGACGGTTTGTGGGAAGGTGGAATTCTCTTTGAATTTCTGCCAGGCGAACGCTTGCTGGGAATGACCATCTGAAGTGGCTGCAGACTTTTCTGGCCTGGATGAGAAGCTCTGGCAGCCCTGGGTACTTGGTTAGGAAACGCTGTACCACCAGATTTAGGACGTGTGCTAGGCATGGTACATGCGTCGATTTACCCTTGCATAGGGCGGAGAGAAGGTTGCTGCCATTATCGCAGACGATCATTCCCAGCTCAAGCTGGCGTGGTGTTAACCATCTCTGCACCTGCCCCTGCAGAGCTGACAAAATTTCTGACCCGGTGTGGCTCCTGTCCCCTAAACAAACCAGCTCAAGCACAGTATGGCACCTTTTTGCTTGAGCCATTGCGTAGGCCCTGTCAGGCGTCGGTTTAACTGCCACATCGCCAGAGACAGAGAAGGAGGAGGAGGAGGAAGAGGTGGTGGAGCAGACAGATCTCATACAAGCAGCTTTCTGGAGGCGTGGTGGATGAACAAGCTCCAGCACAGAGCCCATCTTGGATCACTCCCAGCTGCAATCAGAGTTACCCAGTGTGCCGCGAAGGAAATGTAATGACCCTGTCCATGCTTGCTGGACCACGTGTCTAAAGTCACATGCACCTTGCTGCTGACTGACTTTCCCAATGACTGGATAACATTGTCTTCCAAGTGCTGGTATAGTGCAGGAATGGCCTTGCGTGAAAAGTAATGGCATTTTGGAACCTGCCACTGTGGTACAGCACATTCAGCAAATTCACGGAAGGGAGCAGAGTCCACCAGCTGGAAAGGCAGCAGCTGCAATGCGAGTAATTTTGCTAAGCTGGCATTTAGACTCTGTGCTTGGGGATGGTTGGGACTATATTTTTTCTTTCGCTGCAGCAGCTGCGGCAACGTAATCTGACTGCGTAAATCTTCAGCTACTGGGATGATGTCACATTGTGAGGAAGGACCTGGTACATCCATTACTGTAGCATCATCCCTGTCGGTGGAGGTTGTAGGCAATGACATGGCAGGACATACATTGGGGGTAGAGACAGATGAGGAGGAGGAGGACCTATGCAAAGTTTTGCGCCAACGGGATGTGTGGCACTTTTTCATATGTCGCCTCAAGCACGTGGTACCCAAGTGTCCGGTATCTTTCCCACGGTTAAGCCTCATCTGACAGATTACAAATAGCAACGCTGTGCTCTACTGCACATTTCTTAAAGAACTCCCAGACAACAGAGTTCCTGCATGTGTTCTTTGAGACAACAGCACTCTGCACCGGAGTAGCTCTGACATGTGATGCCTTGGACTGGCTAGTGCTACGGTTGGTCACAGAGGATGTTGTGCCTCGTGTTTGCTGTGCCTCCTCCTCCCCCTCTTCCTCACTTAATTCCTCTGTTCAATCTGGCACCCAGGTGGAGTCAGTGACCTCATCATCATTGTCATCATCACCCCCTATCTCCTCGTCACTGGAGCCAACTTGGCAGTATGCTGCAGCTACTGGCACCCCCTTCCTCTAGGTTGATTATACTCCCTTCCTCAACCTCAGAGATTGAATCAGAGCACTGTAATTGCTGCGCATCCTCAAGCAGCATGTCACTCTCATTGTAGTCAAACAATTCAGCTGACTCCTCCGTGTGTGATAGCGAGGCTACGGCAGGAGTAGCTGTGGACATGGAGGCTGCATTAGATGCTTTGGCAGCTGAGGTGGACTGTAAAGCACTAGAAGCCTGGCTGGCAGAGGACTCGGAGGATGAGGATGGCCTGGTTAGCCAATCCACCAAGTCCTCTGTATGTTGCTGCTGCTGCTTAAGACGGCCAGCACCAGTTAGAAAGGACAAGCGTGCCCCTGCAGAGGATGCACCACGTCCACCACAACCAGAGGCACAGCCTCCCGACACAGGGCTGCTTGCCCTCTTATCTGTGTCTGGGAGCGTCTGCCTGTCCTTTTTGTTCTTTCAGACATGGTGAGTGATATATAGATTAATATATACAGAACTCTGATTCAACTCTGGTATAAAGGTTTAAAGAACTCTGGTATAACTCAGTGAGACACACTGATAGCTGGCAGCCAGTGACAAGAGACAGATCACCTCAATTCACAAATGTTTTGTAGAAATTTGTGACCCCCAAAATACTTGCTGGCAGTGACAAGAGACAGATCACCTCAATTCACAAATGTTTTAAAGAAATTAGTGAGCCCCAAAATACAGCGTGGTACTGGTTGTGTGACGAGACACAGATCACCTCAATTCACAAATGTTTTGTAGAAATTAGTGAGCCCCAAAATAATGCGTGGTACTGGTTGTGTGACAAGAGACAGGTCACCTCAATTCACAAATGTTTTGTAGAAATTAGTGAGCCCCGAAATACAGCGTGGTACTGGATGTGTGACGAGACACAGATCACCTCAATTCACAAATGTTTTGTAGAAATTAGTGAGCCCCAAAATAATGCGTGGTACTGGTTGTGTGACAAGAGACAGATCACCTCAATTCACAAATGTTTTGTAGAAATTAGTGAGCCCCAAAATACAGCGTGGTACTGGATGTGTGACGAGACACAGATCACCTCAATTCCCAAATGTTTTTTAGAAATTTGTGACCCCCAAAATACTTGCTGGCAGTGACAAGACACAGATCACCTCAATTCACAAATGTTTTAAAGAAATTAGTGAGCCCCAAAAAGATTTGCTGGCACAGTGACAAGACCCAGAAGATCACCTCAATTCACAAATGTTTTAAAGAAAGTTGTAAACCCCAAAAAAACTTGCTGGCACAGTGACAAGACACACATCACATAAATATAGTGTGCTGCGGGACTTAGCTCTGTGAGCCCATGATTGAGCGGTGATTGGCATAGTGTTGAACCAGTCTTGCACCAGACCTGTGGTCAGGTGCAAGGCTGTAGCCAATTACGAGCTTCAGGCCAGTGGGAAAATGCATTGTGGTCCATTGTGGTCGAACATGCGGCGAACACCCGGAAATGTTCGGTGTTCACGTCCGATCTCATCGAACAGGCCAAGTTCGGGTCGAACCCCGAACCGTCCGAACCCGAACCGCTCATCCCTAATCACAGTATGCTCTCCTTTTCTACTAAGTGTATTTTCTTTCAATACTTTTATGGTATGATCAATTTCAACGTTTTGGTCCCATCCGTGTCTTAACAAAAATCTGACAAATGTTGACATTGTTGATACAATAAAATTATTGCCAGAAATCCATTTAGTGCTCCAACATGTGTCACTCTATAGATACGTTTTTCACAGATAAAGCTTTCATCAGTGTTAATTTCGTCGACTAAAAATTTTAGTCTAGTTTTAGTCGCCTAAATATTACAATATGTTTTTGACTAAAAAAGACTAGAATTAAAATAATTCAGATGACTAAAATGTGACTAAAATTCAGTTTTATTTATTTATATATAAAGTATTTCACCAGGAAGGATACATTGAGATTTCTCTCATTTTCAAGTATTTCATGGGTTCAAGAACATTGTATTTCTGTTACGACTGTAACAATTCAAAGTAATAAAATGCAAGATATTAAAAAGCAAAACACAAATATACAGATTAACAGAAAATAAATATGTTGGAAATATAGTCACTATGTTACATGTTTACAGGTGCATTCTTTATATAGTCACTATGTTACATGTTTACAGATGCATTCTGTATATAGTCACTATGTTACATGTTTACAGGTGCATTCTGTATATAGACACTATGTTACATGTTTACATGTGCATTCTGTATATAGACACTATGTTACATGTTTACAGGTGCATTCTGTATATAGTCACTATGTTACATGTTTACAGGTGCATTCTGTATATAGTCACTATGTTACATGTTTACAGGTGCATTCTGTATATAGTCACTGTGTTACATGTTTACCGGTGCATTCTGTATCGAGGTACAATCAGGTCCAGAAATATTGGGACATCAACACAATTCTAACATCTTTGGCTCTAAACACCACCACAATGGAGTTGGAATGAAACAAACACAATGTGCTTTAACTGCAGACTGTCAGCTTTAATTTGAGGATATGTACATCCAAATCAGGTGAACGGTGTAGGATTTACAGCAGTTTGCAGATGTGCCTCCCACTTGTTAAGGGACCAAAGGTAATGGGACAGAATAATAATCATAAATCAAACTTTCCCTTCTTAATACTTGGTTGCAAATCCTTTGCAGTCAATCACAGCCTGAAGTCTGGAGTCTGGAACGCATAGACATCACCAGACGCTGGGTTTAATCCCTGGTGATGCTCTGCCAGGCCTCTACTGCAACTGTCTTCAGTTCCTGCTTGTTCTTGGGGCATTTTCCCTTCAGTTTTGTCTTCAGCAAGTGAAATGCATGCTCAATGGGATTCAGGTCAGGTGATTGACTTGGCCATTGCATAACATTCCACTTCTGTCCCTTCAAATACTCTTTGGTTGCTTTTGCAGTATGCTTTGGGTCATTGTCCATCTGCAGTGTGAAGCGCCGTCCAATGAGTTCTGCAGCATTTGGCTGAATGTGAGCAGATAATATTGCCTGAAACACTTCAGAATTCATCCTGCTGCTTTTGTCAGCAGTCACATCATCAATAAATACAAGAGAACCAGTTCCATTGGCAGCCATACATGCCCACGCCATGACACTACCACCACCATGCTTCACTGATGAGGTGGTATGCTTAGGATCATGAGCAGTTCCTTTCCTTCTCCATACTCTTCTCTTCCCATCACTCTGGTACAAAATGATCTTGGTCTCATCTGTCCATAGGATCTTGTTCCAGAACTGTGAAGGCTTTGTTAGGTGTTGTTCGGCAAACTCTAATCTGGCCTTCCTGTTTTTGAGGCTCACCAATGGTTTACATCTTCTAGTGAACCCTCTGTATTCACTCTGGTGAAGTCTTCTCTTGATTGTTGACTTTGACACACATACCTCTACCTCCTGGAGAGTGTTCTTGATCTGGCCAACTGTTGTGAAGGGTGTTTCTTCACCAGGGAAAGAATTCTTCATTCATCCACCACAGTTGTTTTCCATGGTCTCCCGGTTCTTTTGGTGTTGCTGAGCTCACCGGTGCATTCCTTATTTTTGAGAAGGTTCCAAACAGTTGTTTTGGCCACGCCTAATGTTCTTGCTATCTCTCTGATGGGTTTGTTTTGTTTCTTCAGCCTAATGATGGCTTGCTTCACTGATAGTGACAGCTCTTTGGATCTCATCTTGAGAGTTGACAGCAAAAGATTCCAAACACAAATAGCACACTTGAAATAAACTCTGGGCCTTTTATCTGCACATTGTAATTGGGGTAATGAGGGAATACCACACACCTGGCCATGGAACAGCTGAGAAGCCATTTGTCCCATTACCTTTGTTCCCTTGAAAAGTGGGAGGCACATCTGCAAACTGCTGTAAATCCTACACCGTTCACCTGAGTTGGATGTACATACCCTCAAATTAAAGCTGACAGTCTGCAGTTAAAGCACATTGTGTTTGTTTCATTCCAACTCCATTGTGGTGGTGTATAGAGCCAAAGATGTTAGAATTGTGTCGATGTCCCAATATTTCTGGACCTGACTGTATATTAATAGGGAGCTCTTGGGTGACTTAAGACTGGGGGAAGATTTGATGGCGTCTGGGAGGTTATTCCATAATTGTGGTGTTCTGTAGGAAAAGGAGGATCAAGCCACTTTCTTTTTGAATTGTGGTATTACACGTGAGGTGCTGGACCTGGATCGGAGGTTATAGGTTGAGGAAACTGCTGGGGGAAGCAGCCTATTCAGGTAGGGTGGTAGCTTCCCAGAAAAACTCTGAAACACCAGGTTGGAAAGGTGAAGAGTGCGTCTGGATTCCAGCGACGCCCGGTTTAGCTCTTTTAACATGTCACAATGGTGGGTCAAGTAGTTACATTGTAGCACAAAGCGACAGAATGAGTTATACAATGTAGTAAGTTTCTGAAGGTGTGTTTGCGGGGCGGCTGCATACACTACATCTCCGTGTTCAATAGCTGGCATAAGCATTTGTTGTACAATCTGCTTTCTTGCCGCGGGGCTCAGGCAGGATTTGTTTCTGTACAGGGCACCTAGTTTGGAGTAAAGTTTAGATGAGAGTTTTTCGATGTGGGGGATAAGGCTAGGTTCAGACTGAGGCAGTGCGAACGCACGTGCAGGCGCACTTAATCACGGCCGTAGTAGCAGCAAATGCCGGGCAATGACGGCCAATATACGAAGTACGGTCGCACAAAAGTCCGGCTGCGCAATGCAAGTGGCAAACGAACGCATTTTGTCGAGAACGTAAAACCGCTAGTACGGTTGTACAGAGTGCGCTGCGTCCGCTAGCGGCATGTGTGCGTGAATTGGAGATGTCAGACACTGCTAATGTCCGGCCAACATAACGTCCAGATGCACAAAGTGTTTTATTGATGATCCGTACAAAATCACGAACGCAAATGCGCATAGTATGACCGCTATCGCGTACTCCGTGAAAAAATGCGTCCATTCGTTCGAACGCACTTTTTCACAGACAACGTGAAAATGCGTTCGTCTGACCCTAGCCTAAAGGATAGATTTGAGTCTAACCACATACCTAGATATTTGAGAGAACTGACTGTGGTCAGCGTGTCATTTGAATACGTTTTAGTCAAAAGACTAAATCAAAATTTGCTGTCAAATTGGGAACTAGATTTTAAGATAAATATGTTATTTATAACCGAACAGTTATATCTGGCCTGTATTGCATGTTCAGACTTTAATACCAGAAATAATAACCGGTTAATAGATGTTTACTCCAGGAGTATAGGATGAGAAATACTGAATTAATACACTTTAACTAAGCCCATTAGATTTTAGTCAACTAAAATCTAATGATATTTTAGCAGACTAAAACTAGACTAAAATTAAAATAATTCAGATGCTAAAATTTGACTAAAATTAAATGGTATTTTTTATTCAAAAGACTAAGTCTAAAACTAAATCAAAATTTGCTGTCAAAATTAACACTGGTTTTCATACTGACATATAAATATAGTGATTTCCCTCTTAGTCAATTGATCATCTTAAATGTTCTATGTTGGCAGCAGTGCCATTTATACGACACAAATCCCATTTAACAACATTTGATAATATACAAGTATAAAATAACAAGTTAATTATTTTATTTTATTATTTTTTTACTTTTTTTTCTTTTTCAATATTCCGTTTCAATAAGTAGTTACTGGGTTTATGCTACCTGCCAGGGCTCTTGCCACTTTTGACAGATAATTACAGTTCACCGAACTGTCCATTTCTTTAAACCCATGGGAGATCAATCTTAAAATAAGAAAGCATATCATTACTTAACACATTGTAATTAGGGTTTCTATTGTGCCTGAGATGTAATTTTCTGTCCTTTCTTCAAAAACAAGACAATAGAAGGAACAAAAGTTAGAGAGGCAGCGAAAGCCAGCTATATAATTATACGACATGAATGAAGGCCCACTTGCTTCATATAAGTTTTAAAAATATAGCAAAAAAAAAAAATACAAAGTTTGTATGAAGATTTAGCATAGCCCTTCTTTGCAACGGCAAGTCATCGACACCGAGAGACAGCTGGATGCCACGTAGATGGTTTTGTGATGCCAATTAATAGCGCTTCTGTCAACCTACTCAAATATTTTTTTTTGAGTGCGGAGCAAAGTGTAGCGAAGATCTTAATCTATTCTTTAGATAAGTGGGAGATGCCGATTTAAAACAAAATAGTAAATGATTTGTATTGAGTGGGGATGTTTCATAGGACAGATTCTTTTTATGACATTATTAGGTCTGAGGAAAAACAGATCTAGGTAATTATGCTGCAGCAATCACGGGGATACGGCCTGTATTAGCAGCCGCTAATGATGCTTTCTGTGCCTCGCTGGGAATATTTTTTTCTTGACATGCTAAAAGTGTGCGCAGTAGCAGAGGAATATCAGGTCAATCCGTACGGCGTTAAATTTAATTGAAATTTTGGAGTATTTCTGAAACGATTCTAGAGCGGTGAAGTATTTAACATGTTAAAAGTGCGCTAGTCTGACCCCAGCCTTAGACATCGCTTGTGTGACTCTATAATTAGCGACCTCTCTTTCGCTTCATCAGTTGGAATCCTTTAAAAAAATGACAGTCCATGCAAAGTGCAAAAAAGGTCCAAAAAGATGCATGTATATTTGTTATTCTGTTTCACCCATTGTACAGCGCTACAGAACTTGTTAGCACTTTAAAAGTACCTGTAACTGTATCTGAATTGAGAGCCCGATACTGACTCTATACGATGTGAGTGGAAATGATTCATTGCTTTTATCACGCTAAATATATGTAATTGTTATGACTGTAAATAACACTGAACTTGTTCCCTGGCTGGGATATGAGAATATGAGTAATGGCAGTGGCATAGTTTGCTTTGTATGCGAAAAGTGGACATTGATGCTGTCTTAGAACAAAAAAAGTGTTTTTTTTTTTTACATTTTACATGGTCATGTTTGGCTTCACTGGAAAGACCAGCATCCTTTAACCTTGTTGGTGTAAATAATACCGATACAGGTGTCCAAAGGACCCTGCCCCATGTTTTACATCAAGTATTTTTATTTATTATTATTATTATTATTAATCTTTATTTATAAAGCGCCAGCATATTCCGCAGTGCTGTACAATGGGCAGAGTATAAACAGGGTTACAATACATCGAACAACACTTGACAAACCAGTACAGGAGGAAACGAGGGCCCTATTCCCGTTGGAACTCACAATCTAGAAGGGATGGGGTGGAAACAGGAGGAGAGGACTGCAAGGTGAGAGTGATGGACTGCAAGGTGAGAGTGATGGACTGGTTGTGTCAGTGAGTCGGGTGGTAGGCTTGCCTGAATAGGAATGTCTTAAGGGAGCGTTTGAAGGAAGAGAAACTAGGGGAAAGTCTGACCGTACGAGGGAGAGCGTTCTAGAGGATGGAGCAGCGCTTTCGAAATCCTGCAGTCTATCATGGGAAGAGCTGATGCAGGGAGAAGCTAGGCGCAGGTCACTGTTTGACCTTAGGGAGTGGGCTGGGGTGTATTTGGTGATTAGTGAGGACAGGTAATTAATGGGGCGCAGAGTTAGAGAGAGCTTTGTAGTTTGAGATTTTCAATTACCAGAAGACCTAATCATCCTATTTGGTTCCATAAATATCATTCGTTCTTTCCTTTTTACTGTCCTTGTGACAGGACAACATATTGTATTGATGTTGTAACTTATGTAATGGAGATTGTCTGTGATTTATAGCGAACATCATTATTATTTAAAAGGTTTCCACTAGCGCACTTACTCGCTGCTGTTATATTGCGTGTATCTGTTTGAAAAGGTAAAGGACGTTGTTTAGTGTCTACAACTTTTCATCCCAACATTTTTCTGTAGATGAATAAATAAAAAAAACGAAAATTGTGCAAATTCACATTATTTTAATATTTTATCTATTTCAGAATAAATGTCTATAGAAAGAAAATGACTTTTATATCCCGCATTGAAGTGTGGACTTGGGATTTATTGATATAGATATTCTGTCTTGCAGAAATGTGACAATACTGGTAGATTTCTACCTCCCTTTTCCTTAAAATGATAGTACAGATACCAATCTATATTTACCAACACCATGGGAGGCTTTATACCAGATGGAAGCTTTGTGTGTATTATGGATTTTTTATTGATTAAGATCTTCTTCCTTCTGAGCTTCAAATATAGAACTACTGACATATTTAAGAGGGAATTGTCTGAAGTACTTCTAAAAAAAATGCTTCAATTATCTGTATACTTGCAGGACAAAATAAAAACCAATGAGTTGAGAGACATGTTCCAAGGGATAATAAAGAAATGTTACAAATGTATCTTGCTGGGATTTTCCAGAGCATAAAGATATTTAAAGTGAAATGAATCTATCACTGGATAAAGATCTGCCAAGGTATCCTTTTTAGGTTATATTCTCTCATTGATCGAGTGCAGACTAATGCATCATAAATGTGGGCTAGAAGATATAGAGCAAATAATATCTTTAACTCCTAGCACAGAGACTACAAACAGAGCACAATGCAAGAAATTGAACGTGCTGTAATTGCAATTGCCCTAGAAAACAAAACAATAAACTACGTAATGATTTCTAACAGATAGTACTAAACAGAATAAGGGATGGGCAGATAAAAAATAAACGTTAAGTGGAATTCAAGATCATGGATATGTCGAGACATTTTTAATTTATAATGTAGAATCAAACAACATGGAGACGCCAAGGACCGCCGAAGACTGCTGAAGACCGCCAGATGCCACCGAACTGATCGCCAAATGTTGCTGAACTCCAGAAAATAAAAAATGAACTTTATTATTCTCCTAAAAATACATGAAAATGTGTGTAAATAATAAAAAGGTCCTATAAAAAATTATAAAAAGGTCTGTTACAGAATTAAAAAAAAGCATTTTGAAAAAATAGGGAATAAAACATTTTGTCTAAAAAATACAAAAAATGTTCTAAAAAATAAAACGTTTTTTTTGTTGAAAATAAAAAGAGTAAATGGTTGAATTAAAATTAATAAAAAAATTTTTTATTTTTTTTCATTGAATCCTGTGGGATTCACCTGTTTAAACCTGTCGAACTGAATCAGGGTATTTCACTGTTACTTTGGTGCAGTTTGGCGTTCCTTGCTTTCTCTGAATAGATCAACCATTACTTCTTTATGTGACAGTTTCGCTGCTGCCAAAGATCGCCAAATTGTGGTGATCTGTGGCGAACTGCATCGTATATTGCTGTTGATTCACCAGTATTTGGAAAATTGCAGCTTAGTGCATAGATGAACTGCACCCCAAAATTGCACTGAACGGTTAAATTCACAGTTTGGTGCCTTTTGGTGGCAAGTTTGCCCCTTACTGAATAGCCCCTATGGTGTGAAAATGGAGAATAAAAGTCATGAAGAATTTACAGGATTTAATGTTCAAAAAAAATACAATGAAATCAGTGGTCAAGTCCTGAAAAATGGTTGTGGGAACAAGATTTTTATCTCCATATTAACCAAGTCATCTCTCACGTAACACGCCACCCACATTCTAATTTGATATTAATGTTTTTAAATAAAGGCAGAATATTATGGAAAATGCACAATAATGACTTTACATGGAAACACCAGATTAAACACCTAAATAAAAGCTTTATAGTATGCGGAACATATGGGAGCTCTGTTCTTCCTGCAAAATTGTGGAGGAACTTCGTTCCCGCGCGTTCCTGATCGACTCGACCATTGAATGAAATAATTGGGCTAAATTCACAGCGAGTTGTTCTAGCAAGTGAAGGACATCTACAAAACAAAAACGAGACAATGAGATTGAGTGCTAAATAAATATCATGTTGTACTGTCTACATAATCTATATGTGCAGTTTGAACCTGAGACGAGTACTGGATGGTTCATCACAGCAACTTCTCTCACCAATCTGAATTTCCACCTGTACCATGGCCACTACCACTTTACATTCCTGCGTATAGGTCTAAACTGCAGCCATGACACAATAATACAAATATTACCTTCAAAGCTGCTTCTAGATGACTCACCATGGTTGGATGATGCCTAGAATTATAGTCAATGTCTTAGAAATTACAAATTCATTTTCTGTTCTTACTGTCTTGCTCCAGCCCTTGCCAAACAAACATATTTCACATCTCTTATCTCCAAATTATTCTATGGCTCCAGTTGCCTCTTCCATACATTCAATCTGTCCCTGTGTCCAAATTCCTCTCAACCCTTCACTCGTCTCATTGATTTCAGCTTTGCTAACTTGTTTACTCAAAACATAGCATCCTCTGACTAGATATCTCCTCAATGCCACCTCCATCAGCCATTCAACCCTGTCCCATGCTTCCTGCTTTACCATGGCCTTCTTATCCCCAATCTATGCACTTTTCTTTTCCTCCAACCCTACCATTTGTACTCTTGACCCTCCCCCTCATTCATAAATTCTTATATTATGAAAAGAAGACACTCCCAACTTTTTTTCATAATTTCCTCCAAAATGTCACTCATACTTCCTGAATTTGCATATAAAGAAGTTCAAGGGGAAGATAATGACTGATGATCTTCAGGACTGATCTGAGAAGAAGGCCAATGGATTATACTGTATGCCCATAGAATCTTTAATTCGAAACATTTGCCCTCTTCACCCGATCCTCACTTTTAAATTGAAACTGAACTCTTTATTACCCTATTTTTACTCAATATTAACACTTGCTCTACTTTTTACTTTAATGTCCAAAGGTGTCTTCGAAGAGCACGTAGGCATGGATAACCGTACAAGGCAAAGGTCCTGATATTGTACTCTATATTTCTATATATTACTTTATATGGACATTCCTTTTATTCAATGAAGAGATTTTCCCCAATTTCATTTTTATTATAATTGATTTTTCACTAGGTCTTGCTTCACACCAATATAATGCCCCTGAGGAAGTCTGGTTTTACCAGACGAAACGCGTCGGGCCTACAGGTATTTTACGTTTGGTTCATTTTTTTTATAAAATATTTATTTTTATTTGGATGATTTGTGCCAATTTTCCCTGGCATGATACTCTAGGAGAGAAATATATCAACGCGGCACACAGGCTGTCCCTATCCAGATTTACTCCATCTGCTCCAGAAACGAGCTTTCGTGAGTGCTACATCTAATGCTTATGTATTGAATATACAGGACATAATACCTTCCATATTGTTTTCCACTTGCTTTACACCCAGGTTTGTTTTAAAGAGTATCGGTGCTTCTCGTAATACGATAAGGGTGCACGTTGGGTTCTCTATCATCTTTTATGTTGAAGGGAAATGTCACTTAAAACCTAAGATATCTGCAGTGGGCATACCTAATAATCCTAATCTTGTGGGATTTTTGTGACAGTGCCCACAAAGACATCTGCAAGCAGGTCCAGTTTGGCCAACGACTACACTGGACGAATATCCGGTGGACTCTCCGCATGAGGTTGCATTGAATCAAAGGGGGAGGCGACCTACAATAATCTTATCTAGAAACTTTAATGTGACCAGCAGTGTTTGTTTTAATATCATTTTATTTTTCATGTCCTTAGACATGTGATAGCATAGTGACATCTTTGAGGGAAAAGAGTGAGCACGCTTGATTGTTCCTGTTATTTGTGTCTATTACTTAACCAAAGTAATTAGTATCTTTATCATATGTTTTATGTCACTTTAACATATTGCAGAGCACTTCACAAAAAATAAATTGTGTATTACTAAATGCACCAGTAAATACAATTTCCACAACAATAAATCTACCTTAATCAATGCAAAATGGTGTTTTAAATTAAAATGGAAATTGTTTTGCCAACTCTACTGGCATCAGCAACGTCTCAGACACAGCACTCGTGATTCATCGCCTGCCACGTCTGAATGAGATCACTGAAAACATAACTGCATTTAAAGCTGTGAGAGATCATAATCGCAGTGTAATTGGATACAAAGATTCCCGTCAGCTTAACACGTTTAGACGTAAATGTTTATTAATGTGTCAAATAAAAATTAAAGCGCGATTTGACGATAGGAATTATACGGCACTTTCTTAATTTTTAGGAAGTTAGAAAATACTTTGAGAAAATGTAACTTAAACAAATTAATTATTCAGGCGTTCCTATTAAAATGATATTGGATTTAATAATATTAATTATTAATCTGAAATAATATTAATATTTGGATTTTAAATTAAAAATCCGTTTTTGCGAGTTCAGCGACATTACTTTTTTACCCCTCAAATTCTGTTCCTAAGAAAAATATTACTTAAACGTCTTTCAGTTTTGAAGGGATTGATTTTATTCAGGAGATAAATATCTTAATGAGGAGGTTTATTAAATTCAGGGGTTTCGGTAAACAGTGACAAATATCTAATCAGTGGAGTTTTTTTACAACCTGTTAATGTATTTAAAATTACTGGTTTCTCTGCACTTAATTTGCTCGTGAAAGTAATAGCTTGTAAATACACTTCGGTCAGTATTTCTGCGGTTAAGAAATGAGGAGAAAGTGAAGCTCTGTCTTAAATTATCTCATATTACGTGTACATAGCGGACAGTGCACCTCAGTCAGTTTGGGTTTCCCTTGTGATGTAAGCTATTAGTCATATCATAAGAAACCCTGTGACATGTTATATAGCTGTGACATGTTACAGGCCACATTAATTTTACTCCTTTAGGCTAGGGTCAAACGAACGCATTATTCGCAGCGACCGTCAAAAAGTGTGTCCGAACGCATTGACGTATTTTTTCACGGAATGTGCAAAAATGGTCAGACGACGCGCATTTTCGTGCGTGATTTTTTTACGGATCGTCAATAAAACACTTTTTGCGTCTGGACGTTATGTAGGCTGGAAATTAGCAGCGTCTGACATCTCCTAATCACGCAAACACGCCGCTATGCGGACGCAGCGCACTCTGTATGTCAGTACTAGCGGTTCTGCGTTCTCGAAAAAATGCGTTCATTTTCCACTTGCGTTGCGCGGCCGGACTTTCATGCGGCCTTACTTCGTATATTGGCTGCATTGCCCGTCATTTGCTGCTACTGCGGCCGTGATTAAGTGCGCCTAAATGCACGTTATAAATGCGTTAGTCTGACCCCAGCCTTAGTTGCCAACTTTGCAGCTACATTGAACATATAAACCAGGTAAATGCCACTAAACATACCAGCAGACTCGGTACATTCATAATAAATCATTATCAATATATACTTCATGTCCTGCCTGTATATTATAACAAAAAATGCAATAAAATTTGAATTTGTAATCATCTACAGCATATAAAGTGTTTTTTATCATCCGAGTCTTTGTGGTTATATTTTCTATGGGGTGCGCTTGTTCAAAAAAATAGAAACGGGACTCGTTACATTTTTTTGGGGGGGAATTACGTGATTTTTAGTAAACGCACCCCATAGAAAAAAATCATTAGTGGAGCATCATTGTTCACATCATAATTGAAATTGGAACAATATTGCTGCATTAATAAAAATAACACAAAAAAAAAAAAACTATGTTTATTTTTTTAAATTATTTTTTTTAATTATTTTTTAAAATATTTATATTGTTATTTTTATTAATTGTCTTTTACTTTTAACATGGTGATGTTTGGTATTATTTGAAAGACCATGCTCTGGCCTTTCAAATGACACCATTGCATGACCCTCTCGCTTCCACCGTTCTGGAGATATGGGGGTTCAAACGAACCCGCTATCTCCACCAGGGGATTTCCTGGGGAAATCCCCAGGCAGCTAGGGGTTCCCCGGCTAACTGATGTCATCACGCCATGCGCAATGATGTCAGGTCCACAATGATGTCCCACCGGAGCTAGGCCGTGATCCAGTGCCGAATGGCGCTGGATCGCGGTCCGGCACTTCAAGGGTTAAAGACAGGCATCACTTGAAAGGGCAGACACTGCCCTTCAAAGTGATGCCTGTCTTTATCTTGTAAACCCTCCCAATTGGGAGCGAGAGAGATCCTTTCAGATCTTTTCGTCTTTAAAAAGGTCTATAAAAGCAGCGTCTGACTTCAAGGACGTCAGAACACTGCGGGAACACGGACCAGAGAGGTGAGTATCTCTCTGGTCCCCCACCGAGCAGAAGACGCGTGGAGAACGTCCTCCGCATACAGCTTCCACAGGGAAAGGGTTAAATAATTAGGAAGAGTCAGCCTCTGACAGCCTCTATCCAATTCTTCTTATTATTATTATGATTATATTTTCTTTTTGTTTTTTTATCTTTTGTCCCGCACCGCACGCAGCTCCTCCTCTCCGGCTCAGGTGGGGTGGAGGAAACACCTACACTTCACACAGCGATTTCACCAGATCGGGGCAGGAGGGAATGGAGAAAAGGGGGCCGAGTACTCCTCACATCACATCTACACGACTAGTGAGTCCCTTTAAGATACAACTACTAACCCGTGGGTTTTCAGAAAATGTAGACTTTCGATAACTTGTGGGTTTCGCTTTTTGTGAGTCGGAGCAAAGTCCCAAACCTTTAGGCTGGGGTCAGACCAGCGCACTTTTAACGTGCGTTCTGGCGCACATAATTACGGCCGCACTAGCAGCAGATGACGGGCAATGACGGCCAATATACGATGTACGGCCGCACAAAAGTCCGGCCGTGCAACGCAAGTGGAATTTGAACGCATTTTTCTGAGAGCGCTGAACCGCTAGTACTGACGTACTGAGTGCGCAGCTGCGGCATAGCGTCGTGTGTGCGTGATTAGGAGATGTCAGACGCTGCTAATGTCCAGCCTACATAACGTCCAGACGCAAAAAGAGTTTTATTGATGATCCGTACAAAATCACGCCCGAAAATGGGCGTCGTCTGACCGTTTTTACGCATTCCGTGAAAAAATACGTCAATGCGTTCAGACGCACTTTTTCACGTTCGCGGGGAAAAATGCTTTCGTCTGACCCTAGCCTTAGATCCGCCCAGTGGACATGCGAGATATTGTCCATTATAAGTATAGGAACTCGTGGATGTGGACTTTACAAGCTGACTTGCGAGCTGTTTACAATAGGGGCATTGCGGATTACAGGACTGTCTTGGTGCGGCATAGCCTTATTCATTTTTATGTTAAAAAATATTTTTTACAGTAAAACACTCTTTTTTTGTATAAAAAAATCTAAATTGTAATGTCACTAAAGTAAAATCTTAACCTTTACAGAAAAAAAAATCAGTGTTGTGAATATACGGTTTAATAATGTAAATGCACAGAATGCAGATTAAATGTAAAGTAACTGACTGGCTCTGCAGTGCTGCTTTGCTTATATTGTGATCCGGATCCATTATCAATAAGATCTAATACTGGCCATAAAGGATTTCCCTTTAGTGGTGTCTATAATATTTACATTGGATATTCAAAGGTTAACACGGCTCGCTCCCCTATTTCGGCTGAGCCGGGACCAAGGAGGTGCAAAATGCAGATAGACAGTGCAAACCATATGCAAATCAAGCTGTGGTCACCCAGAATGGGCGGCCAGAACTGCAATGCCAAGGAAGTCCTCTCTGCACAAGAGATATAGCAAACCCAATGGTCATTTTGGCCATATTAGGCTTCGTCAGGAAGGAATAGCTGATACCCCTCATGTCACTTTGAGCGAGGGGTTACCTCTGGATTACCCTGTACACTTATAGTGAGCAAAAATAAGGTTTATGGGACTACCGAGAACTGTTTTATTAGGGAGCTGCAAAATTATACTGGCAACAGTGGGTTCAGACAGGGCCAGTTGAAGGATACTGGACAACTGTTTGTTCTCCTTGCCCTTTGCACTTCAGGCAGAAGAGAGTATGGACCATATATATATATAGGACATTTAAGTTAAGTGTAATGTGCCTCCATTTTCATTTCTTCCTCTCTATATATGAAAATTATAATAATATTATTATAATACCAATACTACTACTACTAATAATAATATAATTTAATACTACTACTAATAATAATATAATTTAATACCTACTACTAATAATAATGATATAATTTAATACTACTACTAATAGTAATAATAATATTATTTAATACTACTACTAATAATATAATTTAATACTACTACTACTAATAATAATATAATTTAATACTACTACTAATAATGATATAATTTAATACTACTACTACTACTAATAATAATATAATTTAATACTACTACTACTAATAATAATATAATTTAATACTACTACTAATAATGATATAATTTAATACTAATACTAATAGTAATAATAATATTATTTAATACTACTACTAATAATAATATAATTTAATACTACTACTACTAATAATAATATAATTTAATACTACTACTAATAATATTATTTAATACTACTACTAATAATAATATTAATATTTAATACTACTACTACTAATAATAATATTATTTAATACTACTACTAATAATAATATTATTTAATACTACTACTACTACTACTACTATTAATAATATAATTTAATACTACTAACAATAATATAATTTAATACTACTACTACTACTAATAATAATATAATTTAATACTACTACTACTAATAATAATAATCTATTTTTATTATTGTTATATTTGGAGAGGTCAATAATAAATAACTTAAAACTGGAAATATGATGAGGATAACTACGGTCATTGAAAAGCTAGAATCTGCCATTTCATTAAGATTCAGCATTGACTTACTAATGATGTAGCTTCTTGAACCTGTTTTTGTGACAAGAGAGAGAGAAATAGGACAAAATGATTTTCCTAGCAGCTTGAAGGAAGCTCAGTAACAATTGAGTTCCAATCTGCACAAACAAAGCACTTAAAGGGAGACACAGCGTGACCAATTAGATGTGCCAAATTACAAAACTGAGAAAATAAGGTCAGGTTAGGGGAAAAAAATCTATTTAACCCATTTACCGCTGGCTTCTACAGTATAAAAAAAATAAATGAGTCTAATGAATGCATGATCTTTATAAAAAATAAATCAAGCAATACGTGTTATGCTCATTAAAGATGTCTAAAGGAAAGCAACGATTGTGGAAGGTTCTATCACTTTAATAATTTCATGTTAAAAATGAGAAAATTAGACAAATATTGCAAAAAAGCAAAAAATACTTAATATATATATGTACTGTATATATAAATGTATATAGTATTTTCATTTTATTTTTGGGGGTGCAATGGGATAAAATGTTTAAATAAATATGGGAATTGAGTTTTTCCTTGGATTCTATTCCCGCGTTTCTTTGGCTTTATTTAAAGTGAAATTTAAGGTTTTTTTTTTGTAGATATTGCAATATTTTTCTGGTTTGTATGTATAATCAGTGAAGAAATTTGATGTTGGCACCAGCTTAGAATATAGTGAGCGGTTTCTAAAAACAATCAATTAAAGTCTGTCAAACCAAAAGCTGCACGTTAACCGTAAGGAGCAATTTAAGCTCTAATTAGTATTTACCTTATATTTACTGCAACTGACAGCAGTAATTTTTTATATATGTACATATTCCAAATGTAAACAAACCTGTTCCCATTTACTGAAGAAGCACGTGCTTTTAATAATTATTTGTTTATTTGCGATGCCATCAAAATATGTATTTTACTGAATTGTGACTGTAGACAGGTTTAGTGCATATATCGCTAATTGGCGTTGTAATTGATGCTGATTTTATTGCTTCTGACATATTTTGCAGTATATGATATGATTTAGTTTGCAAACAGAATAGTCCTGTGGAACCATCTGCTTCAGGTGCACATCACTGATAAACATCTCACGGCGGGAGACAGATATGGGCCCCGATTGGTGGTTTAGAGGGTCTTTTGGTGAGATGTCTGGGGTGGCTAGAGAGAACTGTTGCTTTTAATCACTTCATATTGAAGGGGTCTTCCCCGCTGCTTGCAGCCATTTTTGCTCTCTTTTGGCCTCAACTAAAAAATACAAATATTAGAAAGCACAGCCCAGAACATGTATAATTTATTATGGTGGTGCTGCTTAAGTGACCACTGCATCAACAAAATACTACGGAGCCCCATCGGTGTCATGATTAAAAAAATTAGCATGTGGGCACGATTTAGTAGATCGTCCCCACGATGTTACACATTGTGCCCACGTGTTTTTTTTTATGATCATGCCACTGACGGGGCTCCGTAAAATACATATAAATTAATCAGCACTCACAGAGAATATACTGTATATGTTACATAGTTATATGTATCCAAAAAATACAAAGTAAAAAAAAAACTACTTCTATGACAATTTCTTGACGATTTAGGTGCGTTATATGGCCACACATTGTAATTGCCCACCACTTATACCCCCAAAATGAAGAAAGGAGACATTGATGAATGTGCAGGTTGTCAGAGGAAGTTGGGTAAATGATGAAGGATGGAATCCTGTTAACCTCCCTGGCGGTCTAATTTTTTCGAAATTTCTTGTCTAAAAGCGTCTCAATATTTTTTTTAAAGGAAACGTGTTTTTGTACATAGTTAGCCTGTAATAATTAGGAATCACGCACTGAAATCCGTGCAATCAAGGGTCCTTACTGGTAAAGTCCTTTATAAATAAATAAATAAAAAAAATAGTAAATACACTGATTCCGATAAAGTTTGAAACACGACATAATAATTTATTATCCCAAAAATAGTTATCCAAAATAATGCAAATAAATGATATTCAATAAAATACAACAAAAAACACTGAAATCTGTCTGAAAACAAGGGTGAAATGATGTATGGTCTGTTTCTTATCCTGTAGTTCATAAACATTGCAGATTGGATTATACAGTGTATTATAATTTTTTTCTAAGTTTGCTGCTGGTCCCGCCCCCTGCATCGTGTGACTCGCAGGGAGCTTTACCAGGAAGCAGCTCGCCGTGATCACACTGCGGGGGACAGCCAGGGAGCCAGGAAGAGGTGAGTATGCATCCAGCCCAAGCGTGGCTCGGGGTTACCGTTCGCGGTTGTGAAATTTAACCCCGAGTCACACTCGGGAATACCACCAGGGAGGTTAATGTTCTGACACTACTCGATAGGAGGGAAGACCCTGCTCAAGAGCTTACAATTTAAGAGGAATGGGGTGACATGTTAGGTGAGGGTAGATAGCTGGGTATGGGAAGTAGGGGGTGCATGTGGGCTGTGGGGGGAAGATAAAGCAAGAAATGTACAGTGGGGATCATGGGGTGAGCAGATAGGCTTCTCTAAAGTAATGTATTTTTAGAGACTTCTTGAAGGACTGGATAGATGAGGGGAGTCTGATGTTACAGGGAAGGGAGTTCCATAAAAAGAGGGCAGCTCGGGAGAAGTCTTGAAGGCAGGAGTTGGGGGACATGATAACATTAGATCACTGGCAGAGCGAAGTGGTCGGGACGAGATGTACCTGTTAATAAGGGAGGAGATGTAGGCAGTGGCACAGTTATGGAGAGTTTTGTATATGAGCACCAGTATTTTGAATATGATTCTAAAGGAAACAGGGAGCCAGTGTAGAGAATGACAAAGGAGTGCGGTGCAATAGGTGCGGGAGGTGAGGTGGAGGAGCCTGGCACAGGTGTTCATTATAGACTGTAAAGGGAGAATCTGGGATCTCTTAATGCGAGTGAGAAGGGGTTTGCAACAGTCAAGGCAGGAGATAATAAGAGTTTGGATGAGCATTTAAGCAGAGTCCTGAATAAAAAAGTACGGAGCCCCGCTGGTGTCATTTTTTTTTAAACATGGCCACGAGATAACCCTTAGCATGTGCACGAGATAGCTCTTCAGTGCGTACGCTGAGACTCCCTGTCCCGGATCAGCTGCTAATCTCCTCCTCACACTGGCCTTCAGGGGGAAAATACAGTGTTGGGACATGGCTCAGTGTGTTAAGCCACCTGCTTGGTAAACTAGAGGACCTGAGTTCACTTAGCAGTGTTGCCTGAGTTTCTTCCTTTTTACAAATGTACCTGTGTATATTTTTTAAATCCCAAAACAAGCACAATAATAAGGATTATAATTTTATAATAATACTATTATTGTGTTGGTTTTGAAGTAAAAAAAACCACACAGGTGGATTTGTAAAAGACACCAGAAAACTCAGGCAGATCTGCTAAAAATTTAACCCAGAACCTCAGGTTTACCAAGCAGGTTCCTTAACACACTGAGCCATGACCCAACAATGTATGCCCTGGATCTTTTGATTATTAACCCCTTAACGCCGCAGGACGTACATTTACGCCCTGCATTAGGCGGGCTTTGGCGCCGCAGGACGTAAATGTACGTCCTCGGCGTTTTCAGCCCCCCCGGGAGATACTCACCTCCTCCGGCTGCTCCCTCGCTGCTCTGACTCCCACTGAGTCAGATCGGCAGGGTTTCCTCCTCCGGCGCGATGACGTCAGTTTCAGGCGTCCCCCCCCCCCGCCGGAGCAGGGGAAGCACCTGAAGGGGAGGGGGGGATCCTTTGGATCCCTTTATCTCCCCATCGCCGGGGACCAGGCGGCTGTGGCCAGCATCACTGGAAGGGTCACAGCCTGACCTTTCCAGCGATGTATGGGGGATTAACCCCTTAGTTGCCAGGTCGCGACCGGGCACTAATTTGTGCCCGATCGCGGCCTATTTCCGGTGGGGGCCACCATCTTGGATGGCAGCCCCCACCTCTGGGTCACCCCCCCGCTCAACTGACTCATCGCGCCATGCGCGATGATGTCAGTTAACCGGGGAAGCCCCTAGCTGCAAAGGGATTTCCTATAGAAATCCCTTAGAGGAGATAGGGGGGCTCTTTGAACCCCTTTATCTCCTGATCGGTGGCAGCTAGGGGGCCATGTATGATATTTCTGGAAAGGCCAGAGCATGGCCTTTCCAATGATATCAAACATGACCATGTTATATGTAAAATAAAAGTTTAAAAAAAGTAAAAATAAAAATAATAAAAATATAATAAATTAAATAATAAAAAAATAAATACGTGTTTTTTTTTTTTTAATGCAGCACTATTGTTCACATTTCAATTATAATGTGAACAATGATGCTTCACTAACGATTTTTTTTGGGGGGGTTTAGCTAAAATCACGCAATTTCTCCCCAAAAAAAAATGGGTTCCCCATTCTAATATTTTTTTAACAAATCTACCCCACAACATATGACCGCAGAGCCTCGGATAATAAAATTTAAAAAAAAAACACTTTACACACTGTGGAAGATTGAAATTTTATTGAAAATTCACATTTATTTACTTTTTTTTACATTTTTTGTTATAGCATTTTGGCAGGGCATGACATATACATATAATAATGATATATTATTAATCTGCCGAGTCTGCCGGAAAGAACGATATATAATTTGTCTGGGTGGTATAATAATACGTGACTTAAAAACGGTCAAAATGAGCTCAGCAAACTTCTACTTCCGAAACAGCGCCGAAGTTGTAAAATTACTCCCGTCCTTAAGGGGTTAAAGGATGTGTAGGCCAGGGCAGGGAGGAGCTTAGCAGCTGACAGGGCTCCCTGTGCTGCCCCGGATAGGGGTGGGGCTAAGGTCTTCGACAGCTGCAGGTGTGCTCCTCCCTGACCCAGGTGTTAAATCAAGTAATAGAGCAATGTTTTTTATGGTGGTTCTGTGTGTTAAGGCTCTACTTTATAAAGAGAAGACTGAGAGTTGAAATCATAGCAGCAAAAATATTTTAATTTTAAATCACATTTACCTGTGCCTTTATTTTACCTTCCAAAGCAAGCAAAATAACGATGATAATTTTATAACAATATCATTATTATTGTGCTTGTTTTAGGAGGTAAAATAAAGGCACAGGTAAATGTGACTTAAAAATATAAATAAATGGACATGTGCTTTGAACTCTCAGGCTTCTAGTTACAAAGCAGGATCATTAACACGCTGAAACACGGACCAACTCGAGAAAATCACCTCTCTGTTACTGTAATTCCTTAATGATTTAGAACCCAAGTCAGGCCAGTGTGGAAGAAGTGTTCGTTTGGGTTAGGAGACTGTCTGCCTGGGGATGCGTGCGCATGAAATGAGTATCTCGTTCGTATGCTAATGGCAAAAAAAATTAACATCATCAAAAAATTGACACTGGCGGGGCCCCGTAAGAAAGGGACAGAGACGTGCAATGTTTGTTAGGTGGTAGTAGCAGGATTTCGTTAGAGACTGAATGTGAGGAGTGAAGGAGAGATCAGAGTCGAAGAGGACCCTGAGGCAAGGAGCCTGTGAGGTAGAAGGAATGATGGCAACATTCACCTGAAGGGAAATGGGCGCAGGAATGCTGACTCTAGAGGGAGGGAAGACTAGTAGGGTTATTCAAAGAGAATCGAAAAGTCACTGCACGTTCGGTGACTTTTCGTTCTCTTCAAATCGGTGCGATTTGGCGATCCCATTTCGGCGACCCTGCGGTGTATTCAGGAAGCACCACAGGGCAGTCGTAGTGCAGGGAAAAGCCGCCGCAAACCCAACGAAACCTCACCGCAAAACCCGGTGAACGCACATTGAAACCCACAAGAACATCTGGATTAACCCCGCCGAACACGCCAGAGAAACCAGAGCAGCCGCCAATCAGAGAGCAGAGCAGCCGCCGGAAAAAGCCGACACCGCAAACGAATGGAGTGAAAAAAAACCAAAAACTGTACGCTTGAATGTTTGAAAAGTGAAACGCTGTTTGCAAAGAAACTACTGAACGAAAATGTCTGAAATTTACATATAAGATCCAACGAATGATAAAAAAGGGCTGTTACAGAAAAAAGAAAAAACGATTAAAAAATTCGCAAAAAAATCCCGAAAAATGCCTAAAAGATCATAAAAAAATCTATGAATAAAGAGACTCTTTACTGCAGAATAAAATGATAAATGGTTTATTAGATATTGAATTAAAACGGGAATATTTTTAACATTGAAGCCTATGGGATTCGCCTGAATAAACCTGTCGAATGAAACCACTGAACAGCAGGGCAATTCGGCAACTTTTCTCTGCTGGGTTTTGTTCTCTGAATAGATGAAGCATTGCTTCTCTATGGGGATTTCACTGCCCTCGAACAGGCCCCGAACAGGCACCGTATGTACAGGCAATTCGCCAACATTTGGCGAACTGCCTGCTCTCTGTATAACCGAATGGCCAGGAAAGGTAACCGTATGCTGAATTTCACTGTTCAGTTACCTTTCGGCCACAATTCGGATCGCTTTGAATAACCCTGTAGAAGTTCAGTTTTTGAGAGGTTGAGCTTTAGGAAACGGAAAGTCATCCAGTCGGAGACAGCCAATAGGCATGCTGTAATATGTTCCAACACAGGAGGAGAGAGATCGAGAGAGTAAAGGTAGATTTGGGTGTCATCAGCATATAGTTGATATTGAAATCCATAGGAAAAGATGAGGGGGTCAAGAGAATTATATATTTCATTTTTCATATTTATCATATTTTATTTACAAACGTCTTTTACCATCATGACTATTTCCCTAGTGGAACGAGCATCTTAAAAAATATACAGTATAACAATAAATATAATGTACAAAAATTATTTTTATTTGTAGCTTTCGCTGAAAACCAATCTATCAGCAGAATGTCCTATTTAAAATGTAACAACATATTTAGCTTGCAAACTGGAATTGTGAGTGAAGAGGTTAAAGATTTCTTTAACTATAAAGAGAAAAATCTCATCCTTTTTAAATAGCAGAATGAATTATTTTTGTCATCTCAGCTTCAAGGTCTAAACTAACGAAAATAACTGTTTCTGGCTTAGATTGTTTTCTTCTCTCTATAAACAATTAAGTATGATGAAAAGTTCCCTCGTGGTTTTGGAATGCCGCGTTACACGATAAATGTCAAGGTAAATATTTTAAAGTTTGGAAAAAGAAAATATTAATTATGTTTGATGTGAAACAGCTTTTATTATTTATACAGCACTATGTAACTGTTTAGATTGTGTCTACAATTATACTGGTAAAAAAAAGCCTATGTCAAACTTAACCCTTTCGCTATCATAAATGGGCCCTATTTGATTTGAAATATAATCATAGAGTGAACCATTAATTAGAACAGTACAACTAATTAATCATAACAGTTTGAGTTCTGGTCCAGCCAAGCCTTTTGGCTCAGCTGCTATGGATGCCTACTTTCAATTACATCTTCATAAAGGAAACGCTAACGTGAAGACAGCCATTGACAATCCCTGTACAGTTCAGATATATGGTGCTACTATAATTTCCATGCACAGACATTATGCAGCACACACAGATATTATTTTTATATTCTGTTGGTAGTTTTTTGAAGAAAAATTCAGCTTGGGCACCTGAGGTCAATAACTGGAAGGGGGTCCTTGCTCCACTATCCGAAAACGGCAAAATAGTAAAAATTCCAGGAGACTAGAGTATTAAATCAAGTGGATTTATTTCATCACCAGCAAATGAAGGAAAACCTTTTCGACCAAATGGTCTTTGTCAAGTCTTGTCAAAGACCGTTCGGTGGAAACGTCGTCATTCTTGATCCACTTGATTTAAGCGCAAGCTGCCAAAAGATAGATTAATTGAGAAGTATGCAGCATGCGTCTGGTACTGCCTACTTCCTGAATCTACGCTCTTCAGTGCCTCAGAGAGGCACTGTGTCACGAGCGTCCCAGGCAGATGCCAAGGAGTGCCCTTTGTACTGATTGCTGTTAAGCATTTTAGGCAGATTTGTTGCATGCATGATGCAGAACCCAGTACACAGAAATAAACAAGAGATGACAGGACAGAATACAGACACAAGAGGGAGCCCTGCACCTGGAAAGATCCTTGTATGGTCTTCTGATCTAATACAGATTACAAAGTGGGGAATAAGCACCAGAACAACAAGCAATATGCCCAGCAGCAAAATGAACCCTGGACTATGTATGAGGTCCTTGTAATTGGCCTCTATCACACAGACTACCCTATGCTGCTGGGCAAAGACAAGAAGACAAAACTTACAGAACATAAACAGGAATATAACAAGATTAGTTAGGGAATAGCCCGGTCAAAAATGCCAGAGAGGATGTCAGCCAGAAACCGGGGATCAGGAGCCAGGAGAGCAAGTCATACAAGCCAAGGTCAGCATACAGGAAATCAGAATGCAGGTTCCAGGGAGTAGGCAAGAGAGAGGTTTAGAAAACACGCCAATAAGTCATGGTACAGGGAACTGACAAGAGAGAGGTCCAGGAGTCACGCCAATAGGTCATACACAGTAATATCTATGAAACAAAGAAGACCACAAGGTAGGCACTCAGGAAGAAGACTTATCCTGAAGCAAGGATCTGATCTACTGCTGGCCATATATATAGGGCAGGACCGGTCATGTGACCACAGACTATCAGCCACAGTAGAGATGGTCTGCAGTGGCTTAGCCCAAAACTCCAACAGAGCTGAAGAGCTCCGCTCTCACCACCATGGGGCCTGACTGGAATGTGAATTCGTGACACACTGAAAGTAATGGAATGGCTTGGACCAAAAGAAAATTACCATTGGTCTCAAGCCATTCAAAAAACGCTTCTATGGAAGGCTGGCCTCCCATGCTTTGATTGACAAAAGACAGGCATGTGTCTGTCCTTGCCAGTCATGGGGCGTGCTGCGGGGCTGTGTGCCTGGAGTGGAGGATGCACATCCTGAGAACAGCCAGATCCTTCTATCATCTAAAACCAGTGTGCCCATTTTCCTTTGACCTCTGACATAAACAAGGCATTTTCGGCTACACAACTGCCGCTCACTGGATATTTTCTCTTTTTCAGACTATTCTCTGTAAACCACTGACGTGCGGCGAGGTCAGTGGCTGGTAAGGCACTGGCTAGTATCAGAGTCAGATATGACTGCTCTCAGTGCTCCCCAGCATCTGGCTGTTCAGTGCTCCCCAGGAACTGACTGCTCTCAATGCTCCCCAGGATCTTGCTGTTCAGTGCTCACCAGGAACTAGCTACTCTCAGTGCTCTCCAGGATCTGGCTGCTCTCAGTGCTCCCCAGGATCTGAATGCTCTCAGTGCTCCCCAGGATCTGACTGCTCTCAGTGCTATCCAGGATCTGAATGCCCTCAGTGCTCTCCAGGATCTGGCTATTCTCAGAGCTCCCAAGGATGTGCATCGTCCACTCCAGGCACACTGCCCTGCGTCACGCACCCATGACTGGCAAGGACAGTCACATGACTGTCTTGCATCAATCAAAGCATGGGAGGCCCACCTCCCATGGAGGCACATTTTGATTGGCTTGAGACCAATGGTGCTTTCCCATTGGTCCAAGCCATTTCATTGCTCTCAGTGGCTCTCTGAAGCACTAAAGAGTGTAGATTCAGGAAGTATGCAGCGCCAGATGCGCGTTGCAGACTTCTCAATGAATCTATCTCTTTGCAGCTTCAGCTTATGCGATTAGTGTAGCTTTCAGCTGCACAAATTGTGTAGGCTCAAGGCAGAAAAGAAAAGCAGAGACGGACGACGGGGGAGCGTGGAGCAGGTGAGTTTGTTAAAATCTGCTGATGATAAAGTTATTTTAATGGCAGGTGAGCTGAGCCCACTTAACCACTTAATGGAAGGTGAGGCCTGCCGCCCCTGACGGTACGTCCCTTCTGTAAACCCTAGAGATGGCTGCGCGTGAAATTCCCAGTAGATCAGCAGTTTATTAAATATTTAGATAAGCCCATCTGGCACCAACAACCATGCGGCCATGCCACATTCAAAGTCACTTAAATCCCCTCTCTTCCCCATTCTGATGCTCGGTTGTTAACACAAATTGCAAATCAGCCAATCGAACAGGTGTACCTAATAAAGAGGCCAGTGTGTGTTTCTCAATGTCATTAAAATGTATTTTTCAACAAAAACAAATGGTTCCTGGCAGTGGTTTACTAGAAAATCCCTTGGCAGTGAAGGGGTTAATGTAGTGTAGTTCTCTAAAACTGCAAAGAGAAGCAAATGCATAGGCGTTCATCTCCTCTCTATAGAGTCTGTTCATTCTATCCTTCTTGAAACAGTTGTGTTTTTCCTCAAGATTTGTTGACGTCCTTCGCTGCATTTCAGAAAACAATAAAATGTCAATTTGTTACCAGAACATATCAGTACTAAAACATTGCGTTGTATTGTAAAACACAGTGAATCCCCCCTCCCCTGCGCCCCAAAGACAGAGAGTAAAAATTAGAAGGATAGTTAGTATATGCAGACGACAGATGGCATGATCTGAGGACAAGCTGCAGGCAGCCATCTCTCCCGTTAACTTGCATGGCACCGGGAGCCTGATTGATAGCAGTGCTCTAAAAATGACAAGGAAGCCAATGAGTAAAACATAAAAATCATACTTTTAGTGTCATCAATCTTTAGTTAATCTAAATATGCTAAAGGATAAAGGTTTCTTTTCCAGAATGAATACAGTAACGGCCTTAATAAGAAAGATGTATCGCCACTTGGAATAATTTTATTTCTTTAAGCTTATCTAATACAGAATGAGAAGATGCCGTTTTGCTAATGTTGCAAACCAGCGCCGCTGTGATGTACATAATCCATTAAGCTTCACCCGAAGAAAAAAAATGGATTCATCGGTATTGCCATTTCTCGAAATAAAAACTTTCTCTAGCTGAAAATACTGATTATTAAATCCCTGGTTCCAGGATTGCACTTCGCATATATTACCCGTTCTTGAATAGATGAACAGGTTTAACCCCTTCACTACCAAGTGATTTTTCCCACAAAAACATTGTCAGGAACCAGTATTTTTTGGAAAATCATTCTAAATTAATTATACAGTAAGAAATATTTGGAAATGTTCCCAGTGTATTTCTTACTGTAATAATCTATTTGGGAGGCAGATAGTGCCATCTACTGGCCAAATGGATTTACACTAGTTTCAGCTGCAGCTCATGGTTCCTGTCAGGACTCGTCCGTCCAGCAGGGGGGTCCCTGCATGTCGGCGCCATGGCGGCGGGCATCAGGCTCGACGGCCAGGTCAGATGTTTCCTTCACGCTGGCAGCCGCACGGCGCTCACGGCATTCCGGCGCAAGCAGGGTGTCTGGCACGGGCTTCCCTTTAACCAGTATGTTTATTTGTTGTTCTGCCTCCACTGTACAGCGCTACAGAACTTGTTAGCGCTTTATCAAAACTTGTAACTGTAAGGCTGGGTCAGACTAACGCATTTTTAACGCACGTTTAGGCGCACTTAATCACAGACGTAGTAGCAGCAAATGACGGGCATGGACGGCCAATATACGAAGTACGGCCGCACGAAAGTCTGGGCGCGCAACGAAAGCGGCAAACGAACGCATTTTTTCGAGAATGTAGAACCACTAGTACTGACGTATAGCGTGCGCTGCGTCGGCATAGTGGTGTGTGTGTGTGATTAGGAGACGTCAGATGCTGCTAATGTCCAGCCTACATAACGTCCAGACGCAAAAAGTGTTTTATTGACGATCCATAAAAAAACACACATTAAAATGCGCATCGTTTGACTGTTTTCGCGTCCACCGTAAAAAAAATACGTCAATGCATTTGGACGCACTTTTTGACAGTCGATGTGAAAAATGCGTTTGTTGACCCTAGCCTAACTGGTCCCGGCATGGGGGCATGTCCCACTGTGCTGGGAGCAGGAGATGGCCATGGGAGGTGCTCACTACCCGGAGGGGCGTGTCTCCTGGCTAGAGAGGCAGATAGGGGAGCTATTGAAAATTTACATTATTTTAACCATCTCAGAACAACAATTCCTGAGCAAAATTTCTACTGATTTGGTTTGCCCACCTGGTTTTGATTACCTTACTACTGTATATACCCAGGTTAGTTTCTGGTGGCATTTAGCTCAAGACTAAGCCTGGCAGAGCGAAACGCGTCGAGCAATGCATATTTTAGATTTTTAACAGTCACACTGTTGGTTTAATTCCCTTTCATCCTGGTCTATCAAAATTTAGCTCTGATATGATCTTGGCTATCTATCCTTTGGTTTTCAATCGATTCTAGGCAGCCAGAACTGTTGAGGTACTAAACTGTAATTATACTCTAATACTATATCTCCTCCCTTCTCTACTATATGCCGTATATGATCGCCAATATGGCCATATAATGGGAAGTTAGGGAAACCACTTCACTGATCTATTGTGTTTGTGAGTTATATGTTTTTGTGCCGTTTTTGGAATAAAGTGAATTTTTATTGTTATTATATACCATTGTAGGCTCTGAGGCACCGCTGTGTTACATAGTTACATACATACTAGTTACATAGGCTGAAAAAAGACATGCGTCCATCGGGTTCAGCCTCTCACACATCACCTACTGCTGTTGATCCAAAAGAAGGCAAAAAACCCTGTCTGAAATGCTCGCCAATATGCAACATACTGGGAAAAAATTCCTTCTTGACCCCAGAATGGCAGTCAGATTTCTCCTTGGATCAAGAAGCTTTTACCGACATATTAAATATTATAACCCTTAATATTCTGTGTCTGCAGGAAGTCATCCAGTCGTTTTTTAAAAGTCTGTACAGACTCTGACCCAACCACCTCAACAGGCAGAGAATTCCACAGCTTTATTGTTCTCACCATAAAATAACAAAATAATAATGTGTCTATTATTGTGGTTTTTTTGGTTACATATTTGGGTTAATTAAGCCCTTCTGGAGCGCAGCTTCTTTTGCCCATTTGTTTCTCAATTTTATTGTTTAAAAATTTCTACTTTACCAAACGTTTAATTTTTTACTTTGCATCCCATGTTGGGAATAAATATTATGGACAAGTTTTTGTCCAGCAAAATGCCCAGAGCGGTGAAGAGGTTAAATAACTCAGGTCATACGTATAGGGTAACAAATGAGTGAGTAAATGCAATTTTTGGCAGAGTATGAGATGTTCATTGTGGTGATGGAGGGTTCTGGTAGATCTTTCAATATAAAAAATAGCATTTTAAGAAATGCCTATCAGCCAAATTAAGCAAAAGTAAATAACTTTATAAGTTAAAAAATAATCAAATGGATGCACATTTATTTCTTTATATTGGGTCATTTCTTTTTAAATTATGCACAAAGCCATATTATTTAAATGCTTTCTTATATAAATTTCATACACTCGTAACTGCTTTCACCCCAGTTATCTGGACACAAATAAAAAGTTCAATGTCACTATCAAAGAGTAGCAAATCCATGATTTCAAACTATTTTCACACAAAATTATCCCTTGTGGCAAAACAGCCATCTTTCAACTCTAACTACTGCAGCAAACTGTTACATTCATCCAGACATCTTAAAGCGCGAGGCATTAAAAAGTGTCCTTCTAGCAGCACAGCTGTGTTTCCGATTTTATGTACACATATTTTTTGTTATACTCAAAGTTAAAGTGACATGTGAATTCACTGTAAATATAAAAAAACTTTAACATAAGTAATGAAGAATACCAGTTATTATTATTAGATATGTGTATGGGATCGGATCGAATTTGGAAATTTCAGAAACCAAATATTTGGATCCAGAAATTTGGTTATCTTCTAGGTTTAGGGTTTCTTTTAGGGATAAAGTTAGGGTTAGGCTTTGTGTTACTTTTAGGGTTATGTTTACATTTAGGCTTAGGGTCTCTATTTCTACTTGTTTTGTGGTAAGGGTTACTTTTAGAGTTAGGTTTACTTTTATGGTTAGGGTTACTATTTCTGCTTATTTTGGGGTTGAGAATAATTTTAGGTTACTATTTCTGCTTGCTTTGAGGTTTGGGATCATTTTTGAGTTATGGTTACTTTTAGGGTTAGGTTTCAGGTTACTTTTAGGGTTATGGTTACTTTTTGGTAAGGGTCACTATTTCTGCTTGTTATAAGGATAGGGTTACTTTTATGGTTAGGGTTACTATTTATGTTTGATATGTGGTTGGGGATAATTTTAGAGTTAGGGTTACATTTAGAGCTAGGGTTACTATCTCTGTTTTCTACAAAATTAGGGTTAGGGTTTGTGGTTACTTTTAGAGTTAGGGTTCAGTTTATGGTCACTTTTGGGGTTAGGGTTTAGTTTGTGGTTACTTTTAGGGTTAGGATAACTATTATAACTTGCTTTGAGGTTTGACATCATTTTTTAGTTATGGTTACTTTTAGGGTTAGGGTTAAGGTTACTTTTAGGCTAAGGGTCACTATCTATGTTTGATTTGTGGTTGGGGATAATTTTAGGGTTACCTTTAGAGTTAGGGTTACTATCTCTGTTTGCTACAAAATTAGGGCTAGGGTTTGGTTTGTGGTTACTTTTAGGATTTAGTTTGTGGTTACTTTTAGGGTTAGGGTAACTATTAATACTTTTTTTAAGGTTAGGGATAATTTTATAGTTATGGTTGCTTTTGGGGTTAGAGTTACTATTTCTGTTTGTTTTGGGGTTAAGGATAATGTTAGTATTACTTTTAGGGTTGTGGTCACTAGCTTTTCTTGTTTTAGGGTTAGAGTTACTGCTTCTGTTTTCTCTAAAATTAGGGTTAGGGTTCAGTTTATGGTCACTTTTAGGGTTAGGGTTTAGTTTGTGGTTTCTTTTAGGGTTAGGATAACTTATTACTTGCTTTGAGGTTAGGGATAATTTTATAGTTGTGGTTACTTTTAGAGTTAGGATTTAGGGTTAGAGTTACTATTTCTGTATGTTTTGTGGTTGGGGATAATGTTAGGGTTACTTTTAGGGTTAGTGATTTTTTTAGGGTTGTGGTCACTAACTATCTCTGCTAGTTTAAGGGTTAGAGTTACTGTTTTCTGTACAGATAGGGTTAGGGTCCGGTTTATGGTCACTTTTAGGGTTAGGGTCAATATTTCTACTTATTTTGATGTTATGGATAATTTTAGGGTTAGGGTTACTTGTAGGGTTCACTCATACATAGCATATGCAGATTTTGTTTTTACTTAGAATCCGATAGCAGGTATATAAAGGCTACGTGCTCGGGTATTAGATTGATTACCGTTACTTGTACTTGTGAGGGATATAAAAGTGGGAAAAAATAGATTTAAGGAAAATGTTGAATACTTTATAGCAAGCTTTACATTTCTCGATCATGTTGTCTTTGCCTTTTGCAGCTTCATTCGCCAGTTTGAATAATCTGACTGCTTTTTCCTTGTTCAGTTAATGGCTTGCAAATGCTAATAAAAATCCGTAAAAAAAAAAGAGCCGTGCTGGATTATTTTGAATAGTGTGAAAAAGAAAATTGTATAAATATGCTCAGGCATGGAAACAAACCCATCACACTCGTGCAATTATAAATCCCTGCATATTAATTAATTAGAGCTTGAGGATTAACGATGAGTATCTGTGCTCGGCTGGTGTCTAACTCAGACAATGATGAAATTGTTTTCTGCAAGGTAAGGATAACAAGCATAAATTAAGTCATTCCTGAAAAGTATGGACTTTATTTCTCAGTATTATTATTTTATTGTTAGACTGTTGATGTCTTGCCTCTTGTTACAGGTTCTAAAGAAGCTACTTAAATTATTAGGACAGCTGGGCCAAGCATACATTAATCAATGCACGGAATTCTCGTATAGTAGAATAATAATGTCCAATGATATATACGTTTTTCATACTTTCCCATACATCAGCTGTATTTTTTTCCTGTTTTAAATTCACCTTTTGGAATTTTAACAATTGATTTTATTGCTTGTGCTTTTTAGACACTTTTGTATTTTATACTTTGTATATATTTTTCAGATATACTTTGTGTGTGTGTCCTCCTGGCATGGTTATCAAAAACAAGTTCATGACAGCACTGAGAAACAGCATGGACTACTGTCCTGCCCTTCCGTGTGTCCCCACACAGGTCTCTTAAGGTATTAAACATAACACGAAAAAAGTTGTAATTTGCGCTCACTCCTGTAGCTCCATGCTAAACAAAACACAGAGGTTTTAGTTTACTTGAATTGCCATTAAAGTGATCAGATTTGTTTCACTATTACAGAAAGCACCCCTGTACCTGTCCATCGGCTTGTGGTGCTGAATCTGTTGTCAGCACCACAGGCCAATGGACAGCTCAACATATAACCCTAGCCTGAATTTTTAACAGCAAAATTGGATTTTTTGGGGGCTTTATTTAGTGATCTGAAATTCAAATCAATATCAACAAACAAATCGATCTCAATTCGATATCAAACGAAACAAAACAAAATATGTTTTGGTTTACTTGAATAGCCATTTGTGATGATCACCCCCTATAGAGGGTGATGGGGGGGGGGCCTTTAGGCTGAGTAGTTTGAAGCTTTGAGGGCAGGTAAAATGTTTGCTGCTTATAGCAGAATCCAGCACACATATACAGAAATCAGATTCAAGAGAGATAGTGCAGAACACAAACACAAGAGGTAGCCCTGCACTGCATATGATTTCCCATCTAAAGACAGATTTCAGGGCTGGGGATAGACACAATGAATCCAGCAAGCTGCAGGGTAGAATTTGGTACTTGAAAAACACAACAGTAAAGATTGCTGATTCTAGCACTCCCAGCCAGGGCGGTCAGACAAGGCCCTGAGTAACACTCAACACCAAATGGCCATGTGACCACAGACCATCAGCCCAATAGGGATGGTCTGCAGAGCCTGAGCATGAAAACCAGCAAACTGGCAAATCCTGCTTCCACCACCAGGGGGCAGGGTCGAGACGTGACACCATTAAAATGTAAGTTCAACTGCCATGATAGGGGACCTCTGGTCAGGCGAGTCCTACCTAATGAAACCAAGCTGTTTTCTAAGCAACCTCATATTATCATGCTGCTTTCCAGTCGTGAGAGAAACTGGTGGGTTTACCTTTATACCCTCACCACGGACAATTCCACTTTGGGATAAAAAGAAACACATGGAAAGGGGCTGCAGCAAAAAAAATGACCTGGTTGAGAATACAACAAATATACATATGTATAGAAAATACTCATACAGGGTTATTCAGAGAAAGGTGAAACTCTGGAGAACTTTTGGAGAAGTGAATATTCCAGGTCAAAATAGTCGATTTGGAAAGTGAGATAAATGGGAGAATTTGTCTGGCTCGGCTATTTTGACCTAGAATTTTCACTTCTCCAAAGGTTCTCCAGAGTTTCACCTTTCTCTGAATAACCCTGATAAGGTATTAGCTGGATGGTGCCATTACAGAGGTGTTACCATTTCCAAATCAAGTGCTATCACCCAGAATGTGTGGTCAGAACTGAAAGTCCAAGGAAGTCTCCTCTGCCTGAGATACAGCATCCCCTGATGATCTTCCTGGCATGGGTCAAGTCCCAATATAAATAAGTGTGGGACTCATCAATAGTTCTTCCCTCAGTTAACCATTGTCATCTCACTCTTAATCCACCACCACATTAGGCTTAAATGTTATATTTATTTATTTATTTATTTATTTATAAAGGATTTTACCAGGAAGGATACATTGAGATTTCTCTCGTTTTCAAGTATGTCCTGGGTTCAAGTACATTGAAGTGTTACATTTACAGAAATACAAAGTAATACAATGTAAGATATTAATCATAGTTGCGTAACTAGAAACCTGAGAGCCCCATGCAAGAATCCATGAAGGGCCCCCCTCCCCCCAAAAAATCTATATTTTTACTTTTTTTTCAGCAATATAAAAAAGATAGTATTGCCCCCAGCTCACATGGGTATATATATATTGCCCCTAGCTCACATGGATATATTGTCACAGCTCAAATGGGTATATTGCCCCAAGCTCACATGGATATATTGCCCCAGCTCACATGGATATATTTGCCCCCAGCTCACCTCACATGGATATACTTGCCCCCAGCTCTCACCTCTGCAGCCGTTCTTCTCCCTAGCGGCTACCAGCATGCAGCCTTGCTGCTCGCCGGGAACCACCTGACCAGCGCAGCCGCATTCTCACGCTATCAGGTGGTTCCCATCCCATACGTGCGGCCAAGCTTCAAGCTGGCGGCTGCCCGTAGGGAGAGGAACGGCTGGCAGCGCTGCACACAGATTCCGGCGCTGATTGCCTGACTCTGGCGGCTGCCTGGGCCCCCCCTCCAGTGGTGGAATGCGACTGCTGCGACCCTGATACTTCTGCCACTGGGTAATCATTATAATAATCATAATAAATAATATATACTTTTATTCCACAAGTGGTTAAAAAACCTACGATGGAGCCGATAAATAAAAGCATTACAGTGTGTAGGAGGAATAGAAACTCCATCATCCCTGCAAAAACAGTGGAGATGCTATGTTTCCATGTGTTCCTGCTCGACTAGACCCCCTGCTTCCGGGGCAATATTTCAAGTACAAGCATTTTCCCTTTTTTTATTTTTTTTTATTAGAAAGTATTTTACCAGGAAGGATACATTGAGATTTCTCTCATTTTCAAGTATGTCCTGGGTGGCGAGTATGTACCGTTAGGTGTCTTGCCAAGGACACTTACTGGAGAGGTACTCGTCGGGATCAAACCCATGTCTCCACAGGCTCCCTCCACGCAGAGCAGTGATGTTACCTCTACTCCACCCAGCCGGTACTTTTAAAAGATAAAGAACTTTATTTTGTAGCCAGATATTTTGTTTTTGTTTTCCCTGATTTACAATGATGTGTTATGGCATGTATTTATTTATTTTCTGTGTTAATCTGTATATTTGTGTATTGGTTTTAATATCTTGCATTTATTACTTTGTATTTATTTATTTATTTATAAAGTATTTTACCAGGAAGGATACATTGAGATTTCTCTCGTTTTCAAGTATGTCCTGGGTTCAAGAACATTGAGTTGTTACAGAAATACAAAGTAGTAAAATGCAAGATATTAACACAAAACAAATAAACAGATTAACAAAAAATAAATATGTAAGTAATATAGTCACTATTTTACATGTTTATAGGTGCATTTCTGTAACGACTGTAAAAATGTCAATTTTCTTGAACCCAGGACATACTTGAAAACGAGAGAAATCTCAATGTATCCTTCCTGGTAAAATACTTTGCAAATAAATAAATGTAGGCTCTTGCTACTGTTCTTATATGTGTTTAGTATTTATTGTATTGTTACGTGATTTTTTTGACATCTCTGGCCTTTGGAAATGGAAACCACATATAATATTTTTAACTCCTTCACTAGCCTGTGTGTTAACATGATGATCTGGAGCTATGCTGTATGATTGCAAAGGAAATTATTTTGTTGCAAACGAATTTCGCTTGCAGTCGGGCCCCAGAACATGCCCCCAAAGTTTTAGCACCTCAGTCATGACAAGCAAGGTGCTACAACAGTTTTTACAAGGGAATATCTGTGTAACATGGAGATATTCACTGGCTGCAGCACGGAGACCCAGCAGCAATAGCTCCTTTTGACCAGCGGATGGCGACATCTGACTAGTACAGTTTGCGAAATGTGACTAGTACAGGAACTCATGAATTAATTATTTATTGAGACGCTTGCCAATTAATGATTTATGAAAAGTGATCTTTCAAAAGTCCATTGGTTCCTGGGAGTGGATTTTGTGGAAAATCTCTTGGTAGTGAAGGGTAGGGATGTGCGTTTCGGGTTTCGGAATTTCGGAATTTTCACGAAATTTCCCGATTCGGGTCTTTCGATTCGGCCGAAAATCCGAAATTTTTTAGATCCGAAAAAGTCGAATCCGAACTGTTTTCCGAACCGAATCGAAAAATTTTCGGAATTTCGAATGGACTTGGAATGTGTCAAATCGAAATCTATTGCTTTGAAACGAGAACAGACTTTCCGAAAAAACGAAAAATTTACCAAATCGAAAATTTTTCGGAATTTTCGAATGGACTTGAAATGTGTCAAATCGAAATTTATTTTCCCTCTATTCATGATTTCAGTTCCATTCGGGATTTCGGTACCATTTCGTTAAGTCTGGACATCGTAAATTTAACTAGTATCGGTTATATGGCTGATTCTGTAAATTTTTTTATTGTTTCCAAAGATCCGATAAGAAGTTTCGTATTTTGGTCAGATCCGATTCGTCCGCGGGTCGCGCATGCGCGCGCGCGCACATGTCGTAACTTTATTGAGCCAGTTTTATTGACAACTTTTTGAACAAAATTTTGTTTTTATTATTCTTCATAATGGCCGCTGCCAGAGAGGAGTGCTGCACAAGCACCTCGTCTTCATCTCATGATGCACCACCGGCACCCAAGAAGAAACGGGCCCAAAATATGGCGTTTGAGGAGATGTTGGAGCTGGTCCGCACCTTTGATAGAAAAGATTACGATTGCCGGAAGGGACCTTACCGCAGCAAGAATAACGCCAGAAAAGATCGTATCCTTGACAAGCTACGCACTACCATTTTGGAGAAGTTTGGGAAGGACCGGACGAAGGACCAGCTACGGAAACGCTGGTCTGATTTAAAAGTACGGGAGCAGGAGCAGCTGAGGCGCATCCGGCGCGTCATAGCGAAACGTAAGTGTCATGTTATATTGTAAAGCGCTGCGCAAACTGTTGGCGCTATATAAATCCTGTATAATAATAATAATGTGCTTGCATGTGCTAATGTGCGCAGAAATACGCTGATTTATCTAGTCCTTTTTTCATGCAATGTGATTGTGTATAGCTTTGCGTTTTCACAATTCGTCATACATGCATTTTTGCCATAGCTTTTTTTTTTTGTGATTTTACCTATTCGTGAAAATTGTGATATTTGATGTATGTAGATGAAGTTACAATTCTGCATTTCTTTTGGCACTGTGTGTGTAGTCTGTAGTGTGCTGGGGGGGTTGTTGTGATTGAGTGATGCATATGAGATGACCCGCAGCTTGCCCAATATTGGCTCCCACCTGCGCATCAATAAAAATCTCTGCGTCTCTGCTAAGTGATAGGATGGGACATGTAGTTCTTCTGAAAGTGCATCCAAACAGAGCTGCGTTCAATACATCCTCAGCAGCTGCTGCAGCAGTGTCATTGAATGCTTTAGATGCAAATTTCAAAACAAAATGGTGGATTTCTGTTGTTGTTTCTGCAATATCCAGTTTTATTATTAGCAGAAACTGAAAGTGAAACTGAGGCTGAGGCCTTCTATAAAATAACTAAAAGCAGTCGCACAATGCGCTTTGTACGCACACAACACAAATAATAGTTTTTATTGAATAAACGTAATGTTTACTTCTGAAAAAAATATATAAATGAACGGTAATATATGTCTGTGCAGAGGAAATAAATAAATATTTTGTGACTTTAGAACTATGAGATGGGAGTAGTGGTGGGTCAAGCTGGTAGTGGGTAGTGGAGGGGTGTCGCAATACTTTCGGCAATATATTGTATAGATATACCATTTTTTCCAGTCTGCATTATTTACGTGTTATATTTTTTGGATTTGGCAGAAGACAGGAAGAAGGCCGCCGAATCTGCCCGGGCAGGGACCAGTGCCCCAGCGGAGGAGGAGCCACGGGCGTCCACCAGCGCTGGTATATACTGTTTTATTTTGCAACGACTTTTGGTCAAAAACAGAAACATTTTTTGTTTACTGTATTTTAATTTAATTTTTTTATGTATAGCACAAGAGGAGCAGGAGGAGGAAGAGGAGGAAGAGGAGGATGTAGAGAGTCAGCCGGAGCAGCAGGAGGCCGCCAGTCCAGGTTTTTTTTTTTTTTACTGTTGTATTTTGTATCGACTTTTGTTCAAAAATAAATCAGTTTTGTTGTTTACTGTATTTTTTATTTCTTTAATTTCTTACATATAGCACTGGATATGCAGACGGTGGTGGTGGGGGAGGAGGAGTCGGAGGAGTCGGAGACTCAGGAGGCCGCCAGCTCTGGTATATACTACTGTTATATTTTTTCAAGACTTTCAGTCAAAAATAGAAACCTGCTTTACTTACTGTATTTTCCTTCTTTCATTTATTGGATATATAGAAGGAGAAGCCAGACGCCGACGGGAGGCGATCAGCGAGCTTCGCCTGGCAGCTACTGCCGTCAACTCCCTACAAGAACTGCTCCAGGAACTGCGGGAGCACATAACCAATGCCGCAGACCTCCTGGAGCAGCAGTGAGACCAATGGCAGCCTCCTCCAGAATGTGCCTCAGCTGCTCCTGCTCCTGCTCGCGTGCCTTGAGGTCGGACCAGCGTTCTTCAGAGATGGTCCTTCGTCCAGTCCTTCCCGAACAGCTCCAGGATGGTGGTGCGTAGCTTTTCAAGGATACGATCCTTACGGGTGTTATTCTTCCTGCCGTAAGGGCCCATACAGCAATCGTATTCTTTGCAGTCCAAGATGCGGACCAGCTCCAACATCTCCTCAAATGCCAGTAACTTGTTGGGCAGTTTGCCATCCTTGGCATGTTCCCTTCCCTATGTTAATATGTTGTAAATAAATTTTCTATTTTTTCACTATTTTCCTGTTTGTGTGCGTTGCTTTCCTTACTTAATAAGTTAATATGTATTGCTTGGTTTCCACACTGTTAAAATTATATGTACATAAATGTATTGACATTTCTATGGACCCTTTGTCATAAATTTGTCAACATATTTGTGGCCATGAATGTGACTGTGCACATTCTACACTTCCTGCCTGGCCAAAAAATGTCACACACTAACACAACCTTGTTGTAAGGCCTTGAGATTTGATTACCGACGTGGCCTGGTTTTTTGTTAAGCTTAGGCGATGTCACAACAACACGGATTTTTGTCCACAGTCACATTCATTGTATAACCAAGAATTTATCAAAAAATATTGATGGCAGCACTGCATGAAGTCTTCTCCGACACAACCCAAAGATCCTTAGTGCGGCTCAGGTCTAGTTTATTTGTCCCTGTTTGCAGCTTCACACAACACCTCCTCCCAGCTATGAGCTCTCTCTCTCCCACCGCTGCCGCTAAGACGCTGCCCGCCAACATGGTCATGTCTTTGCAGGAAGACAACAGCGTGGGGGAACAGCAGCTGCTGACAGTCCCAAGACCTTGTCACAATGACATCAGTTTTGGAGTTAACCCCTAACTGTGACCAATGGTGGAGATAGGGGGTTCATTGGAACCCCCTATCTCCCGATCCGCGGCAGCTATCGGTTGGTTAATGTTTGGTATCTTTGGATCGACCAGAGCATGGCCTTTCCAACAATACCAAACATGACAATGTTAAAAAATTTAAATAAAAAATAAAAAAAATACAGGTTTTTTGTTTTGTTTTGTTAATGCAGCAATATTGTTGCCATTTCACTTATAATGTGAACAATGATGCTGCACTAACGATTTTTGTATGGGGTGCGTTTGTTAAAAATAGTGTAATTGTCACCCAAAAAAATATAACAAGTCCCCTTTTAAATTTTTTTTAACAAACGCAACTCATAAAATATAACCGCAAACACTCGCATGTTAAAATGTGAAAAAAACACTTTACACCTTGTAAAACAAACATTGAAAATTCAAATTTTATTGCATTTTTTGTTATAATATACAGACAGGACATGACGCATACATATGATAATGATATATTATGAATCATCTGCCGAGTCTGCCGGAAAGAACGATATATAACATGTCTGGGTCATATTATAAAAGAAGGCTTCAAAACGCGTTTAAACAAGAGGAGCGAAACTGTTAAAAATTAGCTCAGCAGCAGACCGCAGTGCCGCACACAGGTGTGAAGGGAAGCCGTGAAATGCCTCAGCAGCGAAAGGGTTAATTTATATTTTTGTCTGTTTTAAATCATTTTATTTTATTATTTTTTTTCATTTCAGATCATTTTGATCAACTATTTTTCCGTTTTAAAACATTTTTGTTCTGGTTTTTATTTTTAAAGTCAGACCATTCGGGTCAGTTTACCGTTTTTTAATCGTTTTGTTCTTTTTTTTTTGTTCCTTGGCTTTCATACCATTTTTTAATGTGATTAAATAAATAAAGTTGTGAAATGTATATTCATAAGAAAAAAAGGATCTTTATTTAATAAAAAAAAAAACACGATAGAATCGCCAGAATTATCGTATCGTCAGAATGAATTATTGGATCCGAAAAACAAACCTAAAATTTATTATAAAAAAATATATAAAGTATAAAAAAGTAAACCATAGTACTTTACATCAAAACGAATAGAGTTAGACACTTTGAAACGAGGAGAACAGACGTTCCGAAAAAAAAGAAAATTTCCGAAATCACGAAAAGTCGATACAAAAAACGAGCAAAGTGACCCGAAAACACGAAAAATGGTCGATATTCCAAAAAAATGTACGCAATCGAAAATTTAAACATCAGAACAAATCGAACCGAAAAAAAAATCGGTGCACAAGCCTATTAATATCTGACATCCCGATGTGAAACATCAGGACTTTTGCATTAGATTTCGACCATTTTTTATTTTTTTAACTTCTGGATAGTCGAAAATCGATCTATCCAAAAAGTCCCAATGTTTCACATCATTCTGAACTTTGTTTGGATAGAGTAAGTCCGTGGGCGTGTGGCCGTTAAATGTATATACCAGTGGCGTCGTAACATGGGGGCGGGGGTGCGGCCCGCACCAGGTGACACCCGCCTTTAGGGTGACACCGTCACCCTAAGGGTGGGTGTCTCACCCTCCGCCGCGTTTTTCGCTCCCTGCGAGCGTCCGAAGCATGCAGCTTCGGCGCTCGCCTGGAGGAAACACGTCACCAGCCAATCGCAGCTGGTCACGTGGCTCCCCCTGGCGAGCGCCCAAGCTCCGCGCCGCCGGACGCTCTGAGGGAGCGAAAAAGGCGGCGGAGGTGAGCTGGGGCCATTATCATGAGGTGCTGGGGCATTCCATGTGCTGGGGCATATCCAGGAGGAGCTGGGGCATATCCACGAGGAGCTGGGGCATGTCCACGAGGAGCTGGGGCAAATCCATGTGTGAGCTGGGGAATATCCACGAGGAGCTGGGGCATATCCACGAGGAGCTGGGGCAATATCCATGAGGAGCTGGGGCATATCCATGTGCTGGGGCATATCCAGGAGGAGCTGGGGCATGTCCACGAGGAGCTGGGGCATGTCCACGAGGAGCTGGGGCATGTCCACGAGGAGCTGGGGCAAATCCAAGGGAGCTGGGGCAATCCACGAGGTGCTGGGGCAATATCCATGAGGAGCTGGGGCATATCCATGTGCTGGGGCATATCCAGGAGGAGCTGGGGCATGTCCACGAGGAGCTGGGGCATGTCCACGAGGAGCTGGGGCATGTCCACGAGGAGCTGGGGCATATCCACGAGGAGCTGGGGCAAATCCATGTGTGAGCTGGGGAATATCCACGAGGAGCTGGGGCAAATCCATGTGTGAGCTGGGGCATATCCACGAGGAGCTGGGGCATGTCCACGAGGAGCTGGGGCATGTCCACGAGGAGCTGGGGCAAATCCATGTGTGAGCTGGGGAATATCCACGAGGAGCTGGGGCATATCCACGAGGAGCTGGGGCAAATCCACGAGGTGCTGGGGCAATATCCATGAGGAGCTGGGGCATAGCACGATGACGCCAGTCCTGGAGTTAACCCCTAGCTGCCACCAATGGTGGAGATAGGGGGTTCATTTTGGAACCCCCTATCTCCCGATCCGTGGCAGCTAGGGGTTAAAGTTTGGTATTGTTGGATCGGCAGAGCATGGCCGTTCCAACGATACCAAACACGAATGTGAAAAACGTTTGTAAAAAAATTTAAAATAAAAAAATATTTAAAAAAATTTATAAAAAAAAAATAAACAATTTTTTTTTCTTTTTTTTGGTTTGTTAATGCAGCAATATTGTTCCCATTTCAATTATTATGTGAACAATGATGCTGCACTAACGATTTTTGTATGCGGTGCGTTTGTAAAAATTTTTGTAATTTTCCCCAAAAAAAATTGTAACGAGACCCCATCTCTAATTTGTTTAACAAGCGCACCCCATACAAAATATAACCGCAATTGCTCGCATGTTAAAATGTGAAAAAAATACACTTTACACATTGTAAATTATTGAAAAATCATATTTTATTGCATTTTTTGTTATAATATACAGACAGGTCATGACGTATACATATAATAATGACATATTATGAATCTGCCGAGTCTGACGGAAAGAACGATATATAATATGTCTGGGTCATATACTAAAATAAGCCTTCAAAACGCATTTAAACATGATGAGCAAAACCGGTAAAAATGACCTCAGCACAGGGGCGTGAAAAGCCTCAGCAGCGAAAGGGTTAATTAAAAAACCCGATAGAATCGCCAGAATTATCGTATCGACATAATGAATTATTGGATCGAAAAACAAACCAAAAATTTATTATAAAAAAATATATAAGTAGTATAAAAAAGTAAACCATAGTAGTTTTCATCAAAACGAATAGAGTTAGACAGCTTGGAAACGAGAACAGACGTTCCGAAAAAACGAAAAGTTCCGAAAAACGAAAAGTTCCGAAAAACGAAAAGTTCCGAAAAACGAAAAGTTCCGAAAAACGAAAAATGGGCGATATGCCGAAAACCATGTACAATTCCGAAAAACGAAAATTTCCGAAATAACGAAAAGTCGATACAGAAACCTAGTAAAGTTACCCGAAAATACGAAAAATGGTCGATATTCCGAAAAATAAATGTACCCGAAAACCGAATCGAGCCGAACCGAATCGAAACAGAAAGCAGTCGAAACGAACCGAATCGAAAAGTTTAAAAATTCGAAAAATCGAATCGAATCGAAAAAAAAATCGGTGCACATCCCTAGTGAAGGGGTTAATAAAGAAGACTTAAGCCCATATTCAGTAAACTTTTATATAGGCATGATCATAGGTCTAGTCCTTGAAAAATAAGTGTGGGAACTCTCCAAGATTTCTTCTCCCCAATTAAATGTTGACATGGCGCACTTGACCTGCTCCACCACTCTCAGATCAATGTTTGAATACATTTAGGGAATTGTTATGATAATAGTGATACATCTAGTGATACATCTATCATATTTCTGGTAACTTAATAAGGAAACATATGATTGGAACCTAATAAAAGCTCTACCATGTGTGGACCATTCTTCCTGAAAAAAATAGTGGGGGAACTGCATTGCCAAGCATTCCTGCTCGACTAGACCCCCAGGCATGATCTGCCCCAATATCAATGTTGTGCACCAGAGGTAATTCTGATGCAGCGAATCTCCGCGAGATCTGAGTACATCGCGCAGGGAATATCTGACAGAAAAGACCGGGATCTTCTTAGCTGCGGGTACATGGTAAAGTTAAATCATGGAATTTTTGTGTGTTATCCCCGTCACTGCTGAGCCATTTCACTCCTGTGTGCTGAGCTCATTTTTACCGCTTTTGCTCGTCATGTCTAAACACGATTAGAAGCCACGTTTTATTATATGACCGAGAAATATTAATTAATATTTTTTCCGGGAGTCTCAGCAGATTCATAATATATCATTATTATATGTATACGTCATGTCCTGTCTGAATATCTTAACAAAAATGCAATAATATTTGAATTTTCAATCATCTACAGTGTGTAAAGTGCTTTTCTTTTCTCATTTTTCACATGAGCGTTTGCGGTTATGTTTTCTATGGGGTACGCTTGTACAAAAATTAGAAATGGGGACTCGTTAATTTTTTGGGGGAATTACGTGATTTTTTGAAAATGCACCCCATAGAAAAAAATCATTAGTTCAGCATCATTGTTCACTTTATAATTGAAATGTGAACACTATTGCTGCATTATTTAAAACAACACAAAAAAAAAATGTTTTAATTTTTTTTTTTTTTTTATTATTTTTAATTTTTTTTTTACTTTGAACATGGTCATGTGTGGTAGCTGCCACGGTTCTGGAGATATTGGGGTTCAAAGGAACCCCATATCTCCAAATGGGGATTTCTGTGGGAAATCCCCAGGCAGCTAGGGGTTCCCCGGCTATCTGACATCATCGTGCTATGCACGACACGTCAGGAGCCGAGGGGGAACCCGGAGGAGGAGCCGCCATCCAAGATGGTGGCCCCCACCGGAGCTAGATCACGATCTGGCGTCGATCATGATCTGGCAAGTAAAGTGTTAAAAAACAGGCACCACTTTAAAGGGCAGACACTGCCCTTCAAAGTGGTGCCTGTTTATCTTCTGAAAACCCTCCCCCCTCCCTTTCAGGCCATCTCCCGGCATTGCCGGGGAGGTGGTCGGCTTGAAATGATGTCATTGCGCATTCCGCGATGACGTCATTTACGTTGGGGGCCGGCCTGGCTCTGCTGAAGCGAGAACGCCACGGGACCCCGGACAAAGAGGTGAGTATCTCCGCCGGGGCTCCCGATTGTGGATGAAGTGTGGGGAATGTCCTCCGCATATAGCAGGAGTCAATGAGGACGTTCCCCACTTGTCATCCGCAGCGAAGGGGTTAAAATACTGTGTTAGTGATGAATTTTAATATTGATGTTAATGTGTATCAAAACGCTATCACCATATTATTAACTGTGCAAACGCTGCGTGATTTAACTCTATAAGCCCTATACAATCCTAATGGGGGTTTTAATGTGTTTTTAACTATTGGTCAGCTGGGTCTTATTTGCAATTGTCCCATTTTATTTTTTCCCCCAACGGTGAATTGTTTGGTGCATAGTATAAAATAATCCCACCAGTTTATCTCTGAGCTGAGAAATGGCAGGAGGCTATGTGCTGCATCAGATCAGGCCCCATCTTCAGAGGTTCACCTTGATGTTGGCAAGTGGGCTTAAAATAAAAAAAATTAATGGCTACTTAACCCCTTCACTATCACTTCATATATGCACGAACTGGGGCTATGGTGTATCATTGAAAATATATATATATATATATAAGCATCCCCTCCATGGTGTCCATAGGACTCTATGGAGGCTTCTCCTGCCTGGCTGGATCTCGCCTCTCATGAGATCCTGCTGGTCGGCGAAGAGATCGTGGAGGGAGACGGGACTTTCTTCCCCCAGTCTCCCTCTGCTCCGGGCGGCCAGAAGCAGTGGATCGGGCCACCTTTCTCGCTATGGGATACGAGGTGAATATTTGTTTGAGCTGCAGGTAACAGATTCTGCAGCAGCGCAATCATTACCTACACCTCTGAGGTGGTGGTAACTTTTTCGTTAGCGCCAGCTCTTATTAACTAGCGTTAGGAACAAGTGATCCCAACGTAAGTTACTCTGTGCTTTTTTTTTGGTGAAAGCTTTTTAACAAGAAGGATATATTGAGATTTCTCTCGTTTTCAAGTATGTCCTAGATGGCGAGTATGTACCGTTAGGTGTCTTGCCCAAGGACACTAACTGGAGAGGTGCTCTTGTCGGGATCGAACCTGTGTCTCCACAGTTATAGAGCAGTGATCCTACCTCTACTCAACCCAGACGCCTTTCACTTTGCGCTCCCCATGTTAGGTATAGGGAGCTCAAAGTGCAGTAAACTTGCTAATTAATGAGCACTAACGGGTTTTGTAACCCGTTAGCCATTTGAAGGCAGTCTGGCTGCAGCGCTATGACCTCCATTAAGTTAAGCTAGCGCTAATGCTGACACTAGTGTTAGCTTGAAGGAGGAGCCCTCTTTTCTTGGTTTGTTGTATTTTATTGTATTTTGTATTTATTGTATTTTACCCACACTCTGTGCTTAGTAAAGGTTGAGTGCTGCCCTCCTTGCGTATTATATATATACTAGTTGTAAAGCCTGCCCAGAGGGCAGTCTATTGTGGATATACTGCCCCTGCTCATGTATACTGCCCCAGCTCGTGGATATTGCCCCAGCTCGTGGATATTGCCCCAGCACGTGGATACTGCCCAGCACGTGGATATTGCCCCAGCACGTGGATACTGCCCCAGCACGTGGATACTGCCCAGAACGTGGATACTGCCCCAGCACGTGGATACTGCCCCAGCACGTGGATATTGCCCCAGCACGTGGATATTGCCCCAGCACGTGGATACTGCCCCAGCACGTGGATACTGCCCCGCACGTTGATATTGCCCCAGCACGTGGATATTGCCGCAGCACGTGGATACTGCCCCAGCTCGTGGATACTGCCCAGCACGTGGATATTGCCCCAGCTCGTGGATACTGCCCCAGCTCGTGGATACTGCCCTAGCACGTGGATATTGCCCCAGCACGTGGATGGATACTGCCCCAGCACGTGGATATTGCCCCAGCTCGTGGATACTGCCCCAGCTCCTGGATATTGCCCAGCACGTGGATATTGCCCCAGCACGTGGATACTGCCCCAGCACGTGGATACTGCCCCAGCACGTGGATACTGCCCCAGCACGTGGATATTGCCCCAGCTCGTGGATACTGCCCCAGCACGTGGATACTGCCCAGCACATGGATATACTGCCCCAGCACGTGGATTGATACTGCCCCAGCACGTGGATATTGACCCAGCACGTGGATACTGCCCCAGCACGTGGATACTGCCCAGCACGTGGATACTGCCCCAGCACGTGGATTGATACTGCCCCAGCACGTGGATATTGACCCAGCACGTGGATACTGCCCCAGCAGCACGTGGATACTGCCCCAGCACGTGGATTGATACTGCCCCAGCACGTGGATATTGACCCAGCACGTGGATACTGCCCCGCACGTGGATACTGCCCCAGCACGTGGATACTGCCCCAGCACGTGGATATTGCCCCAGCACGTGGATACTGCCCCAGCACGTGGATACTGCCCCAGCACGTGGATATTGCCCCAGCACGTGGATATTGCCGCAGCACGTGGATATTGCCGCAGCACGTGGATACTGCCCCAGCTCGTGGATACTGCCCCAGCACGTGGATATTGCCCCAGCTCGTGGATACTGCCCCAGCTCGTGGATACTGCCCTAGCACGTGGATATTGCCCCAGCACGTGGATGGATACTGCCCCAGCACGTGGATATTGCCCCAGCTCGTGGATACTGCCCCAGCTCCTGGATATTGCCCCAGCACGTGGATATTGCCCCAGCACGTGGATACTGCCCCAGCACGTGGATACTGCCCCAGCACGTGGATATTGCCCCAGCTCATGGATACTGCTACAGCACGTGGATACTGCCCAGCACATGGATATACTGCCCCAGCACGTGGATTGATACTGCCCCAGCACGTGGATATTGACCCAGCACGTGGATACTGCCCCAGCACGTGGATACTGCCCCAGCACGTGGATACTGCCCCAGCACGTGGATTGATACTGCCCCAGCACGTGGATATTGACCCAGCACGTGGATACTGCCCCAGCACGTGGATACTGCCCCAGCACGTGGATTGATACTGCCCCAGCACGTGGATATTGACCCAGCACGTGGATACTGCCCCAGCACGTGGATACTGCCCCAGCACGTGGATTGATACTGCCCCAGCACGTGGATATTGACCCAGCACGTGGATACTGCCCCAGCACGTGGATACTGCCCCGCAGCACGTGGATACTGCCCCAGCACGTGGATATTGCCCAGCACGTGGATACTGCCCCAGCACGTGGATACTGCCCCAGCACGTGGATATTGCCCCAGCACGTGGATATTGCCGCAGCACATGGATATTGCCGCAGCACGTGGATACTGCCCCAGCTCGTGGATACTGCCCCAGCACGTGGATATTGCCCCAGCTCGTGGATACTGCCCCAGCTCGTGGATACTGCCCTAGCACGTGGATATTGCCCCAGCACGTGGATGGATACTGCCCCAGCACGTGGATATTGCCCCAGCTCGTGGATACTGCCCCAGCTCCTGGATATTGCCCCAGCACGTGGATATTGCCCCAGCACGTGGATATTGCCCCAGCACGTGGATACTGCCCCAGCACGTGGATACTGCCCCAGCACGTGGATATTGCCCCAGCTCGTGGATACTGCCCCAGCACGTGGATACTGCCCAGCACATGGATATACTGCCCAGCACGTGGATTGATACTGCCCCAGCACGTGGATATTGACCCAGCACGTGGATACTGCCCCAGCACGTGGATACTGCCCCAGCACGTGGATTGATACTGCCCCAGCACGTGGATATTGACCCAGCACGTGGATACTGCCCCAGCACGTGGATACTGCCCCAGCACGTGGATTGATACTGCCCCAGCACGTGGATATTGACCCAGCACGTGGATACTGCCCCAGCACGTGGATACTGCCCCAGCACGTGGATACTGCCCCAGCACGTGGATTGATACTGCCCCAGCACGTGGATATTGACCCAGCACGTGGATACTGCCCAGCACGTGGATACTGCCCCAGCACGTGGATTGATACTGCCCCAGCACGTGGATATTGACCCAGCACGTGGATACTGCCCCAGCACGTGGATAGCCCCAGCACGTGGATTGATACTGCCCCAGCACGTGGATATTGACCCAGCACGTGGATTGATACTGCCCCAGCACGTGGATATTGACCCAGCACGTGGATACTGCCCCAGCACGTGGATACTGCCCCAGCACGTGGATACTGCCCCAGCTCGTGGATACTGCCCCAGCACGTGGATACTGCCCCAGCTCGTGGATACTGCCCCCAGCTCGTGGATATTGGCCCAGCTCGTGGATATCGCCCCCCCGCTCGTGGATATCGCCCCCCCGCTCGTGGATATGGCCCCCCCGCTCGTGGATATGGCCCCCCCGCTCGTGGATATGGCCCCCCCGCTCGTGGATATACTCACCTACATCGGCCCTCCAGCGATGGCGGTCCCGCGTCCCGCTTCCAGCGTCCTCTCTCGCTCCGTTGGTCGCCGGGATGACGTCACGAAAGCCTTTGACCCCCGGGGTCAAAGGCTTTCGTGACGTCATTCCGGCGAACAACGGAGCGAGAGAGGACGCTGGAAGCGGGACCGCCATCGCTGGAGGAGCTAAGGGCCGATGTAGGTGAGTATGTGTAGGCAACATCCCCCTACATTGGCCCGGAGCCTCAGCGGTGGCTGTCGTAGGCTGCTCGGCCGGCCTCCAGGCTTAGGCGAGCCCCCGGCTCGGCTGGGCCTGTAGGCCCAAGCCAAGCCGGGGGCTCGCCTGAGCCTGGAGGCCGGCCGAGCAGCCTGCGACAGCCGGAGGACAGTCACCGCTGGAGCTCAGGGCTAATGTAGGTGAGTATGTGCTCTCCACACCCACCCTGCTTACTCGGCCGGTATCCAAGCTTAAGCGAGCCCCCGGCTTGGGCCTAGAGGCCCAGCAGAGCCGGGGACTCGCCTGAGCATGGAGGCCGGTCGAGTTGCATGCTCGGCCGTCCTCCAGGCTCAGGTGAGTCCCTGGCTCGGCTGGGCCTCTAGGCCCAAGCCAAGCCGGGGGCTCGCCTGAGCCTGGATGCCGACCAAGCTTAGGCGAGCCCCCGGCTTGGCGTGGGCCTAGAGGCCCAGCCGAGCCGGGGACTCGCCTGAGCTCTGGAGGACGCCCGAGCATGCACTCGACCGGCCTCCATGCTCAGGCGAGTCCCCGGCTCGGCAGGGCCTCTAGGCCCAAGCCAAGCCGGGGGCTCGCCTAAGCTTGGATACCGGCCGAGCAAGCAGGGTGTGTGTGTGTGTGTGTGTAGAGCACATACTCACCTACATCGGCCTCGAGTCCTCCACCGGTTCCACACATACTCACCGACATCGCCCTTAGCTCCTCCAGCGATGGCGGTCCCGCTTGCAGCGTCCTCTCTCCCTCCGTTGCTCGCCAGGATGACGTCACGAAAGCCTTTGACCCCCGGGGTCAAAGGCTTTCGTGACGTCATTCGCGGCGAACAACGGAGAGAGAGGGGATGCTGCAAGCGGGACCGCCATCGCTGGAGGAGCTAAGGGCCGATGTCGGTGAGTATGTGTTAGGCAACATCGGCCCTGAGCTCCAGCGGTGACCTCCTCCGGCCGAGCAGGCTGCTCGGCCGGCCTCTACGCTTAGGCGAGTCCCCGGCTCGGCTGGGCCTGTAGGCCCAAGCCAAGCCGGGGGCTCGCCTAAGCCTAGAGGCCCGCCGAGCAGCCAGCGGCAGCTGGAGGAGGTCTCCGCTGGAGCTCAGGGCCGATTTTGGGGTGTGTTTGTTTGGTAACTTCGGCCCCGATCCTCCAGCGGTGACCTTCTCCGGCTGCCGCTGGCTGCTCGGCGGGCCTCTAGGCTTAGGCGAGTCCCCGGCTCGGCTGGGCCTGTAGGCCCAAACCGAGCCGGGGGCTCGCCTAAGGCTAGAGGGCCGCCGAGCAGCCAGCGGCAGCCGGAGGAGGTCTCCGCTGGAGCTCAGGGCCGATTTTGGGGTGTTTGTTTGGGAACTTCGGCCCCGATCCTCCAGCGGTGACCTTCTCCGGCTGCCGCTGGCTGCTCGGCGGGCCTCTAGGCTTAGGCGAGTCCCCGGCTCGGCTGGGCCTGTAGGCCCAAACCGAGCCGGGGGCTCGCCTAAGCCTAGAGGGCCGCCGAGCAGCCAGCGGCAGCCGGAGGAGGTCTCCGCTGGAGCTCAGGGCCGATTTTGGGGTGTTTGTTTGGGAACTTCGGCCCCGATCCTCCAGCGGTGACCTTCTCCGGCTGCCGCTGGCTGCTCGGCGGGCCTCTAGGCTTAGGCGAGTCCCCGGCTCGGCTCGGCCTGTAGGCCCAAACCGAGCCGGGGGCTCGCCTAAGCCTAGAGGGCCGCCGAGCAGCCAGCGGCAGCCGGAGGAGGTCTCCGCTGGAGCTCAGGGCCGATTTTGGGGTGTATTTGTTTGGGAACTTCGGCCCCGATCCTCCAGCGGTGACCTTCTCCGGCTGCCGCTGGCTGCTCGGCGGGCCTCTAGGCTTAGGCGAGTCCCCGGCTCGGCTGGGCCTGTAGGCCCAAACCGAGCCGGGGGCTCGCCTAAGCCTAGAGGGCCGCCGAGCAGCCAGCGGCAGCCGGAGGAGGTCTCCGCTGGAGCTCAGGGCCGATTTTGGGGTGTTTGTTTGGGAACTTCGGCCCCGATCCTCCAGCGGTGACCTTCTCCGGCTGCCGCTGGCTGCTCGGCGGGCCTCTAGGCTTAGGCGAGTCCCCGGCTCGGCTGGGCCTGTAGGCCCAAACCGAGCCGGGGGCTCGCCTGAGCCTGGAGGCCCGCCGGCAGCCGGAGGACGGTCACCGCTGGAGGATCGGGGCATCTGGCCGTGTAAACACACGGGTAGCTGCGCGCGGCTCGTGCCGTTTTTTTTTTTTTTTTTTCACGCGGCCGGCACGCGCAGCTACCTGTGTGTTCTAACGGCCGCTTTCAAATTTCCGTCGCGCATGCGCAGTAGGGTTTTGGCGACGGACAGTTTTTAGCTTATTCTTTTATAGTATAGATATATATATATATATATATATATTGTATATGTGTGTGTGTGTTTGCTTGTTTCTTCTATACCATGATGTAACTGGTTTCATTTGAACAAAACATATTTTCGGAGCTCTTAATAACTTCACATTTTTTAGCGTCACAAGCAGGGCTGCGTGTAGAGATGGAGATTAGGATTAGAGCTGATGAGACTCAGTGTACAGGCAATTGTATTAAAATAAACAACAATACATGTCTAGACAACACGAAACAGTTACAGATTTCTTGCCCTTATCTTCCTTACTGCCAGAAGAATGGGAATGCCGTTTAAATTGATTTGATAATTCATGACAATGTTTTTCTGTTGATATCACAAGGATAAAAGCTTTGCAAAATGATGTGACCGAGACGAAATGCTGCATATTTTTGTATTTTAAGTACTACACCGCACAGATGAAAATGACTAATAGCGTGTCCCACAGAATTATTTTAAAAATACAGGAATAGGTGGTCAGGATAAGTGCATTGCGATTGAAGGGGTTAATCCAAAAAAGACAAACATTCCCAACCCAAATCAGAAACAAAAATATTTTGTATATATTAACCCTTTCGCTGCTGAGGCTTTTCCCGCCCCTGTGCTGAGGTCATTTTTACCGGTTTTGCTCATCATGTTTAAACGTGTTTTGAAGGCTTATTTTAGTATATGACCCAGACATATTATATATCGTTCTTTCCGTCAGACTCGGTAGATTCATAATATGTCATTATTATATGTATACGTTATGTCATGTCTGTATATTATAACAAAAAATGCAATTAAATATGTATTTTCAATAATTTACAATGTGTAAAGTGTTTTTTTTTCACATTTTAACATGCGAGCAATTGCGGTTATATTTTGTATGGGGTGCGCTTGTTAAAAAAATTAGAGATGGGGTCTCGTTACATTTTTTTTTTGGGAAAATTACACTATTTTTAACAAACGCACCGCATACAAAAATCGTTAGTGCAGCATCATTGTTCACATTATAATTGAAATGGGAACAATATTGCTGCATTAACAAACCAAAAAAAAGAAAAAAAAGTGTTTATTTTTTTTTTATAATTTTTTTTTAAATTTTTTATTTTTTTATTTTTCATTAAAAACTTTTTTTACAAACTTTTTCACAGTAGTGTTTGGTATCGTTGGAACGGCCATGCTCTGGCCGATCCAACCATACCAAACTTTAACCCCTAGCTGCCACGGATCGGGAGATAGGGAGTTCCAATAAACTCCCTATCTCCACCGTTGGTGGCAGTTAGGGGTTAAGTCCAGGACTGGCGTCATCGTGCTACGCACGATGACGCCAGTCCTCAGGGGGAGTTCCCGGAGGCTTGGCCAACATCCAAGATGTCGGCCAGCTCCGGGAAAGGATCGCGAACCGGCGCTTTTCAGCGCCGATTCGCGATCCAGCTCCCCAGGGGTTAATGCCAGGCACCATTTGGAAGGGCAGGCTGTGCCCTTCCAAATGATGCCTGGGTTAACCCCCGCAGAGCCGCCGATCGGGAGGGAGAGAGGTCCAAAGGACCTCCCCCCCCTCCCTTTCAGGCGCCTCCTCCGCACATGCGGGGGGGGGTGCGCCTGAATTAGGTGTCATCGCGCTGCCGCGATGACACCTAATACCAGCGACTGCGGTTCCGGATGCGCGGCTGACATCGAGGATGTCAGCCCGCACCGGAGGGGCCAGCGATCGGCCGGAACCCGGCCGAACGCTGACCCCAATGGGAGGACGCGCTCAGCGCGTCCTCCGCATACCAGCGGTAATGCGGAGGACGCGCTGAGCGCGTCCTCCGCATTGAAGTGGTTAAAAAGTAACCCCTTCACTATCAAGTAGTTTTCTACAAAATCACTGCCAGGACCCAGTGGATATATAGGAAACAATTTTTCACATGCAGAGTAAAAATGAAAGTACATTTGCTTGTCTATGGAAATTGTGTAGCTAGTTCCCAGAAATTGTGCATCACTCAGGACTTTCGCACTTGGGCGGGGGAAATCCCAAGGCGGGATCTGACTTCAAGGAGGTCTCCCCTGAGACTGCAGGGAACCCATGACATGAGGGGGCACTGTCAGGATCCAGTGTATTTATTAAAATTATTTTAATTATACAGTGAGAAATATTTGGGAATATTCCCATTCTATTCCTTACTGTAATAACCGATATCGCCATCTACTGACCAAATGGAGTTACTACGGTTAGAGCTGCAACTTGTGGCTCCGTGCATCGGCTGCTGAAACTCCGATAATAGCATTGAATTAGCCAATTTTTAACCAGTTTCACACTTTTGGCATTAATCCCACAGGGAAGATTCGATGGTGTCTGGGAGGTTATTCCATAACTGCGGTGCTCTGTAGGAAAATGAGGATCGAGTCACTTTCATTTTGTATTGTGGTATTGCAAGTAAAGTGCAGGTCCTGGATCGGAGGTTATAGGATGAGGGAACTGCTGGGCGAAGCAGTCTATTCAGGTAGGGTGGTAGCTTCCCAGAAAATCTCTTAACCCCTTAATGACCGCTGACGTACCATGTACGTCCTGCCCACGGGTCTCCCTTAGACCCGCAAACGTACATAGTATGTCAGCGGCTCCTAACCTCTCTCCCACCCAATATTCACCTCAATATTCAACAGAGTTCTGGCAGGGAGGAAGCCTGCCCCTCTGCTTTAGAGGGGCCGGCGAGCACGATGACGTCACCACGCTGCGTGGTGACATCATCGGTAGGGATGGCGTTCGATTCGAACATGAGTTCGATTCGAACATTGCCCATTTGGCAGACTTCGAACTTTTCAGGCCGTTCGCAAAAAGTTTGATTTTTTTTTTTTATAAAATGTTGAAATTTTTAAAAAAATGCTTTAAAAATCCTAAAAAAACTAAAAATAAAGAGACTCTTTACTGCAGAATATTATAAGCAACGGTTTATTAGATATTGAATTAAAACGGGAATATTTTTAACATTGAAGCCTATGGGATAAAACAATCTTGTTGCTAAAAGATCAGGCAGACGAGAGCTGTGTGAAGTTGGCACCCCATGTTTGTAAAACCTAAATAAAAATATACCATTCGTTTGTGCTACGTTTGTGCTGCAAAAACCAACATTTGTGCCGGTTTGGTTTTGAAGTTATTGCACATTTAATTTTAGATTATGTGACTGCAAGCCCCACCCTCTTTGCTCTCCATGCTATTAAATTTTAAAAACAAATATACCATTTGTTTGTGCTACGTTCGTGCTGCAAAAATTAACGTTTGTGCCGGTTTGGTTTCAGCGATATTGTGCATTAACCACTTCCATGCGGAGGACGCGCTCAGCGCGTCCTCACTTTGGGGTCAGCGTTCGGCCGGGTTCTGGCCGATCGCTGACCCCCCCGGTGCGGGCTGACATCCTCGATGTCAGCCCAGCATCCGGAACCGCCGCCGATGAAATTAGGTGTCATCGCGGCAGCGCGATGACACCTAAGGCTAGGGTCAGACTGAGGCAGTGCGAACGCGCGTGCAGCCGCACATAATCACGGCCGTGCTAGCAGCAGATGCCGGGCAATGACGGCCAATATACGAAGTACGGTCGCACAAAAGTGCGGCCGCGCAACGCAAGCGGCAAAAAAACGCATTTTTTCGAGAACGTGAAACCACTAGTACTGACGTACAGAGTGCGCTGCGTCCGCTAGCGGCGTGTGCGCGTGATTAGGAGACGTCAGACGCTGCTAATGTCCGGCCAACATAACGTCCAGACACAAAAAGTGTTTTATTGATGATCCGTACAAAATCACGGATGAAACTGCGCATCGTATGACCGCTATTGCGTATTCCGTGAAAAAATACGTCCATTCGTTCAACGCACTTTTTCACGGACAACGTGAAAAATGCGTTAGTCTGACCCTAGCCTAATTCAGGCGCCCCCCCCACATGTGCGGAGGAGGCGCCTGAAAGGGAGGGGGGGAGGTCCTTCGGACCTCTCTCCCTCCCGATCGGCGGCGTTGCGGGGGTTAACCCAGGCACCATTTGGAAGGGCACAGCCTGCCCTTCCAAATGGTACCTGGCATTAACCCCTGGGGAGCCGGATCACGGATCGGCGCTGAAAAGCACCGGTTCGTGATCCTTTCCCGGAGCTGGCCGACATCTTGGAAGTCGGCCAAGCCTCCGGGAACTCCCCCTGAGGACTGGCGTCATCGTGCATAGCACGATGACGTCAGTCCTGGAGTTAACGCCTAACTGCCACCAATGGTGGAGATAGGGAGTTCCAATGAACTCCCTATCTCCCAATCCGTGGCAGCTAGGGGTTAAAGTTTCATATGGTTGGATCGGCCAGAGCATGGCCGTTCCAACGATACCAAACACTACTGTGAAAAAAGTTTTTTTAAAAAAATTAAAATTAAAAATAAAAATAAAAATATATTTAAAAAAAAATTATAAAAAAAAAATAAACATTTTTTTTTTCTTTTTTTTGTTTCGTTAATGCAGCAATATTGTTCCCATTTCAATTATTTGAAATTATTATTATTATTATTATTTGAAATTATTTCAAAAACGATTTTTGTATGCGGTGCGTTTGTTAAAAATCGTGTAATTTTCCCCAAAAAAAAATGTAACGAGACCCCATCTCTAATTTTTTTAACAACCGCACCCCATACAAAATATAACCGCAATTGCTCGCATGTTAAAATGTGAAAAATAAACACTTTACACATTGTAAATTATTGAAAATACATATTTTATTGCATTTTTTGTTATAATATACAGACAGGTCATGACGTACACATATAATAATGACATATTATGAATCTACCGAGTCTGACGGAAAGAACAATATATAATATGTCTGGGTCATATACTAAAATAAGCCTTCAAAACACGTTTAAACATGATGAGCAAAACCGGTAAAAATGACCTCAGCACAGAGGTGTGAAAAGCCTCAGCAGCGAAAGGGTTAAAGTTGATGAAACCCCGCCCACTTTGCACCCCATGTTGTTAAATTTTAAAAACAAATAAACCATTTGTTTGTGCTACGTTTGTGCTGCAAAAATGAACGTTTGTGCCGGTTTGGTTTCAGAGATATTGTGCATTAAAGTTGATGAAACCCCGCTCACTTTGCACTGCATGTTATTAAATTTAAAAATATATATACCATTTGTTTGTGCTTGTTTGTGCTGCAAAAATGAACATGCTGGTATAATATAAATCATGAACCAGGGCATTTGTCACCAAATAAATGCCCTAAGATATTATAATACTTAAGACCTGATATTAGCATAACAAATATTTTCATAAGTACCAAAAGAATTATAAAACTTTGGGGTACACATAAGAACAGATGTGGCATACAAAAAAATATTTAAAAACAAAGGGCTCTATTACAATCCCCGCAGTTTTCCCCCTACCGTCCCCCGTTTTAACGAGGGATTACAATGCAGGCGCAAAAAAGGCTGCCTGCATTGTTTGTGCCCGCTAAGCGCAGCCGCGCGCATCCTCTCAATGGAGTCCATGGGACTTTGTAATACCAGCGATGATTAACACTTTGCGCTCCCCATGTTAAGAATAGGGAGCGCAAAGGGCAATAACCTCGCGCTGAGAAGCGCAAGGTACCAAACGCAAACGGGTTTTTAACCCGTTTGCGTTTGGATTGTAATATACGGTAAATACTGCAGCAAACGTTAATGCTCACGCAAGTGAGCGTTAACGTTTGCGTTAGGAATATAATAGTTAATAACATGGGGTGCAATGTGGGCAGGGTTTCATCAACTTTAAAGCACAATATCTCTGAAACCAAACCGGCACAAATGTTAATTTTTGCAGCACAAATCAGCACAAACATAGCGCAAACAAATGGTCTATTTGTTTTTAAAATGTAATAACATGGGGTGCAAAGTGGGCAGGGCTTGCAGTCACATAATCTAAAATTAAATGTGCAATAACTTCAAACCAAACCAGCACAAACGTTGGTTTTTGCAGCACAAACGAATGGTATATTTTTATTCAGGTTTTACAAAAATGGGATGCCAGCTTCACACAGCTGCAGACGAGGCCCTCTAATCAGGCACTGTAGAGGGCAGCCCGCCGGGGCCTCCCAATGATCCCTTGAGGAGCATGCGGCCGCTGGATGACAGAGCTGCAACTGTGCGGGCAGGCCGGCCGGGTGCATGTGGCAGAGAGGTGGTGCAGGGAGGGAGCCACTGCACCTGTGGCCATGGCAGACCCCCACCCCCACAACCAGTATCCAGGGAGCCTCAACTGACTGACCACCAGGCTAAGGTAAGGCGACACATTTTTAAAAAAAATAAAATCCGAGGACATTTTTAAATGTCCCAAGGAACAAAAAATAAAACTCTTTTTTTTTCTTTCTATTACTCACCTGATTCCTGGATCCACCAACAAGCGCAGTCTCCCACGCTGTTAGACGCTGCATACACCGGCGCGTCGTCTGCAGCTATTCCAATCATTTTAATATTTGAATGCAGAGTCCACCCCTGCACTCTTCCACAATACCTCAGAGGGGTTACGGTGTGAAGGCACTAGCTGGCACCAAAGGTCCAATTTTATTGCACCTGTTGTTACTTTCATCCAAAGCCTGCATAAATTTCACTATAATTTAGCCAAAAAATCACTAAACTTGTTCTGGGTGTCTTAAAACGTCTCCTCTTTTCATACAGGCTGCCACCCCAAGCAGTTGTTTATGAATAGATTAAAAGGAAAAAAAATTACCATAATTTTTAGTGTCATTTTTTTCTTTTTAAATGTTTCTTTACATCCTACAAATCCGCCACTTCACGGGCAGGTTATGGGGACCTCCTAGGCATGGTATTTGAAGGAATTTTTCGTTTCTATTCTTAACCTTTATTTCATGGAAAAATCACTGTTCCTTTAAAAACGTTTTTTTTTTTTACTTTTTTCCTTGTTTCCTGTCCCCCAGGGCACTACCCGGACCCCCATACACCTTTTATGGCAAATATCTTGCATATATGCCCTCTTGGAGGGCACTCTACATATCGAACGTTTGAGTCCCATTGACATGCATTGAGTTCGTATCGTGTTCGCGTTCGAATCCAAACTTTTTCAAATGTTCGTGTTCGAATGCGAACCGAACTCGGGTGTTCGACCCATCCCTAGTCATCGGCAGACCCTCCCACGCCGCTTTGAAAACCAGGAAGTAGAGGGGGTCGGCTCCTTTGGAGCCCTCTATCTCTCCAACCCCGGAAGCTAGAAACTTAGAAACCTGGAAAGGGGAGAGTCTTCCCTTTCCAGCGATGTATAAGGTTAACAGTTTCGCTGCAGGATCGCGACTCTGCACAAATCAGCGCGGAGTCGCAATTTAAACATGGAGGTGGCTGACATCTTGGATGTCAGCCAAATCTCCAGGTCACCCCCCCACCCACTGACATCCCCACCATGTGTGTGAGGATATCAGTGGGCCAGTTAACCCCCTAGCTGCCAAGGGGAGATAGGGGGATCTTTGGATCCCCATATCTCCCGATCCGTGGCAAATACAGGGTCATGTTGGATATCATTGGAAAGGCCTGATCATGGTCAGAATGAGCTCAGCGCATATAGGTGAACTGGCTCAGCAGTAAAGGGGTTAAAAAGCAAAAACATGTAAAAATTGGGTATTTCTATTCTCGGGACAAAATTGTGAAACTATTTAGCTGGGGTCTTTTTCGGCGGTTGTAGATTTTGGGATTAAATTACGAAAAAGTGTGTTTTTACCATTTTTTTTATCATATTTCATTTTTTTTATAGTAAATTATAGGATATGATGGAAATAATGGTATTTTTAGAAAGTCTATTTAATGGTGGGAAAAACAGTGTATAAAATGTGTGGGTTGCCTAGATGAGTAAGAGGAAAATTTGACCTAAACACAAACAGCGCAGAAACGTAAAACGGCAGTAGTCACTAAAGGACGGATTTGTTTAAAACCGCCCGGTCACTAAGGGGTTAAACACCAGGTTGGAAAGGTGATGGGGGCGTCTGGATTCCAGTGATGGCCAGTTCAGCTCTTTTAACATGTCACAATGGTGGTGGGTCATGTAGTTACATTGTAGCACAAAGCGGCAGAATGAGTTATACAATGTAGTAAGTTTATGAAGGTGCATTTGCGGGGCAGCTGCATACACTACATCTCCGTATTCAATAGCCGGCATAAGCACTTGTTGTACAATCTGCTTTCTTACCGCGGGGCTCAGGCAGGATTTGTTTCTATACAGGGCACCTAGTTTGGGATAAAGTTTAGATGAAAGTTTTTCGATGTGGGGACCAAATGATAGATTTGGGTCTAACCACATACCTAGATATTTGAGAAAAGTGACTGTGGTCAGCGTGTCATTTGATTTTGCCTTGACACAGAGATGGGAAGTTTGCAATTTATGTAGTTTAGGTGCTATTCCAAAGAGCATCATTATAGTTTTGTCAGTATTTAGAAAAAGTTTGTTATCTGATTTGCCTTTGTCCTGCTCAGCTGCAAATCAAGATAACTCGATATCGGGCATCTGATGGTGCCTTTTGAAGATCTGAGTTATCTCGGGAGTGAAGGAGTTAAACATGTATTAAAACACATTGAAATATTATCGTTACATCATCACCAGACAAACCCTCATTCTGATCTACTGCATTGTTTCACTAAAGCAACCAGTGCATCACTCTCACCACACCAGTTCATCACTCTCACCTTGCAGTCTGTCCATCACTCTCACCTTGCAGTCCTCTCACCCTGATTCCACACCCAACTCTTCTAGATTGTAAATTCCCATGGGAATAGGGCCCTTGTTTCCTCCTGTACAGGTTTGACAAAATGTTGTTCAATGTATTGTAACCCTGTCTATATTTTGTCCATTGTACAGCGCTGTGGAATATGCTGGCGCTTCATAAATAATAATAATAATTACATGTTTTTATGCTTTTCTGATCTATTTGGGGATTGAGCATGACATATACAGTGGCAAGAAAAAGTATGTGAACCCTTTGGGATTACGTGGAGTTTTGCATGAATTGGTCATAAAATGTGCTCTGATCTTCATCTAAGTCACAACAATTTGAAAAACACTCTGCTTAAAATAATACAACACAAACATTATATGCTTTCATGTGTTTATTGAACATAACATGTAAACATTCACAGTGCAGGGTGGAAAAAGTATGTGAACCCCAAGCCTAATGACTTCTTCTCCAAGAGCTAATTGGAGCCAGGAGTGAGCCAACCTTGAGTCCAATCAGTGTGATATTATTGGATGTGTTGCTGAAAGCTGTCCTGCCCTTTAAAAACACACACCAGTTTTGGGTTTACTGGTTTCAAGAAGTACTGCCTGATGTGAACCATGCCTCGTAGAAAAGAGCTCTCCGAAGACCTACCATCAAGAATTGTTGACTAGCATGAAGCTGGAAAGGGTTACAAAAGTATCTCCTAAAGCCTTGATGTTCATGTGTCCACGGTAAGACAGACTGTCTACAAATGGAGAAAGTTCAGCACTGTTGCTACTCTCCCTAGGCGTAGTCGTCCTGTAAAGATGACTGCAAGAGCACAGCGCATTATGCTTAATGAGGTAAAGAAGAATCCTAGAGTGTCAGCTAAAGACTTACAGAAATCCCTGGCACATGCTAACATTTTTGTTGACACATCTACAATAAGGAAAACATTAAACAAGAATGGAGTACATGGGAGGACACCACGGAGGAAGCCAATGCTGTCCAAAAAGAATATTGCAGCACGTTTGAAGTTTTCAAAAGAGCACCTGGATGTTCCACAGCACTACTGGCAAAATATGCTATGGACAGATGAAACCAAAATTGAGTTGTTCGGAAAAAGCACACAACACTATGTGTGGAGAAAAAAAGGCACATCACACCAATATCAAAACCTCGTCCCCACTGTAAAACATGGCGGAGGGAGCATCATGGTTTGGGGCTGCTTTGCTGCCTCAGGGCCTGGACGGATTGTTGTCATTGATGGAAAAATGAATTCCAGAGTTTATCAAGACATTTTGCAGGAAAACGTAAGACCATCTGTCCGCCAACTGAAGCCCCGCAGAGGATGGGTGATGCAACAGGACAATGACCCAAAGCATACAAGTAATTCAACAAAAGAATGGCTTCAACAAAACAAAATACGCCTTCTGGAGTGGCCCAGTCAGTCCTGACCTCAACCCGATTGAAATGCTGTGGCATGACCTTAAGAGAGCGATTCACACCAGACATCCCTAGAATATTGCTACACTGAAACAGTTTTGTGAAGAGGAGTGGTCCAAAATTACTCCAGATCATTGTGCAGATCTGATCTGCAACTACAGGAAACGTTTGGTTGAGGTTATTGCTGCCAAAGGAGGGTCAACTAGTTATTAAGTCCAGAGGTTCACATACTTTTTCCACCCTGCATTGTGAATGTTTACATGTTCTGTTCAATAAACACATGAAAACATATAATGTTTGTGTTGTATTATTTTAAGCAGACTGTGTTTTTCAAATTGTTGTGACTTAGATGAAGATCAGAGCACATTTTATGACCAATTCATGCAAAACTCCACGTAATCCCAAAGGGTTCACATACTTTTTCTTGCCACTGTATAAGATACTTTCTAGCATTACATGCACCTGATTCCAAATAGGGAAAAAAATAAGCAAGTATTATGAATTAGGCTGGCGTCAGACGAACGCAGTGATCACTTCCGTGTTGCTGCACAGTTTAACGTCTGTCATAGCATAGAATCATGATCAATAGAGACCCACCCACAAAGTACGTGCGCACCGAACTGCGCACGCACAACGCACGTGGCAAATGGACGCAAGTTAGGCAAGAATGTAAAACCGCTACGACGGATGCACAGAGTGCGCACGTCCACATAGCGTTCTGTGTGAGTGAGGAGATGTCAGACACAGCGCATTTGCGACGTCTAGCACCTTGACGCACAAAATGGCTTTTCATACCCTATTCAAATATTTTGCATTTTTCATATCAATTTTATTTCCCATAGTTCCCTTTTTTTTCTACGTCCATCAAGAAAAACGGATCGTGTGGTGTCTACAGTATCTTCCGTCAGTACGTCTGTAAGTTATGCACGCACGCAGAGTGCGCTCAGACTGCGTTTGTCTGACATTAGCCTTAGTGACAGAATTTTGTCAATGGAAAACTAACGTCATTATCTCTACACAATCCTATGCCTTCTGCTGAAAAAGCAATAACGTGCATGTATATTTGTCATTCTGTTTTCCCACTGTACAGCGCTAAGGAATTTGTTGGCGCTTTATAAATACCTGTAACTGATACAGCAGGTATAATATAATGTTTTGTAGTTTTCTTTGGGAAGCAATAAAACTAATGTATACTGCTGTCTTACAGAGGCAAAATTCACATTTGTACAGTAAGCTCACAAAAAAAAATCTAATGACTGAAACACAACTTTATGAGGCATTTATAACAGACCATTGATATTACTGTATCTGTACTCCAGTTCTTTGGAATAATATATATACATAATGATAATAAAAAATAAAGCCTGAGAGATTCATGCAGCACTTAAATACTCCAGAGCTAAATCTGCTTCACATTGTTTTCTATAATAAAATTATCATTTTTATTCTATGAATACTGTACGTTTAGGTTGTTTTGGTTAAGTTGTAAAGTGACGCCGCCTTGTCCAAAACAGTTTGGGCTTATTTTTCAGGGCACCCCTAGCTTTATATGTGTCAGCATTTTTTTCTGATATTTATGTAGCGCTCACTCCCGGAGGAGCCGCTGAAAATGAACCACGGGTCAGTCTCCCCGCACTGGGGAATAAATATACTCCAGCACCGTTGTGGATTTTTTAATTTAAATAGTTTACTGAAGTAAAAGGCATGTAATAATACACGGTGTTTGTAGATATATTTACAGTATTTCGTATTGCGGTAAACGCGCAGCGGAAAAAGAAATGCGAGACTTCGTATTTCTGGAAAAATACACGACCGAACAGAAAAATACAATGCTTCGTAATTCGGGAAACACGCAGCGAAAACAACATAAGATGCAAATCTTTTCCCCTTCTTTAGATACTAGGGAGTGAGTCCCGAACAGGTTAAGTCCCGAACTGTGAGTGTATGTGTGTGTTATGGTACCCGGGTACTATTCAACTGGCCAGTGAATCTTTTAAACGATGTCTTCGACTAGTCAAGTTGGGGCCCTGTGGGTTTCAGAAATAAACAACAGCGCCCTTTCTTGACTTTGTAAAACCGGCCTTGGAGACCTCTCACCCATCCGCTGGATCACCAAGGTTCCGCTGACCCAGGACGTCCCTCCGCTCGATGCCTGGCTAGGATACTGGCTACTGGATCTGTTGTCGGGTTCTCTTTGCTCCGACCGTGGCTTGTCCAGCTACCGCCTGCTCTCCATCCAATGGACCTGCGGTACTCCTAACTCAGGGGTCCTCCGCTTCCTTGACAGCAGCTTGGGGAATGCCTGTGGATCACTGGGTCTCCTTGTTACAAGGCTGAGTAACCCCTCTTGGAATCCTGGTAGGCCGCACCTGCGCTCCGGCCTAGTCACTGTTCCACTCTGCAACACTGCATCCTCTCTCATGCACTCCCTGGCGCGCTCTGCCAGCTCTTTCCACGAGGCTCAGGATGTACAGCGTCTGTGTCCCACCCACTTCCTGTGTCTGTTTGCAAAGCATCACAGGAAACGTAGTCCCAATGTCTTCTGTGTCTGTCCAGCATAATTTTACCATGGTCTCTGTCTCCCTCTGGTGGCCATTTCAAATAAATGCAGCGGAACAGTCTTTTTAACACAGTGCTACACTCTCCCCCCCCTAAACTCTTGGGTCCTCCCAAGGGCGTGTAACGGGTGCATGTAACGGTCATACATAACACAACATAACATAACATAACAACAGTTGCATTACATTCCTAACTTTAGCCTATATAGTCAGGGTTGAAAACAGGCAGCAAATATCCTCAATCTCACCCAAACCCCTAGACACCTCTGTAAGTAGGGCCGACACTCCAGGAAACCTCCGCACAGTTGTTACAGCTTCCTCTGTGCTATGTCCTGGTGAATCATACGTGAGTCTCTGAGGGGGTCGTATTGGCCGTTTAGGTTCAAATTTTTCAGGAACCTCTTCAGTCGGGAGAGCTGACTCTACAGGCTCAATTCTCTCATCAACAATCGGAGCAAACATTTCCTCAGAATATGAGCCCTCCAGTGAAGGCATAGAACTGTAATCTATGGATATTTCCTCTAAAACTTCAGAAACTTCCGGTGCTTGAGTCATCACTTCAGAAATATCAGGTTCTAAAACACTCCCACTCCAGTCAGAGACTGGCTTGACGCCCTGAGACTCAGGTGTCCACACCCAGCTCAGACTCCAGCCTTCCTCTTCACTGTCTTCTTCACTCTCTCCGACGGGATGTAACTGCCGAGACCGAGTAATAGAAGTCGGACGAGATATAGGCAGACCAGGCACAGAGAATTTGTCTCCAATCGGTACTTGTACAGTCTCTCCTGAACGTAGGACCTTCTCTGTCCCTTCCGTTCTCCTCAGCCTTCTTACTTCTGTATTGGCTCTCTGTTCTTTGACCCTCCGTGGACAGGCCCGTCGTGACATCGAGTGTGCCTTCTTAGGAGCAGGACTCTCCTCCGTGACCAGTGGGGTTAAGAGGTGTCTCAACACATCAGCGTTCATCCCCACTATCATAGAACTTCGATTAGCTCCCGAGGGACGAGGACACACAATTGCCAACGTGTCACATACTCCCGGTTGTCCAGTAATTTCCGAACTGAATTCCAGCTTCACCTGTATATATCCATCGTAGGGAAACTTCTCCATTCCCATACCCCAGATTTCGAGATCCTTCAATTTCTTCAGGGGTATATGCTTCAAATATTTCTGATAGAAGTCTCGGTAAATCAGCGTTACTTGAGCACCCGAATCTAGAAGAGCCTTAGTATAGACTCCTTCCACTTGAACCGGGATGATGGGCGAAGGACCTATCAACTTGTCAGGGAACTTTTTCGTAGTAGCAGGAGAGGTAGACCCAGTCTGTTGTACTCTAACCCTTGTCCTCACACGTGGTGACTGCGGGCGTACATTGTCTTCCAGCGACGTAGGACCAGACCTCCAGGGAGAGGATCTCCTAGGTCTAGCAGGCACATATAGAGACCCTCCCTGTCTCCTTTCTGGGCACTGAGCCTTGAAATGACCGAATTCTCTACAGGCGAAACATCTTCCCCACGAGGATGAGGGCACACTTTCTTCCTGTGGCTCATTTGAAAATCCTCTGTCGGAGGCCACAGCAACCGCTGCTGTTTGTATATCTGAGAGAGACTTCTGTATTTCAGTCTGCACTTCTACTACTTTCAAGATTGCCCGGCATAGGTCCATGTGTGTCTGTTCCATCTTGACTTGGGCTTCTTGTACGCTCGCAAGAGTCTTTTGTATCTCACCATACACCTGGTTTGATGACTTTGGAGTTATCTCCGGCTCATATGTCTCTTCCAGATCTTCTTCATCTGATGAACACTCGTTATACTCTATGGGTTGCGCATAGACCTTTTCTCCCCTTCTTCCAAGCTTCTCTTCCAGAAGGGCTTCTTCCTCCCGAACAACTCGAATCAGTTCTAGGTAATTTAACTCTTTATTACCTTCTCGAGTCCTCAGCTGCAACATCACAGGATCTAAAGGTAAGGCACCCTTCAATATCTGACGCATTCTAACCTGATCTACTGTAGTGGGGTCTGTTCCTTTCTTCAACAGTACTTGGTACAGTATCTTATCCAGGCGCCTCATGTATTCTGTCATCTTCTCGCCCCTTTTCTGGTAAGTATGCTCATATTGGTACATTAGCTCAGCAGCCTTTTCCGTTCGCCCGAAGACTTCCTGTAATATGTTCAGGTAATCTAGAGCAGTACAGTCTCTCTTGCTCAGCTTCAGATTCCTGACAGCCTCTGACGCAGGTCCCTTTAAGCTCTCAGTAATCCTTTGCTTCTTCTGCGCTTCAGAGACGTCCCACTCATCCAGAGCCTGCATCGCTTGTTCTACCCATTCTTCGAAGGTTTCTTCTCCCACCGGAGTTGGCAAGTTTCCTGAAAATTTTTCCAACTTCCGATATCCGAAGCTGATGTAAGAAGGGTGAGCCCTCTGACACTTAACCACGAGGTCTCCAATAGCAGCAATGAACTCCGGCCCGATCATGGCCAGCGGGCTGGATGCAGGAATGTTCGCTGAATCACCACGTGGCTTACTTGGCTGGATCAGACGAACTTCCATGTCGTCAGTTAGCTGTATACTCACGCCCTGAAAACACACAGGAACACCCTTTCTCCACTCAAAAAGAACATACATGTGAGAAGTCTCTGGGTTCACTTTAATGTCCGCTAGAAACCCCCGCTGGTCAGGTGCCAACGCTGCCACGGCCAGGCGGATCTGCTCTTCTGCCCAGGTGTCTACAGGAATATCCATTACTACACTCAACTCTACCTGGCCACCCTGTGCTTTACACCACTCTGCTGCTTCGTCTGGATCCATATTTAACCCTTTAAATGCGGTTTTTCCAGAGACTGAGATCCCGGAAACGAGCCCCCACGTGTAGCGCTCACTCCCGGAGGAGCCGCTGAAAATGAACCACGGGTCAGTCTCCCCGCACTGGGGAATAAATATACTCCAGCACCGTTGTGGATTTTATAATTTAAATAGTTTACTGAAGTAAAAGGCATGTAATAATACACGGTGTTTGTAGATATATTTACAGTATTTCGTATTGCGGTAAACGCGCAGCGGAAAAAGAAATGCGAGACTTCGTATTTCTGGAAAAATACACGACCGAACAGAAAAATACAATGCTTCGTAATTCGGGAAACACGCAGCGAAAAACAAAATAAGATGCAAATCTTTTCCCCTTCTTTAGATACTAGGGAGTGAGTCCCGAACAGGTTAAGTCCCGAACTGTGAGTGTATGTGTGTGTTATGGTACCCGGGTACTATTCAACTGGCCAGTGAATCTTTTAAACGATGTCTTCGACTAGTCAAGTTGGGGCCCTGTGGGTTTCAGAAATAAACAACAGCGCACTTTCTTGACTTTGTAAAACCGGCCTTGGAGACCTCTCACCCATCCGCTGGATCACCAAGGTTCCGCTGACCCAGGACGTCCCTCCGCTCGATGCCTGGCTAGGATACTGGCTACTGGATCTGTTGTCGGGTTCTCTTTGCTCCGACCGTGGCTTGTCCAGCTACCGCCTGCTCTCCCATCCAATGGACCTGCGGTACTCCTAACTCAGGGGTCCTCCGCTTCCTTGACAGCAGCTTGGGGAATGCCTGTGGATCACTGGGTCTCCTTGTTACAAGGCTGAGTAACCCCTCTTGGAATCCTGGTAGGCCGCACCTGCGCTCCGGCCTAGTCACTGTTCCACTCTGCAACACTGCATCCTCTCTCATGCACTCCCTGGCGCGCTCTGCCAGCTCTTTCCACGAGGCTCAGGATGTACAGCGTCTGTGTCCCACCCACTTCCTGTGTCTGTTTGCAAAGCATCACAGGAAACGTAGTCCCAATGTCTTCTGTGTCTGTCCAGCATAATTTTACCATGGTCTCTGTCTCCCTCTGGTGGCGATTTCAAATAAATGCAGCGGAACAGTCTTTTTAACACAGTGCTACACTTAATTGAAAAAAAGGGAGTTATTCTTTTTCAAACTTCTCCTGTCCATCACATCACTGCGGCATGCCACGGGGGAGGGAAAACTGTGAGCGGAAGAAGATCATTCTACAGGGCAGCCTGCTGCTCAGTCTGTGCACCTGATTGGCACGTCGACTCACCGCTAAGGGGCAATCGCACATCACAGCACAATGACCCCCAGTTATCTCTGCCAACAAAATGTGCCCAATGCAACCTCACAGTGAGTACAAACTGAAATATTGCACTGATCTTTATGACCAGTTCATCCTGATGAGATAGTGTATATCAGACAAAGCGCACCAGGCAGAACAGGATCACTGTAAGTACTTGAAATGTTTTACTTCATCTCATCATTGTCTTAACCAGAGGCGATAACTGATAAAAGAAAATGTCACTGGTGATCACTTGTATGAAATTTCCCTAAAAATATTGAAGTTTTGATGTAAATTAGACTTTCTCCTCCTCTTCTGTTGGCCTAAACCAAGAATCAGCAACCTTGGCCCTCCAGACGTTTTGGAATTACATCTCCCATGAAGTTCTGTTAATCTAATGAGTGGTTAAGCATCTTGGGAGATGTACTTCCAAAACATTCGGAGGGCCACGTCTGCTGTCCTTTGGCCTACACTATGAGAAGAAACCAGGTGGTCATTCCTAACTCTCTTCCCACTTTGATTTTACACCTTAGCGTAGATGGGTGGTGTCCAGCGAGAGGGGTTAACGACGTCGGGGCGTTCTAGTAAGCCCCGCTTGCCGGCCTCGTCAGCCCCTTTGGCCTGTCTAGTCACTGATACGCGACGCGCGTCATTGGTTGCAGGGGGACAGTCTGAGTTCAGGTCTTCCCACAGCAGACATTGGCACACTGCATGCGCCAACTGCTGTGCGGGGCCGAGGAGGCCTATAGAAGTTAACAGTATAGGTATACTAGTACACTTCACGTCTTCAAAGCCCGTCCGCTGCAGGGAAGGCATGGTACGCCCTGTAGCGGGAAAAGGTTAACACTGTAGGATTAGGAATCAACATAAATTAGCTCAAAGAATGTGTATACACATGGCAGGAAACAAGTAATTAGTGCGACAGCACATTCAAGGCACATTTCATCAACTGTGCGCTTTCTCCTATGACAACCTGTGATATACTTTAAATACACATGTATCATATAAATTAATGCAACTGACCAGCATAAAAAATACATTATTTTTCTAAAAACCAGTTCAGCATTCCTTTCAGGCAATCTATGCAATTATAGTTTTTAAAAATTACTATTTATATTTTTGGCTCTGCACTTCTTCCCCAAGCACCTGCTAGAGCTCCACCCCTTTCCCTGAGCGCATCACTTCCTAGTTGGTAACTGCTCATCTTTAAATCATATGTACAGTCAGGTCCAGAAATATTGGGACATCAACACAATTCTAACATCTTTGGCTCTATACACCACCACAATGGAGTTGGAATGAAACAAACACAATGTGCTTTAACTGCAGACTGTCAGCTTTAATTTGAGGGTATGTACATCCAACTCAGGTGAACGGTGTAGGACTTACAGCAGTTTGCAGATGTGCCTCCCACTTGTTAAGGGACCAAAAGTAATGGGACAATTGGCTTCTCAGGTGTTCCATGGCCAGGTGTGTGATATTCCCTCATTACCCCAATTACAATGTGCAGATAAAACCCCATACACCACACTGCTAGAGGAAGGCACAGGTTAAGTGCCGAAACACGTCCAGTGAAATCCCCCCTCCTGACTTAATTTTTATGTAATACTAATAAGTCCTTGAAACTTTTTATCCCTGGGTCTCAGCTTTTTACTCCTTAAACCATCCAGACTGCGGTAGCTGCTCCACAGTAGCACTTTGAAGCTCATTACCCTGATTTTCCCTCCCTCCTTCCTCCCTAAATTTCCCCGTGGTGGAATATCAACACAGAAGGAGAGATACAGGCGTTCCAGGCGAGAGAGGTGAGGTACACACCGAACTAAATGGTACCATATGCTTACAAGCTGAGCCTGAGAAAACTGAGGCTCCAACATTGGTGAGTGAGATTGATCAGCCATTAATTAACTGACTGCCACTTATACATAATGTGTTACGCTATGGGAGCGCTGTCTATCTGTTTGTATTTCATCTGAGGCCAACCACAGGACAAAGAAGGGAAACACCACCCTATATCTGGTGTGAGGCGCTTCAACCCAGAGCCAGGGACACACTAGGCTCTGTAATCCGTGAGTGAGACTCTTGTTCTATCCTCTCCATAAATATATGAAGCAGTCTGCACCATCATTTTTACTTTTCTCTCCCTTTACATAAACCACTCATTGAGGAGAGAAGCGGTAACAGTTGACCATTCATCTCTACAACAAGGCTCATACGCTGCGCAACCACTAGTGGCCACAGAGTCTCTGGTTCTTTTCATATTTTTCATATTTTGCACGTGCATTTTACTGTTTACTTGACTGTTCAACCTTCCAGGGAACTATCAGTACTTTGCGCCTTTAGCGCACAATTTGTGTATGCACTTTACTTAGGAATGGTTTCATAAGCACATGCACTTTATTGTTACACACAATTTTCGCATGTATCTAGATTTCGCTGTTATCAATTGATTTTATGTATTGACTGCCATTTGCACTTCTCCAAAAAACTGTACGTCTTTTAGGACCTGACGGTTCCTGGCGATATATATAGATCCTAGACTCTCGCACGAGCACCTGAAGGGCCTAATTTAGGCATGGGTTAATGTGATTCATAGTACACCACTGCGCCAGTAGGACCATCTATTTTTTTGCAGATAAAAGGCCCAGAGTTCATTTCAAGTGTGCTATTTGCATTTGGAATCTGTTGCTGTCAACTCTCAAGATGAGAGCCAAAGAGCTGTCACTATCAGTGAAGCAAGCCATCATTAGGCTGAAGAAACAAAACAAACCCATCAGAGAGATAGCAAGAACATTAGGCGTGGCCAAAACAACTGTTTGGAACATTCTCAAAAAGAAGGAACGCACCGGTGAGCTCAGCAACACCAAAAGAACCGGGAGACCACGGAAAACAACTGTGGTGGATGACCGAAGAATTCTTTCCCTGGTGAAGAAAACACCCTTCACAACAGTTGGCCAGTTCAAGAACACTCTCCAGGAGGTAGGTGTATGTGTGTCAAAGTCAACAATCAATAGAAGACTTCACCAGAGTGAATACAGAGGGTTCACCACAAGATGTAAACCATTGGTGAGCCTCAAAAACAGGAGGGTCAGATTAGAGTTTGCCAAACAACACCTAACAAAGCCTTCACAGTTCTGGAACAAGATCCTATGGACAGATGAGACCAAGATCAACTTGTACCAGAGTGATGGAAAGAGAAGAGTATGGAGAAGGAAAGGAACTGCTCATGATCCTAAGTAGGGATGAGATGTTCGGTTCGGACGGTTCGGAGTTCGGCCCGAACTTTGGTTGTTCGAAAGTTTGCGAACTTCGAACTTTTTGGGTGTGTTCGGTTCGAGTTCGAAAAAAAAAAGAAATTTTGAAAAAAGTATAGAAAATGCTTAAAAAAATACTAAAAAATCTAGAAATAAAGAGACTCTTTATTGCAGAATATTATAAGCAACGGTTTATTAGATATTGAATTAAAAACTAATGTGTACGTGCAAAGATTCTCAACTCTAAATGACATCTGTTCACAAACGGGCATAAACACCAGGTGTTTTTATTCTGTTCTAATGAATGATACTTTGTATGTATGTAGACTATACTGAGGGGTGTGGTGTCTGCTTTTGAGAAGTGTTAATTTCTCTCCTCTAATAAGCTGCCTTTCTAATGAGACCAAACACGATCATGTAGAAAAAATACAAAATTTCCTCATTTCCCGCTTCTAGCATCTAAAGTAATGTTATTTCTCACCTCGGGATTAAACATTCACAGGGTTATTCAGAGAGCGGTGAAAAGCAGGAGAATAACTGGAGAAGTGAAAATTCTAGGTCAAAATAGCCAAACCAGAAAAATTCTCCCATTTATCTCACTTTCCAAATCGGCTATTTGGTCTAGAATTTTCCATTCTCCAGTCATTCTCCTGCTTTTCACCGCCAAAAAATCAGTAAACTTTTTCTGCGTGTCCGAAAATGTCTCCTCTTTTCATACAGACTGCCGCCCCAAGCAGTTGTTTATGGATAGATTAAAGGAAAAGCATTTACCGTCATTTGAAATGTCATTTTTTGGTTTTTACATATTTCTATACATCCTAGAAATCCGCCACTTCACGGGCAGGTTATGGGGACCTCCTAGGCACGATATTTGAAGGAATTTTTTGTTTTTATTTTTAACCCTTATTTCATGGAAAACTCACTGTCCCTTTAAAAATGTTTTTTTTACTTCTTGTCCTTGTTTCCTGTCCCCCAGGGCACTACCAGGACCCCCATACACCTTTTTATGGTAAATATCTAGCATATATGCCCTCTTGGAGGGCACTCTAAAAACCAAATTTTCAGCCCCATTGACTTGTATTGAGTTCGAGTTCGGGTTCGGGTTTGGATCCGAACATTTGGAAAGTTTGGGTTTGGGTCCGAACCAAACTCGGGGGGTGTTCGGCTCATTCCTAATCCTAAACATACCACCTTATCAGTGAAGCATGGTGGTGGTAGTGTCATGGCGTGGGCATGTATGGCTGCCAGTGGAACTGGTTCTCTTGTATTTATTGATGATGTGACTGCTGACAAAAGCAGCAGGATGAATTCTGAAGTGTTTCGGGCAATATTATCTGCTCACATTCAGCCAAATGCTGCAGAACTCATTGGACGGCGCTTCACAGTGCAGATGGACAATGACTCAAAGCATACTGCAAAAGCAACCAAAGAATTTTTGAAGGGACAGAAGTGGAATGTTATGCAATGGCCAAGTCAATCACCTGACCTGAATCCCATTTAGCATGCATTTCACTTGCTGAAGACAAAACTGAAGGGAAAATGCCCCAAGAACAAGCAGGAACTGAAGACCGTTGCAGTAGAGGCCTGGCAGAGCATCATCAGGGATGAAACCCATCGTCTGGTGATGTCTATGCGTTCCAGACTTCAGGCTGTGATTGACTGCAAAGGATTTGCAACCAAGTATTAAGAAGGGAAAGTTTGATTTATGATTATTATTCTGTCCCATTACCTTTGGTCCCTTAACAAGTGGGAGGCACATCTGCAAACTGCTGTAAGTCCTACACCGTTCACCTGAGTTGGATGTACGTACCCTCAAATTAAAGCTAACAGTCTGCAGTTAAAGCACATTGTGTTTGCTTCATTCCAACTCCATTGTGGTGTTGTATAGAGCCAAAGATGTTAGAATTGTGTCGATGTCCCAATATTTCTGGACCTGACTGTATGTTCATCGTATGATGAAGCCTAGAAGACCTATAGCTTGGGCGCCCCGCCTCCCCGACCCCCATGAAACGCTTGTCTGCTCTTTGTCAGGTTCACAGAAAATAAAAACAAAGGGAAAATTAACCTTCCAAAATATCCAAGACACCCTTCAGGCAGATATTGCACTTTTTTTTTTTAAAGTTGCAAATTCCAATACGTAATGAACCATTATGATTGATAAATTTTCATGATTTAACGCCTTCAAAGCCAAGCGATTTTTCCTAAAAAATTTCCGTGAGAGTGGACGTTCCTTCCACTTTTATGCCTGTGCGATGACCGTCTGTCCACCTTGTTAAGTGCAGTTAGTGCATTCAGCGCTGCTAGGCTCAATCCTCCTATGGAGTATCGCGGTTTGCCGCCCCGTCAAAACCGCATCGTAGCGCTTGGCGGGGAGGCTTGCAGCACGGCTGCTGTAGCACGTGCAATTCGTGCGCACGTTACAGCGTGTGGCCAGCCCTGTCGAAGCGTTACAACGCTGTGGTGGACGCCAGGAGGCATGTCAGTACAGGCGCACATAGTGCGATTGTCTGACACAGCCCTTAATGTGCCTCTTCTGGGGCAGGAAGTTTGTTAGCGTGTGACTTCGGAAGCAATTGATTTTCCATAAAATCAATGGCGAGTACCAGTGTTTTGTTTTTTTTAATCCCTTTTTATTAACTAGGCAGTAAAAAAATCATTGAAATATTTACAATGTAGTTTTTACTTAAGCAGACCTATTTGACAGGCAGACATCCCCATCTGCTGGCCAGAAAGAGCTACTGCAGCTGGGGCTCCAAGCTGATTCAGCTGGGGATCTGTGTTTTATATAAAGAGTCCAAGCTGTTCAAACTGTTTCTCCACCTCGGCTATCACCCCCAAGATGGTAAAACGTTTGGGACACATTCTAAAAACAATAATTAACTAAATTCCTTTGCATTGCTCCAGAATTAGACCAAATTGAGTGTACTTGATATCAGGGCAGCAGCGGGTGGTTTTGAAGACTGACTATATTGAGTCTTCGTAGGGAAGGAGTTAAAATTCACAAAAGAAATCTAAGATACTACATAGCACATTGAAGCAATTTCAGGGCTGTACGTCCTTCTTTAGATTCAAATGATCGAAATGCAGCATGTTTTCAGTATTGCTTAAGACCATCTGCATTAATTTTCTTACATATGAATATGCAGAATAGACAAAAAAATAAAAAAGCCCGTAGACACATAATACAGCTTACACCCACAGGCAATATATTTCACTAACTACAACGGATTCCAACCACTTGTCACAAGTAATCCAATTGAGTCATTAAAAACATAACTCGAGAAACTGCTGATGATCATCTGTCTGAATTGATTTGCATAAAAACCTTTAATGAATCCCTTAAGGTTATATTTAGGCACACTGATCTGAATAGAATTACTGTATAAAGCAAATACACAATGAAACTAATTTGTTAATTAAAAACACAAAATGTTATAGCGCAATCGGGTGTACTAATAATATTTTATAACATTAACATATTATCATTGGAATTATTATTATTTTTTTCCCCTCTCAAGACGGAAATATTCTAGTGTGGAGTTTACAATTAAAGAAAAAATATCCGTAACTTGAATACGAGCTTAAAGTATTATAGCAGCACAAAGAGGAATACTTATTTAATGTATGAAGAAGAAAAATATACAGTATGTTACATTAGGACAAAATCAAATGGCACGCTGACCACTAGGGATGAGCTGTTCGATCTGTTCGGAGTTCGCATCGAACATCGGCCGTTCGACAGTTCGCGAACTTCGAACTTTTTGGGAAGTTCGCCTAAAGTTCGAAAAAAAATATTTTTTTGAAAAAAGCATAAAAAATGCTTAAAAAATACAAAAAAATTATAGAAATAAAGAGACTCTTTACTGCAGAATATCAGAATGCACCTGTAAACATGTAAGATAGTGACTATATACAGAATGCACCTGTAAATATGTTGCATAGTGACTATATACAGAATGCACCTGTAAACATGTAACATAGTGGCTATATACAGAATGCACCTGTAAACATGTAACATAGTGACTATATACAGAATGCACCTGTAAATATGTTGCATAGTGACTATATACAGAATGCACCTGTAAACATGTAACATAGTGACTATATACAGAATGCACCTGTAAATATGTTGCATAGTGACTATATACAGAATGCACCTGTAAACATGTAACATAGTGGCTATATACAGAATGCACCTGTAAACATGTAACATAGTGACTATATACAGACCGTACCTGTAAACATGAAACATAGTGACTATATACAGAATGCACCTGTAAATATGTTGCATAGTGACTATATACAGAATGCACCTGTAAACATGTAACTTAGTGACTATATACAGAATGCACCTGTAAACATGTAACATAGTGAATATATTTCCTACATATTTATTTTCTGTTAATCTGTATATTTGAGTTGTTTTTTTATTATTTTGCATTTTATTACTTTGTATTTCTGTAACGACTGTAACAATTCAATGTTCTTGAACCCAGGACATACTGAAAACGAGAGAAATCTCAATGTATCCTTCCTGGTAAAATCCTTTATAAATAAATAAATCAGTGGCTGATATTTGCTAATTCGGGATTCTTCAATTCCTGGTTCCTCGTTTCTAGTTTCTCTGCTGCTGCATGTCCGGCCGTTCCATCCCCTTCGTGTCCTGAGCCCTGTGAGGCAGCAGATCTGCCTGGTGAATCCAGAGAGGAGATCCAGCCTGAGGGTCCTGGGAGTGAGCGGCCTTTTTGATTCACACAACGAAACCACAGAATAGGGCAGTGCCACCTCAAAGTCAGAACAAGGCGGTACAAACAGAGCCGGTATTATAGGCTCTGTAAAATGTGAGTTGGCACTCTATATACTCTATGCACAGAAGCACTGTTGTATTACAGACTTTGTTGCACTATGAGCTATTATTTTCTTCTTATTTGTTAAGAATTTTCTGGAATTACGGACCATTATAAGAGAAATCCAGGTATTTTTTATCTCTTGTTTTGTACACTTCTAACACCTTATTAACAAAACAAGTACCAAAGATATTTGTATAACACGAAGCACACACCTTTCATACAGTTTTTCCGATCAATGTTTCTTATGATTTTTTTTATTTTTTTTAGAAAGTATTTTACCAGGAAGGATACATTGAGATTTCGCTCATTTTCAGGTATGTCCTGGGTGGTGAGTATGTACCGTTAGGTGTCTTGCTCAAGGACACTTACTGGAGAGGTGCTCTTGCCGGGATCGAACATGTGTCTCTACAGTCTCCACGGTTATAGAGCAGTGATGTTACCTCTACTCCACCCAGAATTTCATTACTGCATGAAAGCACTTTATTGGATCAGTTATCATCCACAGTAGCATCGTCTCCAGGTTGGTTCTATCTATAAGGCTCACAATATTAACCCTGTTTCATGGGTACTTCTACACATATGTGTGTGTTGTGTAGGAAGAGTGACATATATTCAGAAAATTCTTTTGATTCCTGACTGGTAGCTGTTAAAAGTAACATCCCAGTTACCGTCTTCCAGGCTGTAGATAGAATAACATGACTTTATATGAGCTTTAATTCAAACACCAGGGGTCAAATCACAACCCAGACATTAGACACAGGGCTTGGTTGTTACAACAGATTACTATGTATTAAAACCTCCTATACTTTGTATTCAAGCCACCAATTTGCATCCAGCATGAGAAAAATGTGCTATTCCAACATAGCACGGCCTTCTTGTTCAAAGACGGTAAATGGCAAGAAATACCGACTTTGAAAAGATGGTGTTAAGTGATTCTGCAAAAGCAAAATCACTTAACACGTTAATCCAAAGGGATTGAAAATTAAAATATTATAATAATCTCATTTATTGGGTAAATGGAAGTCTGTTATGTAATTTTGTTTAATAATACCAGGCAGTTATCTTCTCACCTCTCATCCAAAATGGGCTCAATTCTATTTTTCCTAGCGCAGTGATGACTAACCTTGGAACCCCAAATTTTTCAGAACATGTCCCATGATACTCATCCAGCCTCAGCCAGGTTTTCAAAGTAATGTAGCTCCGAAACATCTTGGTTCATCCTCAATGTCATAGACCCATAAGCCCCTTTACTGTCACCAGATCAGTTATATGAATCTGTCAAGGCAGTAGTCAAACCTCATGTGAAAAGGACTGGACTAATAGGGCTGGGGAAAGAGGTGTCAGTGGGCTGGGAGGAAAATCATGGGAGGATCAGGACGCATTGCCTTGTCCTTCAATCCTCTTCTTAAATCTAAATGTTCTTGACAAAATGCAATTGCAAATGGGCTCCAGAATGTGCCTCTAAGGCTAGGGTCAGACTAACGCATTTTTCGCGTTGTCCATGAAAAAGTGCGTTCGAACGGACGCATTTTTTCACGGAATACACAATAGCATTCATACGATGCGCATTTACGTCCGTGATTTTGTACGGATCATCAATAAAACCCTTTTTGTGTCTGGACGTTATGTTGGCCGGACATTAGCAGCGTCTGACATCTCCTAATCACACACACACGCCGCTAGTGGACGCAGCGCACTCTGTACGTCTGTACTAGCGGTTTCACGTTCTCGAAAAAATGCGTTCGTTTGCCACTTGCATTGCGCAGCCGCACTTTTGTGCAGCCGTTCTTCGTATGCTGCCTGGCATTGGATGTCATTTGCTGCTAGCACGGCCGTGATTTAGTGCTGCTAAATGCACGTTGATACTGCTTTAGTCTGACCCTAGCCTAAAGTAGTAGCTCCTGGGACTTGACACCCAAGGTGTTAAAACAGTTTGAACATGTCAGGGTTGCACGTAGTGGTGACGGTGTTGGAACCAATATGCAAGACGTACCTATAGTTAGTCTGTATAATAGCGTAGTCATGTATCCAGGCAGAGGTCAAAGGGTTAAAGCAGGCAGCGTAGTAATATATCCAGGCAGAGGTCGAAGGGTTAAAGCAGTCAGCGTAGTCATATATCCAGGCAGAGGTCAGAAGCACGGTCTCAGGAAACAAGAAAATCTCAAGCGCAACAGACTAGAACAAACTAGTATGGAACTATCAGCCAGGTGACTTTTTATGGGGAACCTCTCGGGCGGTCTCTGATGACGTGCGGCCTGCCGTCGACCGTTCTGAGCGTCCCTGCGTACCACGTTCCTTGTTAGCCCGGGAAAACGTGCGCACGCGCGGTTCACTCTGCAGCTGAGCCACGAGGGAGGAGGATCGATAGACGCTGCTAGCGTCGGAATGCCCGCCAGTGCCCGGGACCGGAACGCAACCCTGGACCGGCGGTAGGGATCCCTGACAGAGCCCCCCAACAAGGCGACCCCTCCGGGGGCGCATCGGGTGAGCCGTGTGGAAGGCCCGAACAAGGTCAGGAGTGTGGACATCAACGGCGGAAACCCAGGAGTCCTCCTCAGGGCCATAGCCAGTCCAGTGTACCAGATACTCCAGGCGACGACGGCGGAAACGGTAATCCAGTATCTCCTGCACTTCATACTCATCATCGTTCACAGCTACTACAGGACCTGGAAGGGAAGGAGTGCGATTAGGGAATGGATCCGGCTCCGAAGGATGGAGAAGAGAGACGTGAAAAACCGGGTGGATCTTGTACTCATCAGGCAAGCGAAGCCGTACTGCTGAAGAAGAAACAACCTTGGCGATCGGAAAAGGACCTAAAAAGCGAGGCCCCAACTTTCGCGAAGGACAATTCAGCGTCACGTGTTTGGAGGACAGCCACACCGAATCACCCACTTTATATATGGGTGCAGGATCCCGATGGCGGTCGGCATAACGCTTGTAGGAACGTTGAGCTGAGAGAAGAGCAGATCTGACTTGTTTGAAGCCGTCCTGTATACAGGCCATACGATGATCCAAGGAAGGAATGTTGCTGACTAGAGGAGAACTAGGGAACATTATTATTATTATTATTATTCTTTATTTATAAAGCGCCAGCATATTCCGCAGCGCTGTACTATAAGCACAGTATAGACAGGGTTACAATACATTGAACAACATTTGACAAACAGTACAGGAGGAGATGAGGGCCCTATTCCCGTAGGAACTCACAATCTGGGAGGGTTGGGGTTGGAAACAGGAGGAGAGGACTGTAAGGTGAGAGTGATTGATGATTGCGTCAGTGAGTTGGGTGGTAGGCTTCCCTAAATAGGAACGTTTTAAGGGAGCGTTTGAAGGAAGAGAAGTTAGGGGAAAGTCTGACAGTACGAGGGAGAGCGTTCCAGAGAGTGGGGGCTGCGCGTGAGAAATCCTGCAGTCTATCATGGGAAGAGGTGATGCGGTGAGAAGCTAGGCGCAGGTCACTGTTTGACCTTAGGGAGCGGGCTGGGGTGTATTTGGTGATTAGTGAGGACAGGTAGTGGGGAGCTGAGTTAGTGAGGGTTTTGTAGGTAAGGATAAGGATTTTGAACTTAATTCTGCAGTGGATGGGGAGCCAGTGAAGGGACTCGCAGAGGGGAGCGGCAGAGACAGAGCGGCGGGTGAGGTGAATTAGTCTGGCGGAGGCGTTCAGGATGGATTGTAGGGGGGAGAGGCGGGACAGAGGGAGGCCAGATAAGAGATTATTGCAATAGTCGAGTCGGGAGATTACCAGGGCGTGTATGAGTTGTTTTGTGGCGACAGCGGTAAGAAATGGCCGAATTCTGGAAATATTACGCAGTTGGTATCGGCAGGAGGAGGAAAGAGACTTGATGTGGGGGATGAAGGAAAGAGCAGAGTCAAGTGTAACTCCAAGACAGCGAACTTGGTTTGATGGGGAATGGTGATACCCTCCACCGTGATAGAGAAGTCAGGAGGTGGGGAGGCATTGGAGGGAGGAATAAGTAGGAGTTCAGTCTTCGACATGTTGATCTTTAGGTGGTGGGAGGCCATCCAGGAGGAGATGCCAGATAAACAGTCACTGACTTTTGAAAGGACAGGGGGAGAGAGATCAGGGGTAGAGAGGTAGATCTGAGTGTCATCAGCGTAGAGGTGGTAATTGAAGCCAAAGCTGTTGATGATTTTGCCCAGGGAGGAGGTGTAGATGGAAAAGAGCAGAGGACCAAGGACAGAGCCTTGAGGTACACCAACAGATAGAGGCAATGAGGAGGAGGAGTTACCAGCAAAGGACACACAGAAGGACCTGTTGGATAAATAGGATTCGACCCAAGCGAGTGCAGTGTCACCGAGACCCAGAGAGTTGAGGGTCTGTAGAAGGAGGGGGTGGTCAACAGTGTCAAAAGCAGCCGAGAGGTCCAGCAGGATGAGTATAGAATAGTGGCCGTGTTTTTTAGCAGTTAGGAGGTCGTTGGTGACTTTGGTGAGGGCAGTTTCAGTTGAGTGTAGGGGACGGAAGCCAGATTGCAGGGGGTCAAGTAGGGAATTGGAGGACAGGAAGAGGGAGAGGCGGTTGAAGACTAGTTTTTCTAAGAGCTTTGATGTGAAGGGAAGCAGGGATACAGGGCGGTAGTTGGATGGAGAGTTGGGATCTAGGGATGGTTTCTTTAGTAAAGGGGTAACTAGCACGTGTTTGAAGGCGGATGGAAAGGAGCCAGTGGAGAGAGATAGGTTGAAGATGTGTGTGAGAGCAGGGGTGAGGAGGGAGGAGGAGGGGGAGGAATTAGATGTGAGGGAATGGGGTCGAGCGGGCATGTGGTGAGATGTGAGGAGGACAATAAGGAATTGACTTCCTCCTCAGTGGCTGGGAGGAAGCGGCAGAGGTGGCAGAGGGGACCTGTGGGAGTGGAGGTGGCAGATAACTATCTTGTGTTGGGATGTTGCTTCTGATATTTAGAGTTTTACTGAGGAAGTAGTCTGCCAGGTCTTGAGCGCTGAAGGCAGCTGTGGGGGGAGGTGCAGGTGGGTAGAGGAGGGTGTTGAAGGTGGACCAGAGCCGTTTAGGGTTGGAGGACAGCGTAGATATAAGAGATGAGAAGAAGGATTGTTTGGCCAAGTGGAGGGCAGAGGTGTATGACCGGAGAATAAACTTGAAGTGAACAAAATCAGCTTCAGAGCGGGATTTCCTCCAGGCACGCTCTGCAGTGCGGGAGCATCTTTGCAGGTAGCGTGTCTGGAGGGTGTGCCAGGGCTGAAGCTGGCGGCGTGGGGCCTTACAGAGTCGAAGAGGAGCAAGAGTGTCTAGAGCAGAGATAAGAGTAGTGTTGTAGTGATTAGTGGCAGCATCAGGGCAGGTGAAGGATGAGGTATGAGGGAGGTGGTGAAGTAGGTTGGAGAATTGATGGGGGTCCACAGCATGTAGATTTCTGCGAGTGTGTGTGCGGGGTGGGGGAGCAGGGTGTTTAGGAAGTCCAGGTAGGTTGAAAGAGAGAAGGTGGTGGTCAGAGATGGGGAAAGGGCGACAGTTGAACTCAGAAATGGAGCAGAGTTGGAAAAGACAAGGTCAATAGCGTGACCATCGCGGTGGGTAGGGAGGAGGGAGGATTGTGTGAGTCCAAGGGAGGATGTGAGTGAAAGAAGTTTGGAGGCAGCAGGGGCGGAAGGATCGTCAATGGGATTGTTGAAGTCGCCGAGAATTAGGCAGGGAAGATTAGAAGACAGGAAGTGAGAAAGCCAGGTAGCAAAGTGGTCAAATAGCTGGGAGGTTGGTCCCGGTGGGCGGTAGATGACTGCCACCCTGAGAGCCAGAGGAGAGAACAGGCGGATGCAGTGTGTCTCGAAGGAGGAGAAGGAGAGGGATGGGGGTGGAGGGAGATGCTGGTAGGTGCAGGTGGGAGAGAGCAGGATTCCGACCCCGCCACCTTTTCTCTCACCTGGTCTGGGGGTATGGCTCAAGTGTAGACCGCCATGTGAGAGAGCAGCAATGGAGGCCGTGTCAGAGGGAGTTAGCCAGGTTTCAGTTAAAGCTAGGAGGTTGATGTCGGCCGTAGTTGACAAAAAATGGAGAAGAATTGATAGAACGGTGGATCTGATTGTTGTATGCGAATTCTGCAATGGGTAGAAGATCTGCCCAGTCGTCTTGAAGATGGGAAGTGAAACACCGTGGATATTGTTCCAGGGTGCCATTAGTTCGCTCGGTCTGACCGTTGGTTTGAGGATGATATGCCGTGGATAGGCTCTGCTGCATATGGAGATTTTTACAAAAGGCTTTCCAAAAAAGAGAAGTAAATTGAGACCCTCTGTCGGAGATAATGGTAGAGGGTAGTCCATGTAACCGAAATACTTCTCGAATAAACAATGATGCGGTTTGTGCTGCCGTAGGTATTCCTGCATGGGGTAAAAAATGAGCCATCTTCGAAAATCTGTCAATTACCACCATTATGGTGTTATATCCGGTGGAGACGGGTAGCTCGACTATAAAGTCTATAGATATATCCTCCCAAGGAATCTGAGGAACAGGCAGCGGTTGAAGCAAACCCTGTGGACGCTGATGGAAGACTTTGGCTCTGATGCATACTGGGCAATTCTTTACATATGATACGGTATCCTTCTGTAGACGAGGCCACCAGAAGAAGCGGTTTATTAGATCCAGTGTCTTATGTATACCCCCATGACCCCCAAGGGGGGAGTCATGACAATATTGAAGGACGGACAGTACTGCTGCAGACGGCACAAATACCTTCTGACGGTGAAATAGAAATCCGTTCTGCGCGGTCAGTGTCATTGAAGGAACCGCTTGATCGATAGGGGGTATATTCTGTTTTATTACGTCCCAGAGTGATAATTTAATCGTGGCGAAACAGGTTCTGGGTAGTATGAAATCGTCGTTTATTACTGGGATGTTATCTGTAGCCCTTGACAAGGCATCGGCTTTCCCGTTTTTGCTACCAGGTCTGTATGTGATATGCATGTTGAAACGACTGAAGAAAAGAGCCCATCGTGCTTGTCTTGGTTTCAATCTGCGTGCTTGTTGTAGGTATTCCAGGTTCCGGTGGTCAGTAAGGATGGAAACTGGGTGGCGAGCGCCTTCAAGGAGATGACGCCATTCTTCCAGAGACAGTTTGATTGCCAGCAATTCCCTCTCTCCGACATCATAATTTCTTTCGGCCGCGGAAAGGGTTTTGGAAAAAAATGATACAGGATGCATTACTTCTGTTTCCTTTTGTCTTTGAGATAAAACGGCTCCAACAGCGAAAGCCGAGGCGTCGACCTCTAGAGTATATGGATGAGAGGGATCTGGAATCGAGAGGACGGGTGAGGTAGTGATAGTCCTTTTTAACAGATCAAATGCGTCTTGAGCTGCTATAGACCAACAAAAACGGGTATGGATACGGGTTAAGTCAGTCAATGGTTTCGCTATCTTAGAGAAATTCTTTACAAATTTTCTGTAGAAGTTGCAGAACCCCAAAAAACACTGGACCCCCTTTCTGTTGGCAGGAGCTGGCCAATTCGTGACTGCTTCTATCTTGGCTGGATCCATCTGGATATGCCCAGGGGTGATGATGAAACCGAGAAAGTCAATACGTTGTGTATCGAATAAACATTTTTCCAGCTTTACATACAGTTTGTGTTTCAATAGACGTAGCAATACAGTTCTTACATGCTTTCTATGTGTTTCAGCGGTGTCAGAATAAATTAATATGTCATCCAGATATACTATTACGTAGCAGTCTAGTATGTCTTGGAAAATATCATTGAGGAATCTCTGAAACGTGGCAGGGGCATTGCAGAGACCATATGGCATTACCAAATATTCAAAATGTCCATATCTGGACCTGAAGGCCGTCTTCCATTCGTCTCCATCTCGTATTCTCACCAGGTTGTACGCACCTCGTAAATCAAGTTTAGTAAATACTGATGAGGTTTTTAGTCGATCCATGAGTTCGGATATTAAAGGCAGAGGATATTTGTTTTTAATCGTAATATTATTTAAGGCACGGTAGTCCACACAAGGGCGAAGACCCCCGTCTTTCTTTCCTACGAAGAAGATGGGTGCTCCTGCAGGAGATGTCGAAGGCCGTATAAAGCCTTTTTTCAGGTTCTCTGAGATATATTCCTTGAGGGACTCTAATTCAGGTTCGGACAACGGGTATATTCGGCCGTGAGGAATGGGGGCACCAGGAAGAAGATCAATTGGACAATCGTAGGCTCTGAATGGTGGTAGATCGTCTGCTCCTTTTTTCTCGAATACACTATGCAAGTCCTGATAAGCTTTGGGTATTTCTGTGCACATAGCTGCAGTATGGATTTGTGCTTGAGGGATTTCTGAAGTTGTAGAGAAGTCTTTCTGGTTGAAGGTAACGGTGCCACTAGTCCAATCGATAGCAGGATTTTTTCTTCTTAACCAGTTAAGACCAAGGACGGCTGGAAACGCTGGTGAAGGCACGATATCAAAGACGAGCATGTCTTGTGGTTGCTCCCCTATGGTGGCTAGGAGAGGTATGGTTTCTAGGGTCACGGGACCTGATTGAGGAGAGCTTCCGTCTAATAATTGGATGGGGTAAGGCTGCTTTTTAGAAGTAGTGGGTATTCCGAGGGACTGTGTTACCTCAGTGTCCAGGAAGCAGCCGCTGGCCCCGGAATCAATCATGGCGTTGAGCGTGGTTATACGGCCGTCCCACTGTAAAGACAAGGGTACTATGAGGTGGGTGGACATGACAGTGCGGATGCTTTTGACGGATACACAGGCGGGAAGGGCTAAAGGCTTACCCATACGGGTGTTAGGCTTCTCGCGACATTCCCGGACTTGATGCCCTGCTCGGCCGCAGTACATGCATAGGCCTAAAGAGCGTCTCCTTGATTTCTCGGCTTCTGTCAATGGTCCTCTAGCTGCCCCGACTTGCATGGGTTCTTCATCATTATCTGTAGGCATGGAGGACATGGAAGGTGGCGGAAGGACGGATTTTCTGATAGGTGTGGATTGATGACTGCTGGCGCGTTCAGCGCGCCTTTCTCTTAATCGACGGTCGATTTCGATACATAAGGACATAGTCTTGTCCAATGACGGAGGTACCCCGGTTCTTGCTAGCTCGTCCTTCAATGCTTCAGACAATCCTTTCCGGAATTGAGCTATAAGCGCTGGTTCATTCCACTCTAATTCAAGGGCCAAGTGTTTGAAGTCCGTAACGTATTCTTCTACGTCATTTCTCCCCTGTTTTAGGTTGTCGAGAGCCTGGGCCGCATTGGTCACCCGATGGGGGTCATCATACATCTCTTCCATAGCTTTATAGAAAGTGCTCCAGCTGTTCAATAGGGGATTGTGGGTTCGTAACAAATGATGGGCCAATCGTTGAGGCCTACCTGTTAGTAATGATATCACTGATCTGACTCGTGCGAAGTCAGTGTTATAGGTACGTCTCTGTAGGGAAAACATTATTTGACATGACGTTATTAAACAGCGGAACTGTTTTCGATCTCCATCAAATTTCTCTGGTGGGGACACGTAAGGTTCTGGACCCATAGCAGCAGTATCCAGCGGAAGCGTTGGGGGCTCAGCCACAGGTCGTGGGTTACTGCTGCTTGCTAAGCCTTGCTCCAGACGATCTTGGTGCACCTGCATCGCTGTTTGATTGGCTTCCAAAGCTTGTACAGATTGAGTCAATATATTAAGCTGTTGGGCAATGGCGGCCAGAGCCTCTGGTACACTTGCTGGTTCCATGATGAGACTAGTTTGTTATGTCAGGGTTGCACGTAGCGGTGACGGTGTTGGAACCAATATGCAAGACGTACCTATAGTTAGTCTGTATAATAGCGTAGTCATGTATCCAGGCAGAGGTCGAAGGGTTAAAGCAGGCAGCGTAGTAATATATCCAGGCAGAGGTCGAAGGGTTAAAGCAGGCAGCGTAGTAATATATCCAGGCAGAGGTTGAAGGGTTAAAGCAGTCAGCGTAGTAATATATCCAGGCAGAGGTCGAAGGGTTAAAGCAGTCAGCGTAGTAATATATCTAGGCAGAGGTCGAAGGGTTAAAGCAGTCAGCGTAGTCATATATCCAGGCAGAGGTCAGAAGCACGGTCTCAGGAAACAAGAAAATCTCAAGCGCAACAGACTAGAACAAACTAGTATGGAACTATCAGCCAGGTGACTTTTTATGGGGAACCTCTCGGGCGGTCTCTGATGACGTGCGGCCAGCCGTCGACCGTTCTGAGCGTCCCTGTGTACCACGTTCCTTGTTAACCGGGAAAACGTGCGCACGCGCGGTTCACTCTGCAGCTGAGCCACGAGGGAGGAGGATCGATAGACGCTGCTAGCGTCGGAATGCCCGCCAGCGCCCGGGACCAGGAACGCAACCCTGGACCGGCGGTAGGGATCCCTGACAGAACAGCTGGGACTCTGTGTCAAGAACACAGATCCCCAGTTGGTTTAACACAGAGTCCCAGGTGCGGTAGCTCTTTTTCACCTGCAGATGGCAACGTCTATCTGTCAAATAGAGCTACTACACTAAGAAATATATTGTTGAAAATTCTCAACTATGTCTTAATGTATAATTTATGAAAAGTAATTTTCAAAAAAAAATCACTGGTTCCTGACAGAAGCTTTATGGAAAATCCCTTGGTAGAGAAGGGGTTAAGGGGAAAAAACATGTTATGAGCACCCATGTTGCAAAACAATTGGTCATTTATATTTTGCTGAATGCTAAAAATTAATAAGGGGCTACATTCCAAGCCTGGCTTTAACTTAACCCCGTCACTACAAAGAGATAGTGGGTTTCTGGAAAAAATTTTTAATTAATTGTACAGTAAGAAATATTTGGGGATATTCCCAATGTATTCCTTACTGTAGTAACTTATTTTGTAGGCAGATGTCGCCACCTACTGGCTAAAAGGAGTTACTGTAATTCTGAGCTCTGTTCTTGATCATTTTAGGATAAGTGTGTTAGACTTTCCCCAGCTGCTTTTAAAAGCTGTTAGCACCCTTGGGCATCATGCTAAAGGTGCTAAAACATTAGGTGCACCTTCTGAAGTCCAAATTCAAAACAATTTCATTGCAACAAACTAAGTTAATTAGCAATGATACAACATAGCTCCAAATTGTGTTAACATGATCCTAGGCTACATTGTCTGCTACTGCTGATTGTGTAAACACAATCATGGTACTGAAGGGTTTAATCAAAGCTCCAGTAAACTTAGCAGAGCCATAAGGCCAACGTCAGACGAGCGCGCTATGTGCGCCCATACTGACATGCTTACCGGCATCCGTCGCAGTGTTTTGATGCTGCAACGGGGCCAGTAAGACGCTTGAGCATACGCACAAAATGCGCACACAACAAGCGTACATTATCCAAGCCTCTCCGGCAAAGCACTAGGATGGACGTTGACGGAGCTGCAAAGCGTGATTCTCCATAGGAGGATCAAGCCTTGCTGCGCTGAGCGCGCTCAGCGAGGTGGTCAGATGGGCGTCGAGTGGAAGGAACGTCCACTTTCAGGACGTTCCTTCCGCTCTCCAAAGATGCTCGTCTGACTCTAGCCTTAAAGTCCATGGTGCTGCTAAGTTTGCCAGAGCTCCGGTTACACGTACACCTGATTTTGAATCCAGCCCGTAGGCAACAGATAACAAATGCCACTATTTTTCATGATGCCAAGTCCTTGAGACCTTCCAGCTCTTTTTTCAAATCACACAATCATTTTAACGATTTAACCCAAATGACAGCACCTTTAACCTCTTCACTACCATGATGGTGTAAACATGATCAGCAGTAGAAGACATGGCAGCCCAAAATTGTGTTAACACGGTCTGGAACTATGATGTCTCATTGGAAATTAAATTTGTTTGCGTTGTAAATGAATTTCATTTGTTTTTGGGCTCTAGTAGGTGACCCCAAAGTTTTAGTCCTTTGGGCATAATGTCCAGCCCGAGCTGCTAAAACTGTTTAAAATCAGTCCGTGATGGATGTTCCCAAACCGATGAACGGAGCCCAAAACTGCAGTAACTTCTTTTGGCCAGTAGATGGTGACATGTGCCTACCAAATAAGTTATTACTCTATGGAATACATTTGGAATATTCCAAGATATTTCCTACTGTATAATTAATTAAAAATTATTTTCCAAAAAAAAAATTGCTTCCCAACAGTGGATTTTTGGAAAATCACTTGGTAGTGAAAGGGTTAAGCTACTTTCCATGTGTTCTTTCAACTCCCAACACTCATGGATCAGAGTTTTCTTGCAGAGACACTTCCTCTTGCTCTCCGACTTGTGAAACGACCCTTGAACAAGAATTAGAAACCTTTCTTTTAATATCCAAGCCGTCTTTATGTTTCCTAACATCCTTCTAGCTGAATCGTCAGTGGTCTGAAGTCCATGCAGCTGCATTTAATCTATTTTATTCAAGTTTAATGCTACATTGAAATTGAGTAAACCTGTAGAGGGAATTGAAAACTATAAACATAATAGAGTATTATGACTGAAGGAACACTTCAAACAAACGTATGCACTGGAAATGTAACACCAAAAAGCTTTTGTCTCAAAAAGCACTTTTGAACCAATCTTTCACAGCCCTACATTAAAAGCTTTCTGAGGATGCTCGAAAATAAGAGTAAAGTGAATGTGATCTACATTTCCTGGAATACATACTAAAGTTTGCCAACCAAGGATCTTACACCATTAAATTGACTGTCCAAACACAGATTGTTTTGCAGAAGATGGATACAGCGAGATTATCTATGACTCCCAATGGCCATGATGGGAAAGACGAAAAGGCACAAAACACTACATTCCAGTAACATATAAGCAAATCTCTGTTGGGAGTAGCTGCCGGGAATAAAGCTGCTTTATATATATATAAAATTAATGACAGTGCCTCCAATACCAATGGTATAATTTGGTTACTTACCCTTAAAATAAGAATTAATAACCAATCAATGAATATACGTCTTAACAAATATACATCACGGTATCCTGAGTTCTTCGGAGGCTATGTAGATATTTTTAGACAATAAAATCATTAAAGATGATACGAGACTATGTAACAGTAAAACAAATCAAATAAAGGAAGGTTTATTCACACCGTCAAGTTTCATACAATCATATGTTGTCAACTGATCTGCAAGATACAATTTCAAAAGTAAATAGAGGTAGTGGTTAGTAGCAATACTGTGACACACAATAATCTAATGGACAAACAGTTTAGATTTATAGACCGCACCACACATATGCACAAATCTATTCTTAAACACCAAGCTCCATTCTACCATCATAAGCTCTCCCATTATAAAATGCCCCAGTAACTGAGTGTTTTTAGCCAGGTTGAGGGTTATCACCTGCAGCACAATTTATTATTGTGGGGGCCGATTCACTAAATGAAACTTTCTTCAGGGAGACACATAACACAATCTTGATAGTTTACCTATCTCTTCCACAGATTAATTACAGCATCAATACTCGGTTTACAATAGTATTCACCGCAGTTACTCTGTACTACATACAGTGGCAAGAAAAAGTAAGTGAACCCTTTGGGAGTACGTGGAGTTTTGCATGAATTGGTTATAAAATGTGCTCTGATCTTCATCTAAGTCACAACAATTTGAAAAACACAGTCTGCTTAAAATAATACAACACAAACATTATATGTTTTCATGTGTTTATTGAACATAACATGTAAACATTCACAGTGCAGGGTGGGAAAAGTATGTGAACCCCAAGCCTAATGACTTCTTCTCCAAGTGCTAATTGGAGCCAGGAGTGAGCCAACCTTGAGTCCAATCAGTGTGATATTATTGGATGTGTTGCTGAAAGCTGTCCTGCCCGTTAAAAACACACACCAGTTTTGGGTTTACTGGTTTCAAGAAGCATTGCCTGATGTGAACCATGCCTTGCAGAAAAGAGCTCTCAGAAGACCTACGATCAAGAATTGTTGACTTGCATGAAGCTGGAAAGGGTTACAAAAGTATCTCCAAAAGCCTTGATATTCATGTGTCCACGGTAAGACAGACTGTCTACAAATGGAGAAAGTTCAGCACTGTTGCTACTCTCCCTAGGCATAGTCGTCCTTTAAAGATGACTGCAAGAGCACAGCGCAGAATGCTTAATGAGGTAAAGGAGAATAGTAGAGTGTCAGCTAAAAACTTACAGAAATCCCTGGCACATGCTAACATTTTTGTTGACACATCAACAATAAGGAAAACATTAAAAACAAGAATGGAGTACATGGGAGGACACCTCAGAGGAAGCCATTGCTGTCCAAAAAGAATATTGCAGCATGTTTGTAGTTTGCAAAAGAGCACCTGGATGTTCCACAGCACTATTGGCAAAATATTCTGTGGACAGATGAAACCAAAATTGAGTTGTTTGGAAAAAACACACAACACTATGTGTGGAGAAAAAAAGGCACAGCACACCAACATCAAAACCTCATCCCTACTGTAAAACACGGCGGGGGGAGCATCATGGTTTGGGGCTGCTTTGCTGCCTCAGGGCCTGGACGGATTGTTGTCATTGATGGAAAAATGAATTCCAGAGTTTATCAAGACATTTTGCAGGAAAACGTAAGACCATCTGTCCGCCAACTGAAGCTCTGCAGAGGATGGGTGATGCAACAGGACAATGACCCAAAGCATACAAGTAATTCAACAAAAGAATGGCTTCAACAAAACAAAATACGTCTTCTGGAGTGGCCCAGTCAGAGTCCTGACCTCAACCCGATTGAAATGCTGTGGCATGACCTTAAGAGAGCGATTCACACCAGACATCCCAAGAATATTGCTACACGGAAACAGTTTTGTGAAGAGGAGTGGTCCAAAATTACTCCAGATTGTTGTGCAGGTCTGATCTGCAACTACAGGAAACGTTTGGTTGAGGTTATTGCTGCGAAAGGAGGGTCAACCAGTTATTAAGTCCAAAAGTTCACATACTTTTCCGACCCTGCACTGTGAATGTTTACATGTTCTGCTCAATAAAAACATGAAAACATATAATGTTTGTGTTGTATTATTTTAAGCAGACTGTGTTTTTCAAATTGTTGTGACTTATGACCAATTCATGCAAAACTCCATGTAATCCCAAAGGGTTCACATACTTTTTCTTGCCACTGTATAATAGACCAAGCAAGATAACCTGTATGTAATCACTTGCAATCTAAACTCAGCAATTTATTCAGCCTGGGTTAACTAAAAAACTTCCAATTGACTATACTATTACGTGTATTGTACATGGAAACGCATTCAATCGCATTGCTTGAAAGATGTAGAATTGGGTTATGCTCATTTACTCTAATGGGGCTGGTGGTGGAGCTATTTCTCCGATCCAGCTTATCTCATTACAGGGAAAGAATTATCTTTTAGATGTCCAAATATAGCATTCTTGGAATATAAATAAATTCACTAAATTATGGGGAGCAACAGGGCCGCCCGTTAATAGTTTTCTTCCTTAGAGTTCCTCTGCAGTAGGAACTGAAGGCTGATAACTATTCTATGGTTTAAGCTTCAACAGCCAAATAATTCATTTATATTCCTTTAATAGGTGATGGACATACAGTATAAAGCAGTGACAATGCAATTAGAAAATAGGCTCTTGCCCACCTGAATTTAATCATCAGTATGTGTCCTCATCTGATTGGCGGATAGATTGATTAACTCCAAGTATCTGTTCAGGTGTTATACTACCTGGCCAGTAGATGGCACTCTCAGATCAAAAATCCTAACTTTGGAGTTTCTCAGATCTTAGAGACCAACTTTCTAAAGGAATTAATTAATACACATGGCCAAACAATAACCGATCTTTAATGGTCTGGGGTCATTTCATACAATATACAGGGATTCCATGAAGTTATTTACCATTATTATTATTATTCTTTATTTATAAAGCGCCAGCATATATTTCGCAGTGCTGTACATGCATGATGTACGGGGTATATATATCTAGAGAAAGGTGTGTGTATGAGCTAATTCTGCAGTCAGGCATACATGTGTTTCATGATATATCCCTTAAAATCCATTCATAATTAACAGATTTAATCTACTGTTTTCTGAATGTTAATAGGTGATACACTTGTTATTGAATAATCAATTAAATGTGGTATCGGCTCTACTTTTCTAAGAATATCAGTACCATTATAATCTGTTATAACTCACCACATCAGTTAAATATTCAAATACCACTTAGGCACTTTGTATAATATAATGTCACAGATCCCATTGACTATAATATTTCTGACAAATTGTGATCTGAAGTTAGTGATCCCTACTATAGAAAAAGGGATCTGATATATTTTGTTATATATATTGGACATATCGAAATTATCCAAGGATTTGTGCAACTACTGAATTTACAGGTGACCATATTGAACTGCTCTTGAATATACAATGAGTTTCGCTTAAAAATAGTGCACATTGCATTACTACGTTTCAAACAATGCTGTTTGGCAATATCCCCTCCTGGAGATCTGGCTTTTGACAGGATTGATTTAGAATCGTGATTTTTCCCAGTCTTTAAACAATACATTGTTTATTTCCTTTGTCTACATAATCTGATAAAGGGGAATCCTTGTTTGAGATATGGTAACGAATTTGGTAACGAATTGTTTGAGAGGCTCATTCTGTTTGCAAGGCGTTAGAAATTAAACAGGTTGTCTGCTTGAAAGAAATTCCTGGCACTAATTTGAACAGTCCTGCTAAAATATAAAAAATTATGTAAGTTTCATATATGAAATGCTCTGACACCGTGGTGGCTGCTCTAAAAGGCATTCTCAATAAGTCTACATGCACAACCTCCAACCGCTACCTGTACTATGTATATTTGATTGTACCTCCAGCCAGGTCATCTTTGCAGCTAATTCCATTCCATGACTTTGTTTTTTGATCCCATGGTGGATTTGTTTCCGGGAGGGCATAAATAAAAGCCCACCAGTCTTCCTCATGACTGAAAAGCAGCATGAGAGTTTATGGTTTGTTACACAGCAGCCTGTGGTTCATTGGTTAGGACTCACCTTCACTAGAGGCACCTTGAAGTTCGGCAGGTGAGCTTACACTCAAATGGCCATTCGAGTAAACCAAAGCCTCTAATTGTGTTTTGTTTCACATGGTGTTATAGGAATAAGCGCAGATGACACCTTTTAATCTTGTTATGTTTTATACATGTTGCTGGGCTGGATACATTTGGTGGTTGCAGCCGCCCCATTGGGGAATAGGCGCAACCCTGCTCCTCCTGTACTCTGCAACCACTATTACTTGTGTTAGTTTTATGTTAAAGTCCCTTGTAAGCAGTACTGTACTGACAGGGACCAGGGAGCGAACGCCCAAGCGGCCCATCAGGAGGGGCGGCAGTGGTCAATTGATGTGCATATGCTAAGCCTATAAAATGCCGACGACCATAAGAAAATGGCCTCCAGCAATGACACTCCAACATCCAAATGCATGGCTCAACTGGCATGTGGCTTTGCAGTGATTGCCCATTATTGACGGCGGTCTATGGTGACTGGCATACAGTCAGGTCCAGAAATATTGGGACATCAACACAATTCTAGCATCTTTGGCTCTATACACCACCACAATGGAGTTGGAATGAAACGAACACAATGTGCTTTAACTGCAGACTGTCAGCTTTAATTTGAGGGTATGTACATCCAACTCAGGTGAACGGTGTAGGACTTACAGCAGTTTGCAGATGTGCCTCCCACTGTATAGAGCCAAAGATGTTAGAATTGTGTCGATGTCCCAATATTTCTGGACCTGACTGTATAAATATAGGCAATATGGCTTGTTCTGGACACATATGTCAATTTTACTTGCATCCTTTTTACCTACTCCAGGTGTCTAATCCTCTATCTGTCGCTAGGCAGTAAATTCAGAATACCATAGGCGATTCTCAGGTTTCTCTCACTCAGAGTCGGACCAGTCACACTCATCGTTGAAGTGCATATTTGTCTTGTGCTTTATACACTATACAGTCGGTAAAATGGCCACATACAGTAAAATAAACTAAAAAGCAGTGATAGTGCAGACCATATCCAGATAAGTTAAAAATAAGTGCTATTTATTGCATTCGCAAAAATAAACAGAGTTAAGGCACATTGATATAGCAAACACTGACGAACCAGAAGGCACAAGAGATGGCTGATACTCCATCTGGTCCAGTTCTGGATGCTGAGCAGCAACTAACTCAAAGTTTTTCATCAGCAACACTGACTTACATAGGAGCAAAGAATTTTGGGCCACTAGGTGTAAATATCCCATTTATGGGTCCTGCTACATGAAATAATCCTGTCCGTCTCATCCTGATCTCCCATCTTGGAGAGCATCACAGGATAATAATGTCATTCCCGTGTCCGAAGCCTCCACAGTCAGCGATAACTAGTTCTTGAATGCTGTAGAAACATGGCTTCCTGGGCTGTTTTTAGAATATTTGTGTCTATGTGTCTGCAAATATGTTGGAGGCACATACATGGTTATTCAAAGAGCAACGAAATTCCACCAGAATTCCGGTGCTCTATTGTACCCCGCACTTTGGGGAATCAAATACCCTGACCCTACGGTGAATTCAGCATTCACCGCAGGGTCTCTGAAGTCTAGGGAAAATCTGCTGAAAACTCGCCGATTCGAAAATAAAAGATGCAGCAAAACCGCTGAAAAACATCAGATCTGATAAGCCGCTGAACACGTCCAAAAAAAGCCAACAACCCACCAAACATAGCGCCGACCAGCTGCCAGAAGAAGCAGACAAACTGAAGAATGGGGTAAAAAAAAACGACTGCAACTTTTAAGATTTGAAACGCAGCTTGCAAAAAAACTACTGAATGAAAATGTCTGGAATTAACATATAAGGTCCTATGAATAATAATTAAAAGGTCTGTTACAGAAAAAAAAGGTATTTAAAAGAAAAGCGGAAAAAAACATTTTGCTGAAAAAATCCCAAAAGGATGTCTAAAAAAATCCTAAAAAAATCAAATAAAGTGTCCTTTTGCTGTAAATTAAAATAATAAACTGTTTAATAGATATTGCATAAAAGCAGGAATATTTTTAACATTGAAACCTATGGGATTTGCCTGATTAAACCTTCTGAATAAAACCACCGAACATCAGGGCATTTCTCTGACATTTCTCTGCTGTTCGGTGTCTCTGAATAGATTAACCATTGCTTCTCTATGGGGATTTCACTGCTACTGAAGATCACCCATATTTCACTGGCAATTCGCCAATATTTGGCGAATTGCCAGGTTTTGAATAGCCAAATGGCCACGAAATTGCACTCTAAGGGGATATTCACCATTCGGTGCCATTTCGGTGCCAGCTCAGCTCTCTGTGAATAACCCCTATATGCGTAATTTATGCCTTATTTGTCTTTCTTTCAGTTGCACTAGATTTATTTCATTTTGGTTTTTCGACCATGACTCCACATTGGGTGCCGCATACGCCAGCTCACAGCCACAATGGCATCAGTTCCTAGACTTATAACATAAAAGATTACAGCTCCACTGCGCTGCCTCAACATTTAGATTCTTTCAGGGTTTTTGGAGCACAGATTTAAACCCCTTGCAAATTCATAACTCAGTCATCATTACAATTTCAATGCACAGTGAATCTAGGCCATTAATGCATCTGATTACAAGTAGGCCGCCCATGCTGATAATCCACTCAAGGCACTGTAATATCATGCATATATATAGTAATAAATCAAATGGTCACTGAGTAACTGCTTTAATCTCAGTAATTGATATGTATCTCTTTATCAGGGAAAAAGTACAAATCAAGCTACAAACTAATCAGGGACTAATCACAGCCTACCTCGATTTATTTAGATATACACAAAAAAGGGTGAACCTCTACAATTAACTCTGGATCATCAATCTTTCTTTTATTTTGCTGCTCTCCTTGGTGATATAATTTCATATAAAATGATTTGATCACATTGTCGTCTTAAAAGTGGCATAATCTAATCAAACTGTTCCCCATGTACACTATGTAGCACACACACTTTTGTGTCTCAGAAACACAATAAAATTCTATAGAATCTAGTATAAGAATCAAATAAACAGATTGTAATAGATGAGAATAATACAGAAAGAAAAAAGCGATACATCTGTGTAAGGTCAGCAAGCTTCACTTAATTGAAGCTCATCAGCTCGACGATAAATGTTATTCCTGCTAACCACAAGCTTAGAATCTGCAGGAAATATTCACTTCTTGGCAATGAACGTTGGTATATGTTTACTGATCATTCATCCCCAAAAGCATAATTTTTTTTAGCAATATACTACATTCTGGTGCTGGATTCCAACCAAGTCACTATTCCAAACAAGATGCAAACTTTAACAATATCTGTAAAATATCAGCACCAAAAAATAGTGAGTACATAAAGTGTAACACAGACAACCGTCATGCTGTCTCTACCCTCACAGCAATCCAACCAGGAACACATAAGTGTATATATATTGTGTTGCGCCCAAGGATAAATCAATCCTTTTACCTTATTAGACTATAACAGGCCCTGGTATGACCAGATTTCTCAAATTATGGTTAAACTTTAAGGGCCATGTCAGACAAGCGTACTTTGTGCATCTGTACTGATGTGCCTCCCGGCGTCCTTTGCAGCGATGTGATGCTTCGAAAGGGCCGGCCACATGCTGTAGCATGTGCACGAATTTTACGTGCTACAGCAGTGGTGCTGCGTCCATTCAGAAAGCCTCTCCGTCGACATGCTAGACGTAGGTCAACGGGGCTGCAAAGCACGATTCTCCATAGGAGGATCTAACCTTGCAGTGCTGAGCGCTCTATCTGCACTCAGCGAGGTGGCCAGATGGGCGTCAGAGTGGAAGGAATGTCCATTCTCACGGACATTCCTTCCACTCTTAAACCACTCGTCTGACCCCGCCCTTAAAAAAATACAACACACAGTTTATTCCATAAAAATATCAATATAAAAAAGAAATAAGGAGTTAAGTTTCACTCACTTGAGTCTGAGCCATATCTAGGCTCTATTTAACAGGTCAAATATTCCATAGAAGATATATACAGCCTAGATATGACTCAAATTCATGTGAGTGGGACTGATCCTTTTTTTCTTTTTCTATATTAATATTTTTATGGAATACACTATCAGTTCTATTCAGGGGTCACGTCCTGGGAACAAATATATATATCACGAGTATAGCAGTACGTGTGATACCATTTTTATTAGGTTAACATTACATTTAAAAGACAAGCTTTCGAGAGTGTAACCTCTCCTCTTCAGGTCTGGAAACTATACTGATCAGTGAAAGGTATCACTACATACAGTATACTCGTGATTTTGGCAACTGGTCTAACACGTTATATATAATATATATATCACATATATACACAGTCGGGTCCAGAAATATTGGGACATCAACACAATTCTAACATCTTTGGCTCTATACACCACCACAATGGAGTTGGAATGAAACAAACACAATGTGCTTTAACTGCAGACTGTCAGCTTTAATTTGAGGGTATGTACATCCAACTCAGGTGAACGGTGTAGGACTTACAGCAGTTTACAGATGTGCCTCCCACTTGTTAATGGACCAAAGGTAATGGGACAATTGGCTTCTCAGCTGTTCCATGACCAGGTGTGTGATATTCCCTCATTACCCCAATTACAATGTGCAGATAAAAGGCCCAGAGTTCAAGTGTGCCATTTGCATTTGGAATCTGTTGCTGTCAACTCTCAAGATGAGATCCAAATAGCTGTCACTATCAGTGAAGCAAGCCATCATTAGGCTGAAGAAACAAAACAAACCCATCAGAGAGATATCAAGAACATTAGGCGTGGCCAAAACAACTGTTTGGAACATTCTCAAAAAGAAGGAAAGCACCGGTGAGCTCAGCAACACCAAAAGACCCGGGAGACCACGGAAAACAACTGTAGTGGATGACCGATGAATTCTTTCCCTGGGGAAGAAAACACCCTTCACAACAGTTGTCCAGATCAAGAACACTCTCCAGGAGGTAGGTGTCTGTGTGTCAAAGTCAACAATCAAGAGAAGACTTCACCAGAGTGAATACAGAGGTTTCACCACAAGGATGTAAACCATTGGTGAGCCTCAAAAACAGGAAGGCCAGATTAGAGTTTGCCAAACAACTCCTAACAAAGCCTTCACAGTTCTGGAACAAGATCCTATGGGCAGATGAGACCAAGATCAACTTGTACCAGAGTGATGGGAAGAGAAGAGTATGGAGAAGGAAAGGAACTGCTCATGATCCTAAGCATACCACCTCATCAGTGAAGGATGGTGTGGTGAGAGCGGATTCACATGACAGGAAGGGTGGGGGCGGTAGCAGGCAGGGTCTGCTGGGATGCCATGCTAGCGGGACGTACTGTATGTGTCTCCTCTATCCGATGTTATGCTGAATAAATCAACAACTATAAACCAACCCACGGAGTACACTCTTTTCATAACATGGTGTCAGAAGTGTTTCCCTGCGTATCCATTTTGATCTGTGAAGATGTCTAAGTTCTCTCCTCCGGAACCCTTCGATTTCTCTCAGCCTGCTGCATGGCCTGCTTGGCGCCAAAGGTTTGCACGCTTCAGGATCGCTTCGAAGCTGGATAAAGAGCCTGGTGAGGTGCAGGTTAATTCCCTTTTATACGCTATGGGGAGAGACGTGGAGCCAATTTACGGTACTTTTCAGTTCGGCGCTGGGGAAGAGATGGACTTTGATAAAGTCGTGGATAAGCTCAGCGCCCATTTTGTGCCCAGAAGAAATGTGATTCACGAGAGAGCCTGCTTTCACAAGCGCGCCCAGTGTGAGGGAGAATCTGTGGAATCATTTGTGCGCAGCCTTTATCAGTTGGCAGAGTTCTGTGAGTTCGGCGCTGCTAAGGAGGAGCAGATCAGAGACAGACTGGTTATCGGAATTGCAGACTCGGAAGTTTCACTTACGTTGCAGCTGGAGTCTAAGCTGACACTGGATGAGGCGATACGGATTGCACGTCAGAGTGAATTGGTGAAGAAACAAAGTGCAGACTTAAGGTCAGAAAACAGGGTGGAAGAAATACACCAGTCACAAAGGGTTAAAAGCGGCAGACAGCAGGCAGCGGACAGACCCAGGAGCGGTTGGACACCGTGTTCCCGTTGCAAACGCTGTAACCGCCCTCACGAGATGAAGACGCGGTGCCCTTCTATAGACAAGAGGTGCAGGAAGTGCAACCGCGCCGGCCATTTTGAGGTGGTTTGTAAATCAGAGTCTGTGAGAGAGATGTGTCTGGACAGTGATCAGGAGACGCCAGAACTGTCCTTTATAGGATCGGTGACTGAACAGTCCGGCTCTGTCGAGGATTGGCGTGTTACACTCACGATGTTGGGTGAAAGAGTTGCCTTTAAGATTGATACCGGAGCAGACATTACAGTTATTTCCTTTGTGACAATCTCAAAGCTACACCTCGACGTCCGGAGCTGGAAAACGTTATGATTCAAGTTCATAGTCCGGGAGGTCGCATTGATTGCATCGGCAGGTTCCTTGCTGACTGTGAGTACCGGGAGCGGAAAATATCGATGTGGGTGTACGTGATCAGAGGATCGTGTGTGAATAACCTTCTGAGTCGGAAAGCAGCCTGCAGTCTGGGCCTTGTTGCTAGAGTGTACGAAGTCACTGAGGACGTGTTTGGAGACCTGGGGCTGCTGAACTGTGAGCCGGTCCGTATAAAGCTCAAACCTGAGGCTGTCCGTTATAGCCTTACTACGCCTCGTAGGATTCCATTTCCGCTTTTGCCGAAGGTGGAGTGCGAGCTTCTGCTGATGGAAAAGATGGGAGTTATCGAGGCGGTCACAGAAGCTACTGACTGGTGTGCGCCCATTGTACCGGTCGCTAAAAAGAATGGGAAAGTTCGTATTTGTGTGGATTTGAAACGTCTGAACGAGGCCGTTAGAGATATGTCATGCCGACATTGGAGGATATTGCTCCTCAGTTGTCAGGGGCTAACTTCTTTTCCACGCTCGACGCTTCCAGTGGGTTCTGGCAGATACCCCTTGACCCAGAGAGCCAGAAACTGACGACCTTCATTACTCCGGTAGGTCGGTTTTGCTTCCGCAGACTCCCCTTCGTGATATCTTCGGCCCCGGAGATCTTCCAGAGAGAGATGAGTTCCCTGTTGAGAGACCATGAGGGTACTGTGGTAGTTATGGACGATATCCTTGTGTATGGGTCCACTAAGGAGGAGCACGACCGGCGACTGCTTTGTGTGCTGCAAACCGTCAAGGAATCTGGCCTGAGGCTAAATAAGGAGAAGTGCCACTTTGAGAAACCAGAACTGTGTTATTTTGGCCATATTATTAGTGGGGAGGGGGTTAAGCCAGATGCCAGCAAGGTTCTCTGTATTGAGAAAATGAACAGCCCTTCCGATGTGAATGAACTGAGACAAGTACTGGGCCTGGTGAATTATGTGGGGAAGTTTCTACCGGAGTTGTCCTCGGTGTTACATCCTGTCACAGAATTGTTAAAGAAAGATGTCGCCTGGATATGGGGACCTCCACAGGAGGAGGCCTTAGCACGAGTCAAGTCCATGCTGGGATCCGCTCCGGTGTTGGGGTACTATGACCCCTGCAAGAAGACTGTGGTTAGCGCAGATGCTAGTAGCTACGGGTTGGGAGCGGCCCTTCTGCAGCTGAATGAGGGTAAACTACAGCCTATTGTTCTCGCACTTTAACAGCAGCAGAGAGACGTTATGCACAAATTGAAAAAGAGTGTTTGGCCGGAGTCTGGGCCTGTGAACGCTTCCACCGTTATCTGGTGGGCTTGGAGGAGTTCAGTCTGGAGACTGACCACAAGCCACTAGTTCCTCTTATTTATTCTTATGATATCGACAAGGCGCCTCTGAGATGCCAGAGACTCTTAATGAGACTACTTAGGTTTAATGTTAGAGCTGTGCATGTCCTGGGAAAACAGCTGGTGGTGGCAGATACCCTCTCCAGACTCCCGCTGGCTGCTGAGGGCGATTCGTCGACAGAGCCGGAAATGAAGGTGTATGTGGATTCGATCTTAGCCTCCAAGTCCATCTCTTCGGGGAGATTGGAACAGATTAAGAGAGAGACGCACCTGGATGTTGTCCTTCAAGAAGTTATCAGCTATGTAAGAGACGGCTGGCTGGAGAGTCGTGCTGCGTGGTGGTCTCTGAGTGCGTTCCAGTCCGAGAGAGCGTACCTTACTGAAATGGACGGCTTAGTGTTTTTTCAAGACCGCATTGTTAATCCGAAAAGTCTGCGTCAAGACATGCTACGGCGGATTCATGAAGGTCATTTGGGGGTTTCCAAGTGTAGGGAGAGGGCGTCGTCTGCTGTGTGGTGGCCTGGGATAAGCGCTGACATTATTGATTTCATCTCAAGATGTGCCTTCTGCAGAGAACGTCGACCTACACAGAGACGTGAGCCTTTACTTTCCACCCCCCTACCTGCGGGTCCATGGCAGAAGATAGCTGCGGATCTGTGCGAACTAAAAGGGAGGAAATACTTAGTTGTTGTGGACTACTACTCCAGATACCTTGAGCTCGCGCCACTGGGTGAGGCGACCAGTGCTACTGTGATCGTCCGTCTGAAAAGCATGTTTGCCAGGTGGGGTATCCCGTCGGAGTTGGTGAGTGACAATGGTATGCAGTTCGCCTCTAAAGAGTTCGCTTCTTTTGGGAAGGATTACGATTTCCGTCACACGACTTCCAGTCCGCATTACCCGCAGGCTAATGGAATGGCAGAGCGAGCGGTTCAGACCGCTAAGTTTATTTTGGGGCAGGCGAGAGGCCCTGATTTTGGCCCTGGCGTACAGAGCGGCTCCGTTCAGGCTACAGGGTGTAGCCCTGCTCAGCTGATGTTGGGACGGCAGATTCGTACTACTTTGCCTTCTGTGGATGCTTCCCTGCCGGCTTCCCCGGTCCTTCCGGAGGATATTCGGAGGAGGGACGAGGTGGCGAAGCGGAACTACAGGTTCTTTTACGATAGACGACACTCTACTCGCCCACTATCGGTGCTATACCCGGGGCAGAGTGTCCGGGTTAAGCTAGATGATGAGACGAGGTGGAGAACCCCGGCTACAGTTGTGGAGCGTTCTCCGGAGCCCAGGTCCTATGTGATCCGCACAGAAGGAGGAACTGTCGCTCGCCGCAACAGAAGGCATCTTCAGCCGGTACCCGAGGAGTTGAGTGCTGAGACCTCGACACCGCAACAGCCAGACTCTCCGGTCTTTGGAATGGGTCTACCCTGCAGGTGGTTTCTGGGCATGATGTACCGCTGCTTCCAGCGGAGCCACAGCCACCCTCTCAAGGACTTGGTGATGGTTCTTGCAAGATGACTTCGAGTGGTAGAGTTGTGAGGCCTCCGGAACGTTACCGGATTAATGTTTAGCTAGAGCAGCGACTTGAAGAATGGGCAGAATAATCCCAAAGTCACTGCGGACTAGGGTAGTCTACCCCGATGTCCAAGTTAGCATTGTTTATCTACTTGTATCTTTACATTGTTTATTTTGTATGTTTTTACCGTTAAAAGGGGGAGATGTGGTGAGAGCGGAGTCACATGACAGGAAGGGTGGGGGCGTACCAGGCAGGGTCTGCTGGGATGCCATGCTAGCGGGACGTACTGTATGTGTCTCCTCTATCCGATGTTATGCTGAATAAATCAACAACTATAAACCAACCCACGGAGTACTACTCTTTTCATGACAGATGGTGGTGGTATGTCATGGCGTGGCATGTAATGGCTGCCAATGGAACTGGTTCTCTTGTATTTATTGTCGATGTGACTGCTGACAAAAGCAGCAGGATGAATTCTGAATTGTTTCGGGAAATATCTGCTCACATTCATCCAAATGCTGCAGAACTCATTGGACGGCGCTTCACAGTGCAGATGGACAATGACCCAAAGCATACTGCAAAAGCAACCAAAGAGTTTTTGAAGCGACAGAAGTGAATGTTATGCAATGGCCAAGTCAATCACCTTACTGAATCCCATTGAGCATGCAAATTTCACTTGCTGAAGACAAAACTGAAGGGAAAATGCCCCAAGAACAAGCAGGAACTAAAGACAGTTGCAGTAGAGGCCTGGCAGAGCATCACCAGGGATGAAACCCAGCGTCTGAGATGTCTATGCTTTCCAGACTTCAGGCTGTGATTGACTGCAAAAGATTTGGCACAAGTATTAAGAAGGGAAAGTTTGAATTATAATTATTATTCTGTCCGTTACCTTTGGTCCCTTAACAAGTGGGAGGCACATCTGCAAACTGCTGTAAGTCCTACACCGTTCACCTGAGTTCGATGTACATACCCTCAAATTAAAGCTGACAGTCTGCAGTTCAAGCACATTGTGTTTGTTTCATTCCAACTCCATTGTGGTGGTGTATAGAGCCAAAGATGTTAGAATTGTGTCGATGTCCCAATATTTCTGGACCTGACTGTATATATATCCAGGCACAGACCCCCCATAATTATATACAAAGGCACTGGACCCCCAGAATAATATACCCAGCACTGAGCCCCCAGAATAATATGCACAGCACTGGACCCCCAGAATAACATACACAGCACTGAGCCCCCAGAATAATATACCCAGCACTGGACCCCCAGAATAATATACGCAGAACTGGTTATATGGATATATTTGCCCCCAACTCATGGATATATTGCCCCCAGCTCATATGGATATATTTGCCCCCCACCTCATGGATATATTGCCCCCAGCTCATATGGATATATTTGCCCCCAGCTCATATGGATATATTTGCCCCCAGCAGCTCATGGATAAATTTGCCCCCAGCTCATGGATATATTTGCCCCAGCTCATGGATATATTTGCCCCAGCAGCTCATGGATATATTTGCCCCCAGCTCACCTCTCTGCCAGGTGTCAGGTCCGAAAAAATTTAGCTGCTGGCCCGGCGGCCGCGTGTTCATCCTCCGCTCGTCTGTGATCTATCCAACAGACAGCCGCGATCTCGTGAGATAGATCACAGACTGGCAGCTAAATTTTTTCGGGCTCCGGCCACAGCGGGAACCTGCGTTCCCGCAGCGTTCCTGCTGTGGGAGAACTGCAGGAATGCCGTTCCCGCAGGACTCGAGTCCTGGTTCTATTCACTAAAAGGTGAAACTCAGGAGAATTGGCAGGAGAAGAGAACAATCTAGACCAAATAGCCGATTTGGAAAGTGAGATAAATTGGAAAAAATTTCTGGTTTGGCTATTTGCAATAATCTGGCCTCCCTCTGTCCCGCCTCTCCCCCCTACAATCCATCCTGAACGCCTCCGCCAGACTAATTCACCTCACCCGCCGCTCTGTCTCTGCCGCTCCCCTCTGCGAGTCCCTTCACTGGCTCCCCATCCACTGCAGAATTAAGTTCAAAATCCTTATCCTTACCTACAAAACCCTCACTAACTCAGCTCCTCACTACCTGTCCTCACTAATCACCAAATACACCCCAGCCCGCTCCTAAGGTCAAACAGTGACCTGCGCCTAGCTTCTCACCGCATCACCTCTTCCCATGATAGACTGCAGGATTTCTCACGCGCAGCCCCCACTCTCTGGAACGCTCTCCCTCATACTGTCAGACTTTCCCCTAACTTCTCTTCCTTCAAACGCTCCCTTAAAACATTCCTATTTAGGGAAGCCTACCACCCAACTCACTGACGCAATCATCAATCACTCTAACCTTACAGTCCTCTCCTCCTGTTTCCAACCCCAACCCTCCCAGATTGTGAGTTCCTACGGGAATAGGGCCCTCATCTCCTCCTGTACTGTTTGTCAAATGTTGTTCAATGTATTGTAACCCTGTCTATACTGTGCTTATTGTACAGCGCTGCGGAATATGCTGGCGCTTTATAAATAAAGAATAATAATAATAATAATAATTTTTAACTAGAATTTTCACTTCTCCTGCCAGTTCTCCTGAGTTTCACCTTTAGTGAATAGACTTGTATGTGTTGTACCCTGGGAGGTTTGGTTATACCAGGACCTGTTGTATATTCCAATAAGGCAAAAGGATTAATTTATTCTCAGGTGCAACTCTGTATCTTTGTACTTTAAGGCCGGGGTGAGACAAGCGTTTTGCAGAGTGGAAAGAACGTCCATGAGATTGGACGTTCCTTCCACTCTGACGCCAGTCTGGCCACCTCGCTGAGTGCAGATAGAGTGCTCAGCGCTGCAAGGCTCGATCCTCACTTTGCAGCCCCGTCGAACGTGTAGTGCTTCGATGGGGAGGCTTTCAGCATGGTCACAGCACACCTGCTGTACCGCGTGCAATTCATGCATGTGCTACAACGTGCGTGTGGCCCCATTGAAGCATCACAACTCTGCAATGAAACCCGGGAGGCTCGTCTGACCCTGGCCTAAGATACAAACTTTGCTTGCTCAGATGTTGCAGCATATTACTGTAATTTAATGACTTCTATACTTTGTATCCTCTGTATACTCTTTACTTTACACTTTGTATACTCTGCATAGGAGCTGTTAATTTGCAGCTAGCCTGAGAAGAACGAGCTATTCCAACTCGTTCTTCTCATCTCGAGACAGCATTCTGCAAAGCATACTGGCTCTCAGAACCTGCATGCAGGTTTCGCCATCTACAGGCTAAAAAGAGTTACTGCATTTCTGGTCTCTGTGCAGGATCAGCTGGGTAGATCTGATAAAGACACATTCCCAGCTGCATTTAAAAAGTGATAGCATCTTGAGCATCATTCCCATGGTGCCAAAACTTTAAATGCAGCTTCTGGAGCCCAAATGCCATTTAATTTAATTTGCAATAAACAAAATTCCTTTGCTCCATTAGAATATAATATACTTGATATTGGGGCACCTGGAGATTCCTTGCAGATTGATTATAATCGAACTTGGTACGAAGGGGTTAAGACATAGTAGTCTTACCCAGTTACATAGTAATACAGGTCAAAATTAAGGTTATATTGTTGGTGATCAAAAAAAATAATAACCCCATTAAAATCTGTCTAAAATAAGGAAAAATAACAGAATGGAATGTAAAATTGTGTTTCAAAATGGCATGATTGCATGAATTATCATAAACAGGACTGCAAAAATCCCTATTTATTTTTCAAATTTTAAGAAAGTTAAGGAACAAAAAAAATAAAATATCCCGATCATCTTTGTGGCTAATGGTCTCACAAAAGCTGTTGCGAATATAGCAATCAATTAAAACAACCTACTCAAAATAAACGATTAAAACTTTTTATGCCTGTTTTTGTTTGTTTCTTTAATGTTTCTTTCTGTTTATTTTATTTATTTATTTGCAAATATGACCAGCATCCAATCAAACAGAAAGAGCCGGTGATGCGCTTCATTGACTTGACTGTTTCTTTTTTGAAACAAACAAAATAAATAAATGACAGCCATTTTTTTTTTAGGTTGGGAAAAACGTAATTGTCTGTTTTTAATTGTGGAACAGGAAGACTCTGGCTAATGGATTTATTTTGCAGGCGGATAAACCGTAATGATTTAGTACGAGCTTATTGATTAGAATAATTCAACAGTCATTAAAAAACAAGTCTAAAAAGTCTGTGAAATTGAAAAATCTGTTTCATGCTTCTTTATAAATTATGTCTCTTCCTGAATAGTTGGGCATCTGCCCAAGTCTGGAAATCTAGAAGACAGATGGAGACATTTATTTTCATAAAAGAGCTATAAGTTACGTGTACAAGCCTTCATTGTTACAATTCTCATTTACTTTTTGAGGCTGTCTTCCTTTTGCTAAGTAATGAGTTTAAAACTAATGGTTATCGAAAAGCATCATTTTGTAAATTATTGCACAAAAACTATGGCTATCAATTCTACTGTTTTCCACGCGTGAAAGCCTTGTTTGTAGAAAATAAACCATATAGCTAACTAACCGTTTCGCTACCAAGTGCTTTCTGCTGACAAAAAAAATGTCACCATAAAATGTATGTGAAACCTGGGATGCGTAGTTACAATTAATTATAGGGTAAAACGACAATTTTTAATAAAGCTTTTTATTCTAGGATAGTTGAAATATTAAAATAATGTAAATTTGCTCTTTAAGTTTTTGTTATTAACATATTAATTGATCATTTATAGAAATATTGCTGGGATGAAAGGTTTTAAGTTCTAGATGGCGTCCTTTATCTCACACAATTTCACACAGAAGGGTCTATTCATAAAGCTTTGCTTTTTGCCATATTTTGGTGCACTTTGACGATGCCATTTCGCTGAAAATTCGGTGAATTAACTATTTAGCAAATGGTCAACGCATTTTGTGAAAATTGAGTTGCCAAAGCATTTATCGTATGTTGGCAAAATAATGAGTTGCACCGATAACCGCAGAATTGCAACGAATTCCACTGAACTAAAAAAAAAAGGAAGTCTCCCATTTTTTGTAATTGGATTTTTTTTTAAATACTTTATTTTTAGCACAACGGAACATTTACACAGTATTACAGTCTCAATAACATACAAAAAGTGGACATTCCGTGCATTCTTTTATTTTTCCAAACACAATAAAAAGAAAAAAAAAGAGGAGGCGCAGAACCAAAAATTAACATTTAAAGCTAAGACTCAATTCACCTTAGTACTTCTATCAGCTCCTCTACAGTCATCATAAACCTAATAAAATAAACAGCTGAAATAGCCCAAGGTTTGGGCCCGCTTCCATCTATGTGTAACCCCCTACCTCAGATAACGGATACACATCCCATTTGTCCCATATTTTACAGAACGTGGGCATAGTATTGTGAACTTTAGCCGATAATTCATCCATTAATTGGATATATTCCATTATTTGATACAAACATCTCTCTGATGGTAAACGGGGAGACCTCCATTTCTCTGCGATAGCCTTCCGTGCGGCTTAAAAACTCTTCACCAATAGACGATTTTGAGAGCATGTCGGTTCCGGGACTGGTTTTGAGAATAAATAAGTCCACGGATCTCATGGTATAGCAAGCCCAAAAATACTTTCCATCAACGCCTGCACCGAGTCCCAATATACTTTGACTAACAGACAAAAGCACCACATGTGGGACTGGGGATCCTCTCGACCCACAATTCCTCCAACACATATCCGGAGTAGAAGGATTCATCTTATGAAGAAGCAATAGAATACCACCTCCTAAGGCTATCGAGCGTGTTCTGACTGTACGTCCGTGACACGGACGTACGTCAGTACGGAAGACACAGTAGTGGCCACACAGTCCGTTTATTCACTGACGTATATTTTGACGGATGTAGGAGGGATTAAAAAGCAAACCATAAGTGAAAAATGATGGACGTGCGTCCGTCTGACCACGTTCCATCACTCACACAAGCTATGCAGATGTCGCAGCGCACTTGTGTTCTAATGTACGTTCTTGCCTGCCTCTGCGTCCGCAGTTAGACTTCATGTCAGGCTCCAATGGGCTTCTGTCATGCTATCACGGACTTTTAGCGCAATCAGAATGAACACTACGTCTACCCAGCCTAAGTGTCTTAATTGATTGTTCCTGTAATGTGCTACAAACAGATACAGAACGCTGTGCCTCCCAAATTTCCTGCCAATCTTCATTATCTAATGAGGCTCCCAATTCCCTTTCCCAAGCTGAAACGTATCCTAATGTTGGCAAAGAAGACCCAGAGAAAAGATACGCATATAAAGTTGATATCATCCCTCTGGGTAAGGAGCCATTATAACACATTGATTCGAAGTAAGTTAAACTGGCAGTTGCGACCTCTCTAATCTCTGGTAACATCAGATAATGACGAAGTTGGAGAAATCGAAAAAAATCATGTGGCCTAAGGTCTCCCTTGTCACACAAGTCGTCAAAATTGAGAGTAATCTCGCCCCTAAACATATCTTTGATCCTAGTCACCCCACAGGCTTCAAACTTTGCGAATTGTTGGGGAGTCATTCCTGGTTGAAATTGCATGTTCCTACATAGTGGTAAAAGAGGTGACAATACTCTTCTAAGACCCTTCTTAACACTATTATGCAATGATGGACATTGTACTGGCAGGGGAGGGCAATAAATCTTTGGAAGCCACAGCCAATGCTTCGGTATCTCGGGCCATGTCAAGGCTGACTCAAAATCTACCCATCGATGAGTGTGTAAAGGAGCGTGCAATACCGCCACTTGTGCCAATTGTGCAGCTTGATAATACAGTGTCAAATTGGGAAGACCCAATCCTCCAAGACATCTTGGCCTATTTAGTGTTGTTCTCGCCATACGCCTCCTTCCATTTCGCCACACAAAATAATCTATCTTAGATTGTAAGAAACCTAGGTCGCTCCGATCGACAGGAATTGGAGGTGCTTGGAACAGATATAATAGCCTCGGTAATAGGTTCATCTTTACGCTATGAACTCGGCCCAACCATGAGATACACTCCTTGTCCCACACCTCCAAGTCCTGTTGAAGTTGTACAAATAACGTTTCATAGTTAACAGAATGCAGTCTTGCGTAAGAGCGTGGTAAATTAATGCCCAAGTAGGGCATAGATGTATGGACAGCACTGAACCCGTACTGCTCCGTAAGGTACCGAGTCTCATCCTCACTCATATGAAATTATAACATTGTGTATTTATCTGTATTCACCCGAAACCCAGAAACCCCTGCAAATTCTTTAAGCAATCAGCTCACCCCTGGCATAGACACCTCTGGGGATGTCAAGGTTAAAAGGAGGTCATCTGCGTAAGCAGAAACAATGTAAGAATCGTCCCTGAGGGAAATACCAGATACTGCAGGCGAGCACCACAGATAACATAAAAAAGGTTCCAGGGTTAAAACAAATAAAAGCGGGGATAAGGGACATCCCTGATGTGTGCCGTTATTTATAGAAAAGGTTAGGGGCAGGGATCCAGGTATAAGAATGTCTGCTCGTGGGCGGTGATACAAAGCCCCAACTGCTGCACGGAATGACTGTGGAAAGCCCTGAAAAGACAATAGAGAAACCAGGAAGGGCCACTCAACCGATCGACTGCCTTCTCGGAGTCCAATGAAAAGAACAAGGAGGGATTCCCTGAGTTCTCCATATACCACAGGGTGTCCACAGCCCTTTGTGTGTTTTCATAGGCCTGTCTGCCTTTCACGAACCCCACCTGATCAGGGTGAATATGACTGGGCAACATAGGAGTAAGACGAGTGGCCAACAATTTAGCGAAGATCTTTATATCTGAGTTCAATAATGAAATAGGTCTATAACCCGCTGGGCTGGATAAATCCGTCCTGTGTTCTGGCAACACCGTCACCGAAGCCAGTAGTGAATCTTCTGGGAAATGTTCCCAATCCCTTACAGAGTTAAAAAGCTCCACCAGTTGTGGTCCCAAGATAGAAAGAAAAACCTTATAATAACGGATAGGGAACCCATCTGGGCCAGGTGCCTTATTGGATTTCAAGGCTGCAACCACGGATTCAACCTCATCCAGAGTTATATCACCTTCTCCAGTTCTGTTACCTGTGCATTTGTTCTGTGCCCCCAAAAGAAAAGCTTCCACAGCAGCAGTGTGTGACACTGATGGATAGTGATGTTCAGGTGAGTGATTATATAGAGAAGAATAGAAGTCATTAAAAGCCTTCTTGACCCCTGTGGAGAACTGATAATCCCTCCCGCTCCATCTTTAAGTGTCGTTATCCTTGTTCTCATAGAGCGAGGTCGAATTTGTCTGGCCAAAAGCGTATCCATTTTATTGGCAGATTCGTAGAACCTACGTTTTGACCACATCATAGATTTTGCAACGTCTTCCAACAATAACCTATTTAATTTGTGTCGAGTCTGTTGTAATCAGTTAAAACCCTCAAAAGAGGGAGAGGATTGATGAGCAGATTCAAGTGTATGTAACAGGGGTGGACTGGGCCGGGGGGCAGGGATGCAAATGCCCCCCGGCCGTTCTGGGCTTAACAAATAGATTCTCATTCTGGCCGCCGGCACCGCACTTGCAGCCACGGCGTTTCCCGGCTGTGTGTCTCAGGCTGCAGTGCAGCGGCCCGGCTGGTTGAGAATCAGAGGCAGGGCAGGAGACCCCTTCTGATGACGCGCCGGCCATATGACGTCTCTGCCAGGTCTCCAACCCTATAAATATGTACCGTCCTGGCAGTTCCCATATGTTGCGGCTGCACCCTCATGAAAGAAAGACACTGCAGGGGACTGCTGAAAACTGGAAGGAGCCCTCAGGCAGCCAAGCAGCATAAGAGCATGTAAGTGAGGTCCTGGCCCCTGCTTCCCACCCAAAAAAATATTTATATTTGTCTTGGCAGCAAAAAACAAATGAAAATAAAAATGAATTACTTTATTTGCACCTGCACCTGGCTTGGAAAAAAATACTTTATTTGCAGCACCTATAAAAAAAATAATAAAAAAAAGCAAAAAATATTTACCCTCCCCCCCACCCCCTGAATAAAATAATTTATTTGCCCCCAGGTGGAAGGCAAATGAATGTTTTCTTTTTAAAATCTGTTTCTGGGGAGGGAAAATATATATATTTTTTCATAGGTGGCCAAATAAAGTGTTTTTCTTTCCATAGCAGGGAGGGCAAATAAAGTATAATAATAAATAAACAAAACAAAGACAATTTTTTACAAAAAACGGATTTGCCCCCTCCTATAGAGCGAATCAGAGCTCCACACAGCAATAAACTCACAGGAATGAGCGCTGTGTATTACAGAGCTCCGCACAGCAATAAGGTCACAGAAAGGTGCAGTGTGTGTCACAGAGCTCCACACAGCAATAAGGTCACAGTAAGGTGAGGTGTGTGTCACAGAGCTCCACACAGCAATAAGGTCACAGTAAGGTGCGGTGTGTAACACAGTGCTCCACATAGCAATAAGGTCACAGTAAGGTGTGGTGTGTATCACAGTGCTCCACATAGCAATAAGGTCACAGGAATGTGCGGTGTGTATCACAGAGCTCCACACAGCAATAAGGTCACAGGAATGTGCGGTGTGTATCACAGAGCTCCACACAGCAATAAGGTCACAGGAATGTGCGGTGTGTATCACAGAGCTCCACACAGCAATAAGGTCACAGTAAGGTGCGGTGTGTATCACAGAGCTCCGCACAGCAATAAGGTCACAGAAAGGTGCAGTGTGTGTCACAGAGCTCCACACAGCAATAAGGTCACAGTAAGGTGCGGTAAGTGTCACAGAGCTCCACACAGCAATAAGGTCACAGTAAGGTGAGGTGTGTGTCACAGAGCTCCACACAGCAATAAGGTCACAGTAAGGTGCGGTGTGTATCACAGTGCTCCACATAGCAATAAGGTCACAGGAATGTGCGGTGTGTATCACAGAGCTCCACACAGCAATAAGGTCACAGGAATGTGCGGTGTGTATCACAGAGCTCCACACAGCAATAAGGTCACAGTAAGGTGAGGTGTGTGTCACAGAGCTCCACACAGCAATAAGGTCACAGGAATGTGCGGTGTGTGTCACAGAGCTCCACACAGCAATAAGGTCACAGGAAAGTGCGGTGTGTATCACAGAGCTCCACACAGCAATAAGGTCACAGGAATGTGCGGTGTGTATCACAGAGCTCCACACAGCAATAAGGTCACAGGAATGTGCGGTGTGTATCACAGAGCTCCACACAGCAATAAGGTCACAGTAAGGTGCGGTGTGTATCACAGAGCTCCGCACAGCAATAAGGTCACAGAAAGGTGCAGTGTGTATCACAGAGCTCCACACAGCAATAAGGTCACAGGAATGTGCAGTGTGTATCACAGAGCTCCACACAGCAATAAGGTCACAGTAAGGTGCGGTGTGTGTCACAGAGCTCCACACAGCAATAAGGTCACAGGAATGTGCGGTGTGTGTCACAGAGCTCCACACAGCAATAAGGTCACAGGAATGTGCGGTGTGTATCACAGAGCTCCACACAGCAATAAGGTCACAGTAAGGTGCGGTGTGTATCACAGAGCTCCACACAGCAATAAGGTCACAGTAAGGTGCGGTGTGTAACACAGTGCTCCACATAGCAATAAGGTCACAGTAAGGTGTGGTGTGTGTCACAGAGCTCCACACAGCAATAAGGTCACAGTAAGGTGTGGTGTGTGTCACAGAGCTCCACACAGCAATAAGGTCACAGTAAGGTGTGTGTGTATCACAGAGCTCCACACAGCAATAAGGTCACAGGAATGTGTGAAGTATGAGGTAGAGAAGCTGGAAAGGGGGAGCGAGAACAGCTTGAAAAGGGGATGAGAAGGGCATGGAAGGGGCAGAGAGAAGATGAGCAGAGAAAAGGGTAGAGAGGTAATGAGAACGGAAAAGGAGCGAGAAAATGGGCATAGGAGGGGGTGGGAAGATTAGTATAGAAAGGAGTGAGGGAAAAGGAGAGTGAGAGGGGCGTGAAAATGGGGGCCGGGTTGCTGCACCACGGGCCTGTGGCTTGAACTTGCCCCCTGGGCCAAAAGTTGCCAGTCAGCCCCTGGTATGTAATAACTGCTGCAGCTCCACAAGTGACTTCAACTTTCATTTCTTTCCCCAAGAGACCTTTTGGATGATATCCCCTCGAATGACAGCCTTATGAGCAGCCCATATAGTAGATATAGGGAGGTCTTGTGTAATATTATCATGGAAATATACCTTAAACTCCTCGGCAAACTCCTGCACCAACTCTGAGTCATGCAAAGTATAAGAAGCCAAACGCCAGTTACATGTTGCGGAATAATCATGTACCGTCAAATCCATGAATACCTCTGCATGGTCAGACCGATTGATATTCCCTATCGACGAGGATCTAACTCATGACAACAATGATGGAGACAAGAGAATATTATCAATCCTTGAATAGGAACTATGGGGATTAGAATAAAAAGTGTAATCCCTAGTGGAGGGATGAAAACCAAGAAAATAATACATCCTGTCTAGAACCAACTGTCTGATCTTGTGTTATAGCTGGGTGTGCGTGATCTGTCTACTGTGTGACAAAGGACTAATTGGATTATAAATCAATAAAAATCAAGTAAAATGCGTCTAAATACTAAAAAAAGTCCTTTAAAAAATAAAAAAATCTATCAAAATAAAAAAATGCCTTTAAACAAAAATTAAAAACACAAATGTCTTTAAAAAATACAAAAAAAATACATTAAGGTCTTTTAAAAAAATAAAAAGGGATTTTGCAAAATATAAAACGAATTAGCTGTCTTAAAAAAAAATTCCATTTATTACTTTGAAACCTATGCAATTCCCCTATTTAATCCTGTCAAATGGAAACACTGAAAATCAAGTCATCTCTCCGAAATTTCAGTGCAATTCAACATTCTGTGAAATGACAAATCGTTAGTTTCTAATGGAACAATTTCAGTGTCACTAAAGGCTCTCGAATCACGGTGATTGCAATGTATTTTACTGTGAAGTCGCCTGTATTTGACAAATTGACAGGTTTGTGAATAGACAAATTGCGCTGTGCAACTCAGTGACTAGAGGTTAGTGAATAACTCCTAGGGTCTGCATTATCAACATACAGGCAGAAATGGCCTTTATGTCATGTACAGTGAGTGTGATATAGATAGATAATAAAATTGTGCTTATGGGGATTTGTAGTGATCATAATGAGATTATTAGCAATGCAGCTTCCAAAAAATACAAATAGAACATAAAAATATCTTTATGTGCTGCATAATACTTGTGTATGGAAATTACAGCAACACCTTGTATCTGTATGTGCTGCATAATGCCTGTGTATGGCAATTACAGTAACACCTTGTATCTGTATGTGCTGCATAATGCCTGTGTATGGGAATTACAGCAACACCTTGTATCTGTATGTGCTGCATAATGCCTGTGTATGGCAATTACAGTAACACCTTGTATCTGTATGTGCTGCATAATGCCTGTGTATGGCAATTACAGTAACACCTTGTTTCTGTATGTGCTGCATAATGCCTGTGTATGGGAATTACAGCAACACCTTGTATCTGTATGTGCTGCATAATGCCTGTGTATGGCAATTACAGCAACACGTTGTATCTGTATGTGCTGCATAATGCCTGTGTATGGCAATTACAGTAACACCTTGTATATGTATGTGCTGCATAATGCCTGTGTATGGCAATTACAGTAACACCTTGTATCTGTATGTGCTGCATAATGCCTGTGTATGGAAATTACAGTAACACCTTGTTTCTATATGTGCTGCATAATGCCTGTGTATGGGAATTACAGCAACAACTTGTATCTGTTGTAATCCAGCAATTGACCCCAAAGTTTTAGCACCATGGGAATAATGGTTGAGGTGCTATTACTTTTTAAAACCAGCTGGGGAATGTCTCTGACTTTTCTTCATCTGATCCTGCACGGAGTCTAAAACTGCAGTAACTCCTTTTGACCAGTAGATGACAACATCTGCCTGCCAAATAGACTATTGCAGTAAGGAATACATTGGGAATACTCCCACATATTTCATACGGTATATTTAAATAAAAATAAAAAAACACTGGATCCTGCCAGTGTGTTTTTTAAAAAAAAATCACTTGGTGGTGAAGCGGTTAATAAAGGTTTATGCGTTTTATTCTGGATTTTCGTGTTGATCTTTATTGGAGCCACAAAATAGAAATGAGCTATAGGAAAATTTTATATAAAAATAAATCTAGAAACACTTTATTTCTCGATCAGTAAACCTTACTTTAGTAACGCATACATACCAAAACTCATACTGTTAGCAATTTTCCAAACCTTCATTTCTGCAGGTGTAAACAGAAAATTTTAATGTTTGTATAAAGCGATGAGGCAACTCATCAGTTTTGACCAGAATTAAATCTCTTTCCAGGTGTCTAATTATTTCTCTGAAGATTATGCATGAAATTCATGTGTTTCTAACACACAAAATGATGTTGTCACCATATGGAAAATCTTTCAGCTAAATTCAAATTATACAGGGTTTTTTTTCTTCTTAATGTCCTTAGTGCATATAACTTATCCCCTTCACTATCAGGTGATTTTTTTTCATAAAACCGCTGGCAGGACTTATTGAAAATTTCCTCCCATTATGCCACACCATTACAGTCCTACCATAGCGTCCAATGCCCCTACTGTAAAATCTGCAATTTTTTAAAAAAAAATCATTTTACTTTAATATTTTTTCTATTAAAAATATGTTTTATGGTAAAACAATATTTTACATTTAAAAATATTTTTTCTATACAAAAAGTATATGAAAAAAACCATTTTTTAAACAATACAAATGTGAAGTGGACATGAACTCAAGAGACTTTCTAATAAAGATTATCAAAAGTTTATTATGAATTAACTTGCATTTCAGAAGGAAAATATTTTTTACAGTGAAACATTCATTTTCGCTTTCAAATTTTAACCAGTAACTCGCAGTGTGTCTACTGTAAAATGCTCTATTTTTTTTTTTGAGAAAGGATTTTACCAGGAAGGATACATTGAGATTTCTCTTGTATGTCCTGGGTGGCGAGTATGTACTGTAAGTTACCAGGAAAGGCTTAATGATCTTAACATGTACAGCTTGGAAAAAAGACGAGACAGAGGAGATATGATAGAAACATTTAAATACGTACAGGGAATCCACAAGGTAGAGGAAGGGAGTATATTTAAAAGGAAACAAAGTAGCAAAACAAGAGGACATAGTCTTACATTAGAGGGGCAAAGGTTTAAAAGTAACATCAGAAAGCATTATTTTACTGAGAGGGTGGTGGATACATGGAACAGTCTTCCAGTAGAAGTGGTAGAGGCCAAAACAGTGACTGAATTTAACCCCTTCACTGCTGAGCCATTTCGGGTCTAATTTTTCTTCTTTACTTTAAACATGGTCATGTTTGGTATCATTGGAAAGGCCATGCTCTGGCCTTTCTACTGATAACAAACATGACCCTCTAGCTGCCAACAGTGGGGAGATATCGTGGTTCAAAGGAACCCCCTATCTCCACCCCTATGTTTCCTTAGGAGTCAACGAGGACTTTCCCCACACGTCCTCAGCAGTGAAAGGGTTAAGCAGACATGGGATAGGCATAAGGCTATCCTAAACAAAAGATAAATCCAGGTAAAGTATCCATGTAATTGGGCAGACTAGATGGGCCGAAAGGTTCTTATCTGCTGACATTTTTCTATGTTTTTATGTTTTTATGTACGTTAGGTGTCTTGCCCAAGGACACTTACTAGAGAGGTGCTCTTGCCGGAATCAAACCTGTGTCTCCACAGTCTCTCTCGACGGTTATAGAGCAGTGATGTTACCTCTACTCCACCCATCATCTTCCGCAACTCACAATGTCTGTACAGTAAAATACAATATTGTACAGTAAACTTGCAAATCGCAATGTACATACTGTAACAGCCAATGTTATATTTTAAACCCACAACTCGCAATGTGCATATTGTAACAGCCAATGTTATATTTTAAACCCACAACTCGCAATGTGCATATTGTAACAGCCAATGTTATATTTTAAGCCCACAACTTGCAGGGCCCTATTACATTCTTCACATGAAACGCACGCAGAACGCGTGAATTTTTGTGCGAAGCTTTAAACGTTAACGTACGTAAATCAACGCTGGTATTACAATCCTCGCGCAATTTTCATCCATCAAAAAATAACGCGCGTAAAACAGTCGCACAAAAACACGCGCGCAGCAACGTTGCGTGCAGAAATCAGTGTCCGGACTGTTTTTTCACGCGATTCAGCCAATCAGAATTAAGAACCAACATTTGTCTCACGTTAAGTTCTGCACCTGTCAAAGGCAATCTACGCATATATGCTGCATCAATAAAAAAACACACACAACTTCTCAAATTTACTGGTTTGGTATGTGTAGAATGTGCAACTATACTTTGCTGTGTATTTTTTTTTGGGCTAGTGTATTTGGGTTCGGCCAGGTCTGTCAGATTTGCCTTTAGCACCAGCTTTCAGAAGTTGCTAAAATTAGACGTGCAAAGGCTGTGCGTTACAAACTGCGCATAGATTGTAATACCATTCGCGTACCAGCGCACAAACGCATTTGTGCTCACAATCAGGGTTATCCAAAGAGATCCGAATTGCTTGAGAAAGGTAACCGAACGCTGAAAATCAGTGTTCGGTTACCTTTCCTGGCCATTCGGCTATCCAGAGAGCAGGCAATTCGCCAAATCCTGGCGAATTGCCTGCACATACGGTGCCTGTTCGAGGACAGTGAAATCCCCATTAAAAAGCACTGCTTCGGCTATTCAGAGAACACAAACCAGCAGTGAAAGGTTCCCCTAATGCCCTGCCATTCGGTGGTTTAATTCGGCAAGTTTATTCAGGTGAATCCCATAGGATTCAATGTTAAAAATATTCCCGTTTTAATTCAATATCTAATAAACCGTTCATTTTAAAATTCTGCAGCAAAGAGTCTCTTTATTTATAGATTTTTTAGGATACTTTAAGCATTTTTCAGATTTTTTTTTTTTTTTTAACCACTTCAATGCTAAGGACGCGCTCAGCGCGTCCTCAGCATTGCCCCTGGTATGCGGAGGACGCGCTGAGCGCGTCCTCGCATTGGGGTCAGCGTTCGGCCGGGTTCCGGCCGATCGCTGGCCCCTCCGGTGCGGGCTGACATCCTGGATGTCAGCCCGGCATCCGGAGCAGTGGCCGCCATCATTATGTGTCATCGCGCCCCCGCGATGACACATAATTCAGGCGCCCCCCCCGCATGTGCGGAGGAGGCGCCTGAAAGGGAGGGGGGGGAGGTCCTTCGGACCTCTCTCCCTCCCGATCGGCGGCTCACAGGGGCTTAACCCAGGCATCATTTGGAAGGGCACAGCCTGCCCTTCCAAATGATGCCTGGCATTAACCCCTGGGGAGCTGGATCGCAAATCGGCGCTGAAAAGCGCCGATTTGCGATCCTTCCCGGGAGCTGGCCGACATCTTGGATGTCGGCCAAGCTTCCGGGAACTCCCCCAGAGGACTGGCGTCATCGTGCGCAGCACGATGACGCCAGTCCTAGCATTAACCCCTAACTGCCACGAAGTGTGGAGATAGGGAGTTCCAATGAACTCCCTATCTCCCGATCCGTGGCAGTTAGGGGTTAAATTTTGATATCGTTGGATCGGCCAGAGCATGGCCGTTCCAACGATACCAAACATGAAAGTAAAAAAAAATGTAAAAAAATAAAAAAATAAAAATAAAAAAAAATTAAAAAAAAAAATAATAAAAAAAAAATAAACACTTTTTTTTTTTTTTTTTGTTTTGTTAATGCAGCAATATTGTTCCCATTTCAATTATAATGTGAACAATGATGCTGCATTAACGATTTTTGTATGCGGTGCGTTTGTTAAAAATGGTGTCATTTTCCCCAAAAAAAATGTAACGAGACCCCATCTCTAATTTTTTTAACAAGCGCACCCCATACAAAATATAACCGCAATTGCTCGCATGTTAAAATGTGAAAAAAAAACACTTTACACGCTGTAAATTATTGAAAATACATATTTTATTGCATTTTTTGTTATAATATACAAACATGACATAACGTATACATATAATAATGACATATTATGAATCTACCGAGTCTGACGGAAAGAACGATATATAATATGTCGATGTCATATACTAAAATAAGCTTTCAAAACACGTTTAAACATGATGCGCAAAACAGGTAAAAAATGACCTCAGCACAGGGGCGGGAAAAGCCTCAGCAGCGAAAGGGTTAAAAAGTCTGATTTTTTTTTTTTTTTTTCAGTTTACTTATTTTTTTTGTAACAGCCCTCTTTATTATCATTCCCTGGACCTCCTGTGAAAATTTCAGACATTTTCACTCAGTAGTTTCTTTGCAAACAGCGTTTCTTTTTCCCAGATTCATACAAATGGTTTTTCTAATTTATTCACTGCCTCCTCTACGTCACAGCTGCTTCGGCTCTGTGTGATTCTGCTCATGTTCGGCTCCTGTTCGGCTTCTTCAAAGGTTAATCCAGATGTTTTTGCTTGTTTTCAGCGTGCATTCGGTTAGTTTTCGTCAGGTTTGCGGCAGCTTTTCCCTGCAATTCGGGGACCCTGTGCTGTTTGCTGAATACACCGCAGGGTCACCGAAATGGAATCGGCAAAAGGAACCGAATTGAAGAGAACGAAAAGTCACCGAACGTGCGGTGACTTTTCGAATCTCTTTGGATAACCCTGAATGTTAAGTATAGGACGCGCGAAGTGCAGTAAGCTCGCGCAGGGTTTGCGCAGGTTCATCCGCGTTAGACGTATATGCACGTTTGTTGCGCTCAGATTGTAATATGACGTTCTGCGCAAAGGGTTTTACCCCTCGCGTTAATGCGTTTTTGCACGGGCGCAAATGTATGCGCGAAGAATGTAATAGGGCCCGTAGGGCCCGCAATGTACATACTGTAACAGCTAATGTTATATTTTGAACCCACAGCTTGAAAAGTGCATGCTGTAACTAGGGATGAACCAAACACCCCCGTGTTCGGTTCGCATTCGAACAATTTCAAAAGTTCGAGTTCGAACGCAAACACGAACTAAACTCAATGCAAATCAATGGGACTCGAAAGTTCGAATTATAGAGTGCACTCCAAGAGGGCATATATGCAAGATATTTGCCATAAAAGGTGTATGGGGGTCCATGTAGTGCCCTGGGGGACAGGAAACAAGGACAAAAAGTAAAAAAAAAACATTTATAAAGGAACAGTGAGTTTTCCATGAAATAAGGGTTAAAAATATTCCTTCAAATATCGTGCCTAGGAGGTCCCCATAACCTGCCCGTGAAGTGGCGGATTTTTCAGATGTATAGAAATATGTAAAAACCAAAAAATTACATTTCAAATGACGGTAAATGGTTTTCCTTTAATCTATTCATACGTTTAATCTATTCATACGTTTAATCTATTCATAAGTGCCATCATACAGTACCCCTCTGTGGTATTGTGGAAGAGTGCAGGGGTGGACCATGTGGTCCTATATTAAAAAGATATGAATCTGGTAAAGGCGTCAGTGCACCCAAATATTGTGCCTTTGGTGGCAGCAAGTGCCTTCACACCATAACCCTTTTGTGGTATTGTGGCAGAGTGCAGGGTTGGACCATGCGGTCCTATATTAAAATGATATGAATCTGGTACAGGCGTCAGTGCACCCAAATATTGGGCCTTTGGTGGCAGCAAGTGCCTTCCCACCCTAACCCCTTTGTGGTATTATGGAAAAGTGCAGGGTTGGACCCTGCGGTCCAATATTAAAATTATATAAATCTGGTAATATAGGCGTCAGTGGCAGTGCACCAAAATATTGTGCCTTTGGTGGCAGCAAGTGCCTTCACACCGTAACCCCTTTGTGGTATTGTGGAAGAGTGCAGTGGTGGAGGTTTTGTGAATGCAGAAGAGATCCCCGATCTATTCAGTTACATCAGCATCAGGGGATTGATAGCTGCTGATCCAGGACTGATTCATTTTTATAAATGTCAGCCGGTCTACAGAGTCGGTGGACAGACGCACTCTTTTGTCTCTGACAAAACCTCCAGCGGCACTGAAAGTCCTTTCAGAAAGCACGCTGGATGAAGGGCAACCTAGTAGCTGCATAGCATATTGACTAAGTTCTGGCCAGTGATCCAATCTCAACACCTAGTAAGCCAGTGGATCATCTGCTGTAAAGGTATCCAGGTCTGCCCTTGCCCCTAGGTAGTCCTGCACCATATGGTGAAGACGCTGGCAATGGGTGCCTACATTTGACGTCCCTGGGCGTCGTGGACTAAAAAAAATTGGAAAAGGCATCAGTCAAGAGGCCCCTTTTACCGCTCTTCCTCTGATCAACCGCAGCCTCAGAAGCACCTGTGTCATCACTTGGTAACCTACCAGTGCCTGTAAAGGTGTTACACATGTGTCGCTTTAGAGTGTCCTCAAGTTTTTTCATCCTGTCCTCCCTCTGTGAGGGCAGGATGAGCTCTGCAACTTTACCCTTGTATCGTGGATCAAGAAGGCTTGCCAACCAGTAATGATCCCTCTCCTTGATAGCACGAATCCTGGGGTCCTTTACCACACTTTGCAGGATAAGGGAGCCCATGCAGCGTAGGTTGGAGGTGGCATTAGCTTCCGAGTCTTCCTGGTCAATGAGGATGACCCCATCGTGCACTTCCTCCTCCCAGCCCACGTACTAGTCCTTGGGTTTCTGGGCACACAAAACCCTCCCTTGAGGAATCCCCACCTTCAATGCCCCCACTACTTAAATATTCCTTCTCCTCCTCATCCTCCTCCATTCTGATCTGAGGAGGACACGCAGGAATGCTGTCTGCGGAAAGACTGGGGCTTTGAGAGCTAGGGAAGGCCTCCTCTTCCTCCCGCTGCTTTGCCTCATCTATAATTCCCCGCAGAGTGCGCTCCAGCAGGAACACTAAAGGAATTGTGTCACTGATGCATGCACTGTCCCTGCTCACCATCCTCGTTGTCTCCTCAAATGGTGACAGTACAGTGCATGCATCCTTGATCATCAGCCACTGCGGGGGGAACAAAAAACCAAGTTGACCTGAACCTGTCCTTGTGCCATACTCACACAGTGTCACGGATCCCCCTGATAATCAACAGTGTGGTCCCTTTACGCAGACCGCTCTCTACCCTTCCGATCCTTGAATGGTCGGTGATACTAAACAGACAAATAACCAGACAGTATATGAATAAGGGGTAACACCAGACAGAGGTATGGAATAGGGTATTGTCACGAATCTTTCTGACTGCTAAGATATAAATCTCTTTATGCAACTCCCTTTCTACTCTTCCGATCCTTGAATGGTCGGTAAAGCTATAAAGGCAACGAAACAGGTAACAGACAAAGAAAGGGAAATACCAGACAGGGGTACAGACCAGATCACAAGTCCTCCCTAGGACTTTAGTAATAGCAGAGGTAGGCTGATGTGTGCTTAGGATGCCACACAAACTGACCTCGTACCAACGTTAAGGGCAGAACCTAGAACAGAGTATATGCAAACGCCAGGAGTCATACACAGAGGGGTACGTTTGCCAATGCCAGGAGTCATACACAAGGAGGTTCGTTTGCCAATGCCAGGGGTCGATACACAGGAGGGTTCGTTTGCCAATGCCAGGGGTCGGTACACAGGAGGGTTCGTTTGCCAATGCCAGGGGTCGGTACACAGGAGGGTTCGTTTGCCAATGCCAGGGGTCGGTACACAAGAGGACACGTTCAGGAAAATAACACAAGAGCTCTGCGGGATGTGAATACCACGTCAGGGCACCGGTGTATGGGAGAGACTGGGATTTAAACCCGGCGGGTCCGCGTCACAGCGCCAGGCCCCGCCCCTCGGCGTCCCACGTGAGCGGGCCCGGAAGCGCTTACATTCGGCGCCTGGCCAGCGAGCAGCGAGGAAGCTGCTGCCAGGCGCCCCATCCCCTGGATCCCCGTGACAGAACCCCCCCCTCCAGGGGCGGCCACTGGACGACCCCCAGGGGCACGGGGGTGTGCGGAATAGAAGGCCCTCACCAGCCTAGGAGCATGGACTTCCGCAGCCGGTACCCAAGAACGATCCTCTGGGCCGTACCCCACCCAATCCACCAAATACTGCAAGGACCCCCTAGACATCCTGGCACCCAGAATGGCCTTAACTTCGAATTCCTCCTCGCCCTCCACAGAGACAGGAGGCGGTGGAGCATGGACTTTGGTGTACCGGTTACATAACAGTGGCTTCAAAAGGTTTACATGGAACACATTGTGTATTTTAAAATGGGGGGGTAACGCCAAAGCATAGGAGACAGGGTTGAGTCGCCGTAGAATCTTATAGGGGCCGATATACCTAGGAGCCAACTTCATGGAAGGCACTAAGAGCTTAATGTTACGTGAAGACAGCCAAACCCTGTCCCCAACTTGATACACGGGTGCCTGCCTCCTGTGTCTGTCGGCCTTAGTTTTCTGAATGGTACTACTTTCCTCCAGTGCCCGTCTCACTCTTCCCCAAGTCTCCTTCAATGATGCCAGTTGTTTATCTAAAGCAGGAATCGTGGAATCAGGAAACATGGCGGGGAGCACGGGAGGATCAAAGCCATAAACAGTAAAGAAAGGAGAATGACCTGAGGATTCACTCACTGCGCTGTTAATAGCATATTCTGCCCACGGTAGCAGATCTGACCAGTTATCTTGCTGTTCTGAGATGAAGCACCTGAGATATTTCTCTACGTTTTGGTTTGCTCGTTCTGCTGCTCCATTGGTCTGCGGGTGATAAGCCGAAGAGAAAGAGAGGTCTATCCCCACGTTCTTACAAAATCCCCTCCAGAATCCGGAGATGAATTGGGTCCCCCTATCAGAGACTATCTCCTGAGGGACACCGTGAATGCGGACCACATTGGCAATGAATATGGGCACCAGTTCAGCTGCCGAAGGTAGTTTCTGAAGAGGAACATAGTGACCCATCTTGGAAAATCGATCTATGATCGTAAGTATCACTGTATTCCCTCTTGACTCAGGTAGCTCTACTATAAAATCCATGGCTATATGTGACCAGGGTCGTTCGGGGATCGGCAAAGGCTGGAGTAAGCCAATGGGTGCTGTCTTGGGACTTTTCTGCCTTGTGCACACTTCGCACACGGCAATGTAATCTTTGACGTCTCGGCGCAACGTGGGCCACCAGAGGAGTTTACTGATACTAGACACAGTCTTGGTGATACCCATATGCCCGGAAGTTTTATTGTCATGATAGATGCTGAGTACCTCTTCTCTTTCGTTCTCAGGTACAAAGAGTCTCGCGGGAGGTTTTCCCCCAGGAGCTGCACCCTGGACGGTCTGCAACCTTTTCATTAGAGGAGACGAAACACTAATCGTGGTAGCGGCTATAATCCTCTCCTGGGGAACAATGGGATGCTGATCTTGGATATTATGTTCATAAGACTCATATTGTCTCGACAATGCGTCTGCTTTAATGTTTCTGGACCCAGGTCTATAGGTAAGCACGTAATTAAAACTTGAAAGAAACAATGACCATCTCGCTTGTCTGGAGTTTAAACGTTTGGCATCTCCAATGTACGTGAGATTCTTATGGTCGGTTATGATAACAATGGGGTCCTTAGACCCTTCTAATAAGTATCTCCATTCTGCCAAGGCCGCGATGACTGCTAATAACTCTCTATTTCCAATGTCATAGTTCTTCTCTGCTGGAGACAACTTTCGAGAATAGAAGCCGCATGGATGCAAGGGTTTGTCAGGAGCCTCCCTTTGGGACAAGACTGCACCAAGGCCTAGTTCGGAGGCGTCAACTTCTACTTGGAAAGGCAGAGCCGGATCTGGATGCCGGAGAACAGGGGCAGTAGTAAAGGCTTGCTTTAGTGTCTCAAAGGCTTGAGTGGCTTGAGGTGTCCATTTCTGATTTCCCACCCCTTTCTTTGTCATAGCCGTGAGAGGGGCCACCAAGGCCGAAAAATCTTTAATGAACCTTCTGTAATAATTCGTAAACCCCAGAAACCTCTGAATGGCTTTAAGTCCTTGGGTAGAGGCCAGTCGAGAATAGCTGAGAGCTTCTTAGGGTCCATTTGAAACCCTCCAGGGGTTATAATATAACCAAGGAATTGCACGGTTACTATGTCGAATAGACATTTTTCTAGCTTACAGTACAATCCAGCCTTCAATAGTTTAGTCAAGACTTGTTTTACGTGGACATGATGAGTGTCCACATCAGGAGAGTATATCAGGATATCATCCAGATATACTATGACGAATTCTTGCAGAAATTCCCTTAGAGTGTCATTTATCAGGTCCTGAAAGACGGCTGGCGCATTACATAACCCAAAAGGCATCACCAGGTATTCGTAATGCCCGCTACGTGTATTAAAAGCCGTTTTCCATTCGTCTCCCTTTTTAACCCTGACCAGGTTGTACGCTCCGCGTAAATCAAGCTTAGTATAGACACGAGCCCCTTTCAATCGGTCAAACAATTCTGTTATGAGAGGTATGGGATATGCATTTCTTATAGTGATCCTATTTAAACCCCTATAGTCGATGCAAGGTCGCAGATCTCCCTCTTTCTTGGAAACAAAGAAGAAACCTGCTCCTGCTGGAGAGGAGGACCGTCTAATGAATCCTCGTTCCAGATTCTCCCTTATATATTCCTCCATAATGTCGTTCTCCCTTTGTGACAAAGGGTATACGTGACCCCTAGGAGGCATCGTACCGGGGAGCAAGTCAATAGCACAGTCATATGGACGATGTGGTGGTAGAACCTCAGTCCTGGCTTTAGAGAATACCTCCTTCAATGCCCTGTAACATTCAGGAACCTCTGTGGACAAAGGAGGGGCTGTGGCAATATTGAGGCTACCAATCACATTAACTGTGCCTAGGCACTTGAACTGACAACTCTGACCCCAACATTTTATGTCTCTCTGGACCCAATCGACTACTGGGTTGTGCTCTATTAGCCATGGAAACCCAAGGACGATAGGACATGAGGGTGATTCAATGATTTGAAATCTTATTGTCTCTTGGTGCAAAACTCCTATTTTAATACATACATCGACTGTGTCGTGAGTGATATGTGGACATGACAGGGGGTTACCATCTATGGCCTCCACCCTTAGAGGCCTTTCTCTGAGAACTAGTGGTATGAGGCTTTTGGCAGCAAAATTCTTATCCATAAAATTGCCTGAGGCCCCAGAGTCCAAAAACGCCTCAGTCTTGAGGTGAACCCCCCCGCAGGATAGGGAGACCGGTAACAGAATCCTGGATTTTTTTTTTTCATTATCCACAAAGGAGGCACACAGAGAACCGACAACCTGGGTGTCTCCTGTTCTGAATCCCATTCTGCTATGTTCAACTCTGCCAACCCTGGGTCTCTGAGGACATTGAAGGCGGAAGTGATCTGCCCCTGCACAATAAAAGCAGAGCCCCTTTTCTTTTCTGTGAGCTTTTTCTGCTTCTGAAATACCAGTCCTCCCTATTTGCATGGGTTCAACAACCGGTAAATCTGTTTTTACATTCTCCGAACCACCTGATGTACTGGGGTGTCTGGGTAACGAGGGTAAAGGAGGCAAGACCCTTCTGGGTCTATCTCTGGGGTGTCTCCTTTCCCTGATTTGATCGTCCATGGCTATACAGAAATCTATCAGGTGGTCCAGACTTTCTGGTAATTTTAAGGGAGCCAGTTCAAACATAAAAGCCTCGTTCAAGCCTTCGGTAAAGGCTAAGGTTAAAACGTCGTTCGGCCAAAGTACTTCAGAAACCAATGTCTTAAACTCTATGGCATAATCGGCAACCCTCTTATTTCCTTGTTTGATATGAAACAAGGACCTACCCGCATTGGTAGCCCTTCTAGAGGGATCAAAGGTACGTTTTAACTCAGAGGTGAAACCCTCATAGTCATAAATGATGGGTTTCTTATTTTCCCACAACGGCGTAGCCCACAATAAAGCTTTTTCTGTTAAATGATTAATCAGATATCCTACTTTGGCTTTATCAGACATACAAGAACCTGGATTGTTCTCAAACAGAATCTCGAGTTGAGTCAAAAACCCCCGACATAGGCTTGGTGTACCATCGTAGCGTAGGGGTGCTTTCATACTCAGCCTATGTCCTTCAGGGGGGACCGGACTGACCCTAGGTAACACTGGATCTGGAGGGTTTGTGGTACCTGTATTGGACCGATTTAACAGGGTTTGCAGAGCGAGAGAAATCTGGTCCATCCTATGGTCCTGTTCCTCTTGTCTGGCTGCGATACGTGCCAGCTGGTTAGAGAGGTCTGCGGGATCCATTGGCCCTGACGTAATGTCACGGATCCCCCTGATAATCAACAGTGTGGTCCCTTTACGCAGACCGCTCTCTACCCTTCCGATCCTTGAATGGTCGGTGATACTAAACAGACAAATAACCAGACAGTATATGAATAAGGGGTAACACCAGACAGAGGTATGGAATAGGGTATTGTCACGAATCTTTCTGACTGCTAAGATATAAATCTCTTTATGCAACTCCCTTTCTACTCTTCCGATCCTTGAATGGTCGGTAAAGCTATAAAGGCAACGAAACAGGTAACAGACAAAGAAAGGGAAATACCAGACAGGGGTACAGACCAGATCACAAGTCCTCCCTAGGACTTTAGTAATAGCAGAGGTAGGCTGATGTGTGCTTAGGATGCCACACAAACTGACCTCGGTACCAACGTTAAGGGCAGAACCTAGAACAGAGTATATGCAAACGCCAGGAGTCATACACAGAGGGGTACGTTTGCCAATGCCAGGAGTCATACACAAGGAGGTTCGTTTGCCAATGCCAGGGGTCGATACACAGGAGGGTTCGTTTGCCAATGCCAGGGGTCGGTACACAGGAGGGTTCGTTTGCCAATGCCAGGGGTCGGTACACAGGAGGGTTCGTTTGCCAATGCCAGGGGTCGGTACACAAGAGGACACGTTCAGGAAAATAACACAAGAGCTCTGCGGGATGTGAATACCACGTCAGGGCACCGGTGTATGGGAGAGACTGGGATTTAAACCCGGCGGGTCCGCGTCACAGCGCCAGGCCCCGCCCCTCGGCGTCCCACGTGAGCGGGCCCGGAAGCGCTTACATTCGGCGCCTGGCCAGCGAGCAGCGAGGAAGCTGCTGCCAGGCGCCCCATCCCCTGGATCCCCGTGACACACAGGTACTCGTTGATGGCCCTCTGCTGCTTGTGCAGATGCTGCAGCAGCGCTAATGTCGAGTTCCACCTGGTGGGCATGTCACAGATAAGACGGTTTGTGGGAAGGTGGAAATCTCTGTGAATTTCTGCCAGGCGAACACTTGCTGGGAATGACCGTCTGAAGTAGCTGCAGACTTTTCTGGCCTGGCTGAGAAGCTCTTCCACCCCTGGGTACCTGGTTAGGAAACGCTGTACCACCAGATTTAGGACGTGTGCTAGGCATGGTACATGCGTCAACTTACCCTGGCATAGGGCGAAGAGAAGGTTGCTGCCATTATCACAGACGACCATTCCCAGCTCAAGCTGTCATGGTGTTAACCATCTCTGCACCTGCCCCTACAGAGCTGACAAAATTTCAGTGTGCCGTGAAGGAAATGTAACGGCCCTGTCCATGCTTGCTGGACCACGTGTCTAAAGTCATGTGCACCTTGAGGCTGACTGCCTTTCCCAATGACTCTATAACATTGTGTTCTCAACACCGAGTAAGCCAGTGGATCATCTGCTGGAAAGGTATCCAGGTCTGTCCCTTGCCTCTAGGTAGTCCTGCACCATATGGTGAAGATGCCTGCAATGGGTAACTACATTTGACGTCCCTGGGCGTCTTGGACTAAAAAAAATTAAAAATGCATCAGTCAAGCGGCCCTGGCCTTCACCACTATTCCTCTGATCATCCGCAGCCTCAGAAGCACCTGTGTCATCACTTGGTAACCTACCAGTGCCTGGAAAGGTGTTACACAAGTGTCGCTTTAGAGCGTCCTCAAGTTTTTTCATCCTGTGCTCCCTCTGTGCGGGCTGGATGAACTCTGCAACTTTACCCTTGTATCGTGGATCAAGAAGGGTTGCCAACCAGTAGTGATCCCTCTCCTTGATAGCACGAATCCTGGGGTCCTTTAGCAGGCTTTGCATTATAAGGGAGCCCATGCAGCGTAGGTTGGAGGTGGCATTAGCTTCCGAGTCTTCCTGGTCAATGAGGATGACCCCATCGTGTACTTCCTGCTCCCAGCCACGCACTAGATCTTGTGTTTCTGGGCACACGAAACCCTCCCTTGAGGAATCCCCACCTTCAATGCCACCACTACTTAAATATTCCTCCTCCTCCTCCTCCTCCTGTCTGATCTGAGTAGGACCCGCTGGAATGCTGTCTGCGGAAAGACTGGGGCCTTGAGAGCTAGGGAAGGCCTCCTCTTCCTCCCGCTGCTCTGCCTCTAGAGCCACATCTATAATTCCCTGCAGAGTGTGCTCCAGCAGGAACACTAAAATAATTGTGTCACTGATGCATGCACTGTTCCTGCTCACCATCCTCGATGCCTCCTAAAAATGGTAACAGTACAGTGCATGCATCCTTGATCATCAGCCACTGCGGGGGGGAAAATAAAACAAGTTGACCTGAACCTGTCCTTGTGCCATACTCACATAGGTACTTGTTGATGGCCCTCTGCTGCTTGTGCAGATGCTGCAGCATTGCTAATGTCGAGTTCCACCTGGTGGGCATGTCACAGATCAGACGGTTTGTGGGAAGGTGGAATTCTCTTTGAATTTCTGCCAGGTGAACGCTTGCTGGGAATGACAGTCTGAAGTGGCTGCAGACTTTTCTGGCCTGGCTGAGAAGCTCTGGCAGCCCTGGGTACTTGGTTAGGAAACGCCGTACCACTAGATTTATGACGTGTGCTAGGCATGGTACATGTGTCAATTTACCCTTGCGTAGGGTGGAGAGAAGGTTGCTGCCATTATCACAGACGATCATTCCCAGCTGAAGCTGGCGTGGTGTTAACCATCTCTGCACCTGGCCCTGCAGAGCTGACAGAATTTCTGGCCCGGTGTGGCTCCTGTCCCCTAAACAAACCAGCTCAAGCACAGTATGGCTTCTTTTTGCTTGAGCCATTGCATAGACCCTGTCAGGCGTCAGTTTAACTGCCACTTCGCCAGAGACAGAGAAGGAGGAGGAGGAGGAGGAGGAAGAGGGAGAGGTGGTGGTGGTGGAGCAGACAGACCTCATATAAGCAGCTTTCTGGAGGCGTGGTGGATGAACAAGCTCCAGCACAGAGCCCCGTCTTGGATCCCTCCCAGCTGCAATCAGAGTTACCCAGTGTGCCATGAAGGAAATGTAATGACCCTGTCCATGCTTGCTTCACCACATGTCTAAAGTCACATGCACCTTGCTGCTGACTGCCTTTCCCAATGACTCGATAACATTGTCTTCCACGTGCTGGTATAGTGCTGGAATGGCCTTGCGTGAAAAGTAATGGCGTTTTGGAACCTGCCACTGTGGTACAGCACATTCAGATAATTCACGGAAGAGAGCAGAGTCCACCAGCTGGAAAGGCAGCAGTTGCAATGCGAGTAATTTTGCTACGCTGGCATTTAGACGCTGTGCTTGGGGATGGTTGGGACTATATTTTTTCTTATGCTGCAGCAGCTGCGGCAACGTAATCTGACTGCGTAAATCTTCAGCTGATGGGATGCTGTCACATTGTGAGGAAGGACCTGGTATATCCATTACTGTAGCATCATCCCTGTCAGTGGCGGTTGTAGGCAATGACATGGCAGGACATAAAGTGGGGGTAGAGACAGATGAGGAGGAGGAGGACCTATGAAAAGTTTTGCGCCAACGGGATGTGTGGCAGGAGGTCATATGTCACCTCAAGCACGTGGTACCCAAGCGTCCGGTGTCTTTCCCACGCTTGAGTGACATCTGACATAGATTACAAATAGCAATGGTGCGGTCTGCTGCACATTTCTTAAAGAACTCCCAGACAGCAGAGTTCCTGGATGTGTGCTATGAGACAACAGCGCTCTGCACCTAAGCAACTCTGACATCTGTTGCCTTGGACTGGCTACGGTTGGTCATAGAGGACGTTGTGCCTCGTGTTTGTTGTGCCTCCTCCTCACTTGACTCCTCTGTTCGATCAGGCACCCAGGTGGAGTCAGTGACCTCATCATCATTGTCATCACCCCCTATCTCCTCATCACTGGAGCCAACTTGGCAGTATGCTGCAGCTGCTGGGGCAACATGAGTGCCAGTTATTTGTGTGTCACTGGCACCTCCTTCCTCTAGGTTGATTATACTTCCTTCCTCAACCTCAGAGATTGAATTAGAGCACTGTAGTTGCTGTGCATTCTCAAGCAGCATGTCACTGTCATTGTAGTCAAACAATTCAGCTGACTCCTCCGTGATAGTGAGGCTACGGCAGGAGTAGCTGTGGACATGGAGGCTGCATTAGATGCTTTGGCAGCTGAGGTGGACTGTAAAGCACTACAAGCCTGGCTGGCAGAGGACTGGGAGGATGAGGATGGCCTGGTTAGCCAATCCACCAAATCCTCTGTATGTTGCTGCTGCTTTTAAGACGGCCTGCACCAGTTAGAAAGGACAAGCGTGCCCCTGCAGAGGATGCGCCACGTCCACGATGACCAGAGGCACAGCCTCCCGATACAGAGACTGCTTGCCCTCTTATGTGTGTCTGGGAGCATCTGCCTGTCCTTTTTGGTCTTTCTGACATGGTGAGTGATATATAGATTAAAGATATACAGAACTCTGATTCAACTCTGTTATAAAAATTGGAGATATGCTACAGAACTCTGATTCAACTCTGGTATAAAGATTAAAGATTTCCAGAACTCTGGTATAACTCCGTGAGACACCCTGATAGCTGGCAGCCAGTGACAAGACACAGATTACGATTCCCAGAAACCTCCTATAAATCAGTGAGACCCCATGATAGCTGGCAACAGTGAGAAGACACAGATTACAATTCGCAGAAATCTGCTAGAAGTATGTGGGACCCCTTGATAGCTGGCAGTGAGAAGACATAGATTACAATTCCCAGAAACCTCCTATAAATCAGTGAGACCCTCTGATGGGTGGCAATGAGAACACACAGATTAGAACAATTCCCAGATATTTTGTAGAAATGGAATCAGTGAGACCCCCTGATGGGTGGCAGTGACAAGACACAAATTACAATTCCCGGGAACATCCTATAAATCAGTGAGTCCCTGATGGGTGGCAGTGTGACAAGACACAGATTACAATTCCCAGAAACCTCCTATAACTCAGTGAGACCCCCTGATGGGTGGCAGTGAGAACACACAGAGTACAACAATTTCCAGATATCTTGTAGAAGTGAGACCCCCACAATTGCTGCTGGCAGTGAGAACACAAAGATTAGAACAATTCCCAGATATTTTGTAGAAATGAGACCCCCAAAATAGTTGGTGGCAGTGAGAACACACAGATTACCACAATTCCCAGATATCTTCTAGAAGTGAGACCCCCACAATTGCTGCTGGCAGTGAAAACACAAAGATTACAACAATTCCCAGATATTTTGTAGAAATGAGACCCCAAAATAGTTGGTGGCAGTGAGAACACACAGATTACCACAATTCCCAGATACCTTCTAGAAGTGAAACCCCCACAATTGCTGTTGGCAGTGAGAACACAAAGATTAGAACAATTGCCAGATATTTTGTAGAAATGAGACCCCCAAAATAGTTGGTGGCAGTGAGAACACACAGATTACCACAATTCCCAGATATCTTCTAGAAGTGAGACCCCCACAATTGCTGCTGGCAGTGAGAACACAAAGATTACAACAATTCCCAGATATTTTGTAGAAATGAGACCCCCAAAATAGTTGGTGGCTGTGAGAGAACACACAGATTACAACAATTCCCAGATATTTTGTAGAAGTGAGACCCCCCAATAGCTGGTGGCAGTGAGAACACACACTAACGCAACAATCTCCTCTCAAAAAACACGTGCTGAAGGCTCTGTGAAGCCTTATATAGTGTGCTGCGGGACTTAGCTCTGTGAGCCCATGATTGGGCAAAATTTGCCCAATCTGGACTCTGAGCCGTGATTGGCATAGTCTTGCACCTGTCTTGCACCTAAACTGTGGTCAGGTGCAGGCTGTAGCCAATTACAAGCTTCAGGCCAGTGGAAAAGTGCATTGTGGTCCATTGTGGGCAAACACACGGAAATGTTCGGAGTTCGCGAATGGGCGATGTTCGATGCGAACTCCGAACATATCGAACCGAACAGCTCATTCTTAACTGTAACAGCCAATGTTATATTTAAAACCCACAACTCGCAATGTGCATACTGTAACAGCCAATGTTATATTTTAAACCCACAACTTGCAATGAACATACTGTAACAGCCAATGTTATATTTTAAACCCACAGCTTGAAATTTTTTTTTTTATTTATTTATTTATAAAGGATTTTACCAGGAAGGATACATTGAGATTTCTCTCGTTTTCAAGTATGTCCTGGGTTCAAGAACATTGAAGTGTTACAGTTACAGAAATACAAAGTAATACAATGCAAGATATTAAAAAAAACCAACACAAATATACAGATTAACAGAAAATAAATATGTAGGAAATATAGTTGCTAGGTTACATGTTTGTGCACACTGTAACAGCTAATGTTATATTTTAAACCCACAACTTGCAATGTACATACTGTAACAGCCAATGTTATATTTTAAACCCACAACTGGCAATGTGCATACTGTAACAGCCAATGTTACATTTTAATCCCACATCTCGAAATGTGCAGTGTAAAAGCCAATGTTATATTTTAAACCCACAACTCGCAACGTGCATACTGTAATAGCCAATTTTATATTTTAAACCCACAACTCGCATTGTACATACTGTAAAAGCCAATGTTATATTTTAAACCCACAACTCGCATTGTACATACTGTAATAGCCAATTTTATATTTTAAACCCACAACTCGCATTGTACATACTGTAAAAGCCAATGTTATATTTTAAACCCACAACTCGCAATGTGCATACTGTAACAGCCAATGTTAAATTTGAAACCCACAACTCGAAATGTCACTACTGTAGATTTCACTATTGTACAGTAAACTCGCAATGTACGTACTGTAAAAATCCTTACTTTAAACATGTGACTTGCATTTCAGTACTTGTATTTACACTCTGACTTAATTTATGTTTGCTATAATTTATGTATTTATGTGGAATGCTTCAATGGCAGTTGGCTAGTAATAGCTGGCTTTTTTTTTTACTTCAAAGTCATTACATGGATTTCCTAGCTATTTCACGCAAAGTTCAGAACTCTTGGCCAGTTGCCTTTCTAGCATTTCCACCCCTTAAACAGAAACCTGCATTTCTGCACTTGGCCGCAATCTAACTAGACATAGCTATGTCGGCTTACAAAGGGGTCATCCCGCTTGAGGAGAAATAAACCTTTAGAACATCTCACCCACTGCCATTGCAAGTTAACCAATAATCCCATTTAGTGGGCTATGCTGGATTTTGTGCACCTGTGACACCAATTGTTCTTATTTATGCAGTTGAAAACATTTTAACACACTCTCATTGACTATTTCACTTTTAATACAAAGCTCCAAACCTTAACCCCTTCACTACCAAGATTAACAGGGTTATTCAAAGAGATCCGAATAGTGGTCGAAAGGTGACCGAATACTGAAATTCAGCGTACGGTTACCTTTCCTGACCATTCGGCTATTCAGAGAGCAGGCAGTTCGCCAAATGTTGGCGAATTGCCTGCACATACAGTGCCTGTTCGGTGCCTGTTCGAGGGCAGTGAATCCCCATATTGAAGCAATGCTTTGTCTATTCAGAGAACAAAAACTATCAGTGAAAAGTTGCCGAAATGCCCTGCTGTTCGGTGGTTCATTCGACAGGTTTATACAAGCGATTCCCAACACTTCAATGTTAAAAATATTCCCATTTTAATTCAATATCTAATAAACCGTTGATTATAATATTCTGCAGTAAAAAGTTTCTTTATTTATTGATTTTTTTAGGATCTTTTAGGCATTTTTCGGTATTTTTTCGTTTGTTTTCTTATTCTTTTTTCTGTAACAGCCCTTTTTATTATCATTCATTGGATCTTATATGTAAATTTCAGACATTTTCGCTCAGTAGTTTCTTTGCAAACAGTGTTTCACTTTTCAAACATACAAGCGTACGTTTTTTTTTTCCACTCCATTCGTCTGCGGTGTCGGGTTTTTCCGGCAGCTGCTCTGCGCTGTGATCGGCGGCTGCTTGGGTTTCTCTGGCGTGTTCGGCGAGATTAATCCAGATGTTTTTGCGGATTTCGGTATGCATTCGCCGGGTTGTGCGGTGAGTATTCGTCGGGTTTGCTGCGGCTTTTCCCTGCACTACGATGGCCCTGTGGTGCTTGCTGAATAGACCGCAGGGTCGCCGAAATGGGATCGCCAAATCGTACCGAATTGACGAGAACGAAAAGTCACCGAACGTGCGGTGACTTTTCGATTCTCTTTGAATAACCCTGTAAGACTAGACCAGAGTACCTGAGCCGAAAAGAAGGAGCTACGTGCGGTGAGGGAAAAGTAAACATGTAAAATATATATATATTCGAGCAGCAGCTTTTTTTTGCCAAATTATTTAATGACAAAAAAGGAACTCCATTTTTTAATACAATATCCCTATACTGTATAAACACCTGGCTACATACATTAGCAGAAAATGTGTTTTGTGTTCAAAGTGAGAGACGCCGAGAAAACCGCAGCCGAGAAACTGAAAAAAAAAACATTGCAAGAAGAAAAATGATACACCTCAATAACACCCACCACATGTCTTATAGGAGATTATTATCAGCAATGTAGAACATTTTATGGTATGTGATATGTTGTAATTAGGGAGAGCAGACACGCAGCCTGAATGATTCCATTAGGAAATAATCGAATTCTTTGGAAGCGCATTGAGCACAGGAGACTTTACTATCTGTAATTTGTTTAATTATAGCTGTTATGCTACAAGTGGCATTGAATACATTCTCCTCATTGCAAGGACACTTAAAATAAGCATCCTTAAAATAATTTCAGGGATTGCGTTAACCGTTTATGGATGGATATGTAAAGCTATTCATCTTCGTCAAACACTCTGTGTAAAAACCGTCTGCGAGGATCTTGCTCATGAAAATGACATGAATGATAAATTAAATAATATCAAGATAAAAGTACATGATTGGACAGATGTAGAAGCAGAGGTGGATAGTTTCAGGTGACTGAGTGTTTCCTAAATCTGTCCTCAGGTCCCCCTAACAGGCCAGGTTTTCCAGATAGCTGAAGCACAGCACAGGTGATAGGATTTGCTGCTCAGTGATTACAGGATTCAGTCTGCATTTCCTAAGGTAATCCTTAGGCTAGGGTCAGACGAAAGCATTTTTCCCCGCGAACGTGAAAAAGTGCGTCCGAACGCATTGACGTATTTTTTCACGGAATGCGCAAAAACGGTCAGACAACGCGTATTTTCGGGCGTGATTTTGTACGGATCGTCAATAAAACTCTTTTTGCGTCTGGACGTTATGTAGGCTGGACATTAGCAGTGTCTGACATCTCCTAATCACGCACACACGCCGCTATGCCGCAGCTGCGCACTCTGTACGTCAGTACTAGCGGTTCAGCGTTCTCAAAAAAATGCGTTCAAATTCCACTTGCGTTGCACGGCTGGACTTTTGTGCGGCCGTACATCGTATATTGGCCGTCATTGCCCGTCATCTGCTGCTAGTGCGACCGTAATTATGTGCGCCAGAACGCACGTTAAAAGTGCGCTGGTCTGACCCCAGCCTTAAAATATGGCCTGTTCAGAGGTCCTGAGGACAGGTTTGGGAATCATTTGTCAAAGTGCACCTTATCGGCTCCCTTTGCTGTACTGGTCACCATTATATGTGGTATAGGTATGTATAAATCCTTTGATTCTCCTTCGTAGTCATCTGGTTCTTTGTGTGTGTGTCCTTGGTGGCTCCATAGCAATAGGACTGTTTAATGCAATATCACTGCTCTATAACCGTGGAGACACAAGTTCGAATCCCGGCATAGCACCTCTCCAGTAAGTGTCCTTGGGCAAGACTCACATACATACTCACCACCCAGGACATATTTGAAAACAAGAGAAATATCAATATCAATGTATCCTTCCTGGTAAAATACTTTTTTAAAAAAAAAGAAATACACCCCAGCCCGCTCCCTAAGATTAAACAGTGATCTGCATCTAGCGTCTCCCCGCATCACCTCTTCCCATGATAGACTGCAGGATTTCTCACACTCAGCCCTCATCCTTTGAAACGCTCTACCTCGTACTGTCAGACTTTCCCTTCCTTCAAACACTCCCGTTAGACTTTCCTATTTATGGAAACCTTCCACCAACTCACTGACGCAACCAGTCCATCACTCCCACCTTGCAGTCCATCACTCCCACCTCGCAGTCCATCACTCCCACCTTACAGTCCTCTCCTCCGGTTTCCACTCCCAACTCTTCTAGATTGTAAATTCCCACTGGAATAGAGCCCTCGTTTCCACCTGTACTGGTTTGTCAAAATGTTGTTCAGTCTTAAATGTATTGTAACCCTGTCTATATTGTGCCCATTGTTCAGCGCTGTGAAATATGCTGGCGCTTTATAAATAAAGTACAATAATAATAATTAATAATTTTGTCCTTTGCATAGTGCTTTTAACCAACTTTCACCTTAGGTCATTATTTTCACAAAAGGTTATTGTAGAACCAAATATAAAATATATGTATGTACTATATAATGCAGTTATATTTTAACTCTGGCCATAAGCATTCTGATATTCATCAGGTTCCTTCGTGATGGCACCACCAAGCTAAAGTCTTATGACACCTGGGCAGGGACCCAACGTAGAGCAGGACAGTTATGCTGTTGCCCATTCTTAGCAATCTCCTACTACCTTGTTTTGCTCACTATTAGTGTACTGGGTAATCCAGACGCCTTGGCCAAGGTGCCTAGTGTGTTATCTGCTCTGCCCTCCTGACTAGGCCAAACAAGGCTGCAACAATCGCCTGGGGGTTCCAGTTCCTCTCGTACACGGGCGGATGCCGAGGCATTCCAGTTCTGGCTGCACTTTCATGGTGATAGTAGGCTGATCTGGCTATGGTATTGCCTCCTCTGTAATGGCACCGTCTTGTCTTATGAGACCTGAGCGGGGACTCACCGTAGGGTTGGACACTCATGCTGCCGTCCATTTGCAGCACTCTCATATAGCTTTCTTTTGCTCACTATTAGGGTATAGGGTAATCCAGACATGAACCCCTTGGCTGAGGTGCCGAGAGGTATCCGCCATGTTCTTTCGATAAGGCGAAAAAAGGCTGAAATTTTCACCAGTTCTGCAGGTCCCCTTGTGCAGTTGAGGTTGCCTTGGCATTTCAGTACCGGTGGCCATTTTTGGGTGATAACGGTCTGATTTGAACATGGTAAATCCTCCTCTGTAATACACAATCAAACTAAAACCCTGAGATCTGAGCGGGGACGCACTGTAGGGCAGGACACCTATGCTGTTTCCTCTTCTCAGTAATCTCAAACACTCTCGTTTTCCCTAATATATAATCAGTAAAGACGTGCATATGTAATAAACTTAATAAATGTATTTTTTTCTGACTATGCACATAAAAAAAAAAGTGAGTGACAGATACGGTAAAAAAAAATTGAATCAGACTTGTGTTTAACCCCTTCACTACAGTGATTGTGTATATGTTACGGTTAAAGTCCGAAGTGTGGTTCATCTTAAAATTACCCAGGTAATCCTGACATTACCCAAAACAGCCGGGTAAAGCAGCAAAAAAATGAGAAATTCGGACTTTACCCAGGTAATCTTAGGACTAACCAGCCGCCCTTGGGTAACAGTCTGGAAGAGCTGAAAGATTCGCAGTTTATTTGCAGCTTATCCAACCCCATTTGGTTAAAACCAAATTTTGTTATCGTTCAGATAAAAGTCTGAAGCTTTACCCGGGTAATCTGAGGACTATCCACAGCTTCACCTGGGTAATCTGCTGAGCATCCAACCCCGCTTGGGTAACAGTGAATTTTACTATTATCTATGGATATTATCAATGAAAATGACAAAAGACAAACATTAAAATGCATTGCGGATATAATGAATATACAGAGTAACAGGATATGTTTCTTATGTGAATGTTAAAGAGTTACATGATCTTTATTATGTGTCATATGTGCTTATATATCATTTATAAAACATAATAACCATCAGGTTACTCTTTATATAATATCTTTTTCTTCATAAATACATTTTCAGACAATTAACTCACAGAGTTACCTGATGGTTATTTAGTGTGGTTTGTGACTGTGGATACAATTTGGTTAAAAAGAACAAACACAATTTGTTATTGGTCAGATAACAGTTTGCAGCTTTACCCGGGTAATCCTCGGAATTCCGTCACCTGTAACCTGCCGAAAACCCAAGAAAAGCGGAGTACCCAGAGGGGTTTGGATACTTTGCAGTTTACCCAGATAAAGTCTGATGTTTCATTGCACATCACACTTTATCCAGCAAAACTAGAGTAATGTGCCTTTAACCCGGGTAAAACACAGCAGAAAACTGGAGTACCCAGAGGCCCCTGGACACTTTGCAGATTACCCGGATAAAGTCCGAAATTTCATTTCACGTCTGACTTTTGCTAATGATGTCTGGGTAATGTCAGGATTACCCGGGTAATCCTAAAATGAACTGCCCTTCGGACTTTAACCGTAACATATATACTATCAGAGGTATATATAGAGGTGTTAACACGATCTAGCGCTGTGCTGTGTGATTGCAAATGAAATTAATTTGTTGCAAAGGAATTTTGTTTGCTTTTGGCCTCCAGAAGGTGCCCCCAAAGTTTTAGTCATGTGTGCATGATGCCCAATGTGCTAAAACTAGTTAAAATCGGCTAGGGAATGTCTTTTAATATCGGGGCATTCCCCAGGAGTTGTACGGAGCCTTGAACTGCAGTTCTAACAGCATTAACTCCTTTTGGCCAGTAGATGGTGACATCTGGCTGTCAAATAGGTTATTACAGTAATAAATACATTGGGAATATTCCCAAATATTTCTCACTGTATAATTAATAAAAAAATATTTTCCAAAACAATACTGGTTCCTGGCACTTGGTAGTGAAAGAGTTAATGATACAGTTGCTGGTGTTGAACCATTATTTTACCCAAAAAAGGCCTTCAATTAAGTATTTTGTGATGTAATATATATATGTATGTATAAATATATATATATAAAGTAACTGTATATAAAATCATGATGCAGCATCCTGGGAACACATTGTATTATTATTTTATACAGATGGTGAACCGCATTATCCAGAGAGAGCAATAACCACAAATAATCATTTTAAAAGGTTATTATAATGATGACATCCCAGACAGATTAGAATGTAAAGTTTAAAAATTTAATTACAGAAAATTAAATTGTTATATTATACTCATGAAAGTCTCGAAAGATAACAGGAATAGCTCGCTCTTAAGACTACGTTTTCGGTCGCCATATGCTGATTTTTCTTTTTTTATTTAATATTATGTACAATAGGCATTGCTGATAAACCGTGTTTATGATGTTAATCTCTGACAGTTTGGCCTTATGTGAACAGAGCGCTAATAAAATAATTAATAACTAAACACAGGCCATTGATGTAGAAAATTACAATATGTAAGCGTGACTGTAATCTTACGCTGATTAAAAATGATTAAAGATTTGCTACGTCTTGCCAAAATGGTAATATGCTTCCAGTGATTCGTATTATGGGCGGATAACCTACAACAGACCTCCACCTGTTATTGGAATACAAACATATGGCCCAAAAGCGGTAAAATGTTTAAAAAAAAATCATAATTTGCTTCCTGCGAAATTCACAAATTTATGGTCGTTTCCTCCCCTCTTTTACTATGAATTTAGCAATGTAAAATCATTTTCCGATTTTTTTTTTTTAAAGGGACACTAACACATAAATTGTAACTAGATTACTTTGCATTACAATACATAAAACACATTGTAAAACACAGGCTGCTGTTTTTTTTCTTTGTTTGAAGTGCATATAAAAAGGCAAAAATAAAATTGTGTTTTTGTCTCCTGTTTCCATTTTGTGGATTTTTCAAATGATGCAACATTTACCAAAATCATATGGCAAATCTCACTGTGGTATAGGATAAAACAAATAGTGCAGGAAATATTTAGACTAGGCTGCAGGGGGTCTATTGTGTTTTCTATAGCCATTTTTTGGGGATTATTATGTAAAAAAAAAATCTGCTATTTTTTAAATAGCATTTTTTTTCTGTAACAGACCTTTTAGTATCATTCATAGGAGCTAACATGTTAATTCCAGACATTTTCGTCTGGTAGTTTTTTTGCAAGCAACGTGTCAAATTTGAAACTTTCAATGTTTTGGGGGGGGGTTTTACCCCATTCGTCGGCTTGTCGGATTATTCTGGCAGCTGGTCGGCACTGTGTTCAGCAGATCTTTGGCTTTTTTCGGACACGTTTGGGGGTTTTTTGACTGTTTTGCGGCAGATGGTCAGCTTTTTTCGGATGTGTGCCATGTGTTTTCGATGAATTTGCAGCAAATTTTTTAGTTCGATGCGGTGGTTTTGCGGAAGATTTCCATTTCGGTGGATTTTTCCTGCCCTTCGGGGACCTTGCTGTGAATGCTGAATTCACCACAGGGTCGGGGAATCTGATTCCCCGAATGTGGGGAACAAGAAACCATGTCGGGGACATTTCGGTGCTTTCTCAATAACCCCTATAGAGTAAAATATATAAGATATTATCAGCAACATAAAACAAACACAATACGGACATTACATTTTTTTAGTGGTAGTGTCCCTTTAATTTAAGCTTACACTCTTTTGGTTTAAAATGTAGCAATGTATGACTAAGCAGTTTATTCCCATGATTCATGTGTGTTGATGCAATCTGACTTGTTATACTCAGTCTAAAGCATCAACAATGTAAACGGAAAGATTGGAAACAGCAGCCAATGACACTATGCTTTGGACAATATGTCACTGTCAGTCTAACGTGTTTCAGAGCGGAAGGAACATCCGTGAGAGTGGACGTTCCTTCCACTCTGATGCCCGTCTGGCCACCTCGCTGAGCGCAGTTAGTGCGCTCAGCGCTGCAAGGCTCGATCCTCCTCTGGAGGATATGCGCTTTGCAGCCTGTCGAACGCAGGTCATAGTGTTTCGGTGGGAAGGCTTTCAGCATGTCAGCTGTAGCTCGCGGCCAGCACTGGCGAAGCGTCACAATGCTGCGATGGTTGCCGAGAGGCACGTCAGTACGGGCGCATGTAGTGCGCTTGTCTGACCCCAGCCTTAATGTTACGATACACAATGTCTCAAGACATTTTCTTAACATTGGGAATCACTTTTCTGGTCTTGCAGCAAGCTCTCATCCCACGGTGGAGAAGGCAGCATGATCCATTGTCTCCTCTCGCCGTATATAGCGGGAGAGCTCTTCATTCATGGCTCTTGCGTAATCCTGTGAATACAAGCTTGGGTAGACCTCATGGCTCTGACGGACTGGGTTCCATAGAAACCTATGGACTCCAGGAGCCGATAAAAGAGCCAACATGCAGCACCGCTGTAGGTATAAAGTAGCTAGACCAGAATATGCACCATGAAAAGGAGACGTAAACAAATCAGCTTGTGCAACATTTTTTCATTTGCCGTTTCCCTTTTACCAGCAAATGTGGAATACATGTCAATACGCAATCCCATGATGCTTCTCTACACAATAGGTTGGAGGGCCAAGGTGGCTGACCCGTTTTATAGTATTCTTTGCAATGGTACATGACAGTTTCCTGTATGTTGGTCCTGATCACATGGTCTTGTATGTTGGGTCAAGTCACACAATACGGTACAATGGTTTTGGTTACAGTTTTTTTCTATCCACACATTCTAGTTTGCATGACGCAATCCTGCACATTTGCTTTGATCAATAAAAAGCAAACAAGTCATTTTATTACTTCTACATAAACAAATGATTTACATCTGACACATTATAGTTGGTATGAGGGGCTTTTATGTCGTGACACTCTGAGAGGGTATCCTATTTTAAAGTCACCACTTTGTGGCGGACATTATTAAGGCACTGAAAAAGCCGCCAAGCTGAACAAAAAGATTTGGATACCTGTAATATTCCGGAATAGCTTGAAACGATGGCATGATAAATTGACAAATGTTATTCAAACAAGGGTATTACTATCGCCTGAATAGAAGTTTGATGTAATTCTGCTATATTGAAGCAATGGTGAACAATGGTGTTGGTGGATTTGAGTAAAAAGGTGTATAATTATAGTTAGGGTTAGAATTATGGTTACGCACGGGTTAGAGTTAGAATTAGGGTCAGGAATAGAATTAAAGTCAGGGTTATGGTATGAATTTTCAATTTCAGTGTTAGAATTTGGGCTAGGCTTAGAATAAGTGATAAAGTTCGATTTAGGGTTTTGATGAGAAATAGGGTCATGGGTAGATTTTCGGAATAGAATTAGAGTCAGGGTTAGAATTTGGTTTAGGGTTAGAGTTAGAATTCGGGTTATGGTTGGAATTAGGGTTTCAGTTACATTTAGGGTTAGAATTTGGGTTATGGTTTGAATTGGGGATGTAGTTAGAACTAGAGTTACGGTTAGGTTTGGGGTATAATTATGGTTACAATTAGATTTAGGGGTTAGGGCTAGAAGTAGGGTCAGGGTTAGGGTAAGAATTGGGGATAAAGCTAGTCCTAGTAAAAATCTACAATGTTTACTCAAACAAGGCTACTACTTTTGTTAGGAGTGGGATCTTCCCTTCAAACAATTCCAGTACCTTTTGAATAAACATCAGTGAACTTTCCCTTCAAACAATGCCAATGCTGTTGTTTAACCCCTTAAGGACGGGAGTAATTTTACAACTTCGGCGCTGTTTCGGAAGTAGAAGTTTGCTGAGCTCATTTTGACCATTTTTAAGTCACGTATTCTTATATTACCCAGACAAATTATATATCGTTCTTTCCGTCAGACTCGGCAGATTAATAATATATAATTATTATATGTATATGTCATGCCCTGCCAAAATGCTATAACAAAAAATGTAAAAAAATGTGAATTTTCAATAAAATTTCAATCTTCCACAGTGTGTAAAGTGTTTTTTTTTTTAATTTTATTATCCGAGGCTCTGCGGTCATATTCTATTGGGTAGATTTGTTAAAAAAATTAGAACGGGGAACCCATTTTTTTTTTGGGGAGAAATTGCGTGATTTTAGCTAAACCCCCCAAAAAAAAAATCATTAGTGAAGCATCATTGTTCACATTATAATTGAAATGTGAACAATAGTGCTGCATTAAAAACACACAATTTTTTTTTTATTATTATATTTATTATTTTTTTATTATTTAATTTATTATTTTTTTATTATTTTTATTTTTACTTTTTTTACAATTTTTATTTTACTTTTACCATGGTCATGTTTGATATCATTGGAAAGGCCATGCTCTGGCCTTTCCAGCAATATCAGCCATGACCCACTAGCTGCCACCGATCAGGAGATAAAGGGATTCAAAGAACCCCCCTATCTCCTGCAAGGGATTTCCATAGGAAATCCCTTTGCAGCTAGGGGGTTCCCGGTTAACTGACATCATCGCGCATGGCGCGATGAGTCAGTTGACCGGGGGGTGACCCAGAGGTGGGGGCTGCCATCCAAGATGGCGGCCCCCACCGGAAATAGGCCGCGATCAGGCACAAATTAGTGCCCGGTCGCGACCTGGCAACTAAGGGGTTAACCCCCCATACATCGCTGGAAAGGTCAGGCTGTGACCCTTCCAGCGATGCTGGCCACAGCCGCCGGGGACCAGGCGATCGGGAGATAGAGGGATCCCCTCTCCTCCAGGCACTTCCCCTGCTCCGGCGGGGGGGACGACGCCTGAAACTGACGTCATCGCGCCACCGGCGCGATGACGTCACAGCGCCGGAGGAGGGATCACACTGATCTGACTCCGCGGGAGTCAGAGCAGCGTGGGAGCGCCCGGAGGAGGTGAGTATCTCCCGGGGGGGCTGTAAACGCCGAGGACGTACATTTACGTCCTGCGGCGTCAAAGCCCACCTAATGCAGGACGTAAATGAACGTCCTGCGGCGTTAAGGGGTTAAACCTATTCATCTATTTTAGGTACTCAATGTGATGAAATTGTGTATTTTTTTTTTAGTCGACGATCATAAAGTCATCCTCTTGGTGATGACTATACAATAGTAAATCATCTGGAAGAATTGGGCTGTCGACCTTAATCTTAATTAAAAATGTAATTGTTATACTGTATCTCCCTGTCTATCAATCTATATTCAATGGAATTTTGTATGCAGTAAGTGCTCACTAGAGAAGGAGTTAATGGGCCACTACAACCAAAAGATGAAATGTCCTTATTGTGTTTATTTGATGTTGCTGATATCTTACATGTGTTTGTTTTTCTCTTGTTTGTTTAGATAAGAAAATATTTTACTCTATATGTGTCACTGGGCACAACCATTGTGTGATATTTTGTGTTGTAAACTGCCTCCCCCACAGTATCTTTCCATCACTTGCTCCTCACTGTGTGGCTTTGGCCATAGAATGAAGTCTATGGGTCAGTCGCCGACTAACATCATTGTGTTGTGTGGGATGTATTCAAAGGACATCACCAGGGGGTAGATTAGAAGTCTTTTAAACTCAATGTTTTATTATTATTATTATTATTCTTTATTTATAAAGCGCCAGCATATTCCGCAGCGCTGTACAATAGGCACAGTATAGACAGGGTTACAATACATTGAACAACATTTGACAAACAGTACAGGAGGAGATGAGGGCCCTATTCCCGTAGGAACTCACAATCTAGGAGGGTTGGGGTTGGAAACAGGAGGAGAGGACTGTAAGGTGAGAGTGACTGATGGTTGTGTCAGTGAGTTGGGTGGTAGGCTTCCCTAAATAGGAATGTTTTAAGGGAGCGTTTGAAGGAAGAGAAGTTAGGGGAAAGTCTGACAGTACGAGGGAGAGCGTTCCAGAGAGTGGGGGCTGCACGTGAGAAATCCTGCAGTCTATCATGGGAAGAGGTGATGCGGGGAGAAGCTAGGCGCAGGTCACTGTTTGACCTTAGGGGACCTTAGGTCACTGTTTGACCTTTTATGTCATTCAACTGCCTGTTACACTATATCAGGCAGGAGAACACAATAGGCCTGTGCTGCCTTATCAACTGTTTAATACTGAAGATTAGATAAACCACAGCAGTAAATTCAAATGTTTGCACAGATTTTGGTAAATGTTGTATAATGGGAAAAAAAAACACAACATGGAAACAGGATATAAACACCTTACTTTATTTTTCCTTTTCACAAAGCAATTACTTCAAACAGAAAAAAAAACGCAGCATGTGTTTTATAAAGTGATTTTATTTATAATGCACAAATAATCTAGTTACCGCTTATGTAAGTGCTAGTGTCCCTTTAAATTATTATTATATTCCACCAAGGCTTTAAATGAATATTTCTATAAAAAAAATTAAATTAAGGAAAAAAAAAACTTTGCAGTAGTGAAGGTGCTGGTGAATACGGCATTTTTTTATCTTGTGATTTTGAAGTTAATATATTTAAAAGCAAATAAAAATATATAAAAATATTTCTACAGAAAATGCGGTTGAAATGTGTGTATTATGAAAAAAGAAAAAAAACGCATTAAATGTGTCAGCGTGAATTTCGGAAAAAGTTGACTTAATAAGATTATTGGTATCAAAATAAGTCCCTTTTAAGACTCGCTGTGAGGCAAATTTGTACTACTTTGGTCATCCAAGACTCAGATACATCTGCAGGGGTGTTGTGGGCAGAAAAGATAACTATGGGGACAGATTTGTGATGGTACTGCATTAAATTAAGGCATTAATTAGATTAATTTGCATGAAATCATTTTTACAATTCAGAAAAAAAAAGAAATACTTTATTAGACCTTGTTAAGTAAACAATGACAGCGATGTTGGAATAAATGCATTTTTATTACAAAGTAGAAGTTGTTGCCTTCTGATAATTATTGGACTATATAACTTCAGAATAAAGTCTATCCCGGTACCGGTAATAAGACCGGTACTGATAGCAATTAGGAATACTGTCTTATGCAAAGTTACTGGCAGACGGGGGAACATGCTTCTAGAATCCAAAAAGTCGCCTTAGGGCTTGGCAGATTTCTTCTGCGCTCTGTCTGAGCCCGGAAGCGTCAAAACTAAACAGCAGAAAAACGGAATCGTATATTCTTGGAGTTTTGGGTTGTAAGTGGAGCATGCGAGTTAATATTCTATAAAATGCTTTCCGAGAGAATCTCTAGATAACTCTAAGCTATTATTACTGGATGGCTTGTTATAGCAGAAGTCTAATTGTAATGAAACACATCATGAATATTTAATAAATAGACGTTTAATTGTTGCCTCGGTGGCGCATTTATTTTAGAGGTAGCTATCATTTGAACGTTCTTATAAACTGCAATGAAAAACAAAGTGTTTAGCAGCTCAGGCAAACAAATCTCCAAATCCCTTTCAGAAATAGTGAAGGTCTATGTTTATGTAACAGAAAAGACAGTGTATATATATATATATATATGTAGAAGATTTGAACGCATTGTGGGTCTTCATAAAATATATAAATTTTTATTGTGAACGGAATTTTTCAAGGATTAAAATAAAGTTTATATATTTTATGAAGACCCTGAGTGCATCCAAATCTTCTACATTATACATACACAGAGGACCTTATGCAGCAAGACTTTTCATGGATGATACAGTAAGTGGCGTGCCTTTTCCTGGTGAATATATATATACAGGGCCTGATTAAGATTTCTGAGTCTGGAGCTGAAGATTTTGGTGGAAACGCTGCGCCTCTAATATTTGCATCGCACAAGGTCAAGTGAGGCATCATTGGAAAGTTCATAGTCTGGCCTTTCTATCGATACCAAACATGACCATGTAAAATCTAAAGACGATTCAGACTCTGAACTGTCCAATGACGCCTCGCTTGACATTGTGCGGTGTAAAGATTAGTGATGCAGGGTTCCAAAGTCCTCCTCGCTGCAGTGCGGCGGTTTAGGTTTTTGATGGAAATAATGGATTGTGCCATCGCCTCCACACTTGTCGGTGACATGAGATTGTGAGTTCGTGCAGCATCACTGTTCACTTTGTAATTGAAAAGTGACCGATATTGCTGTATTAGAAAGAAAAAATAAAGAAATGTTTATGTTATTTTTTATATTTTTAATGCTACATAAAACCTGGTCAAGTTTGGTATCATTTGAAAGGGCATACTCTGGCCTTTCCAGTCACACCTCATATGATCCTGTAGTTGCTATGCAGTTGGAGCTACAGTGGTCCAAGTGTCCATCAATGCAGACTGAATTATGTACAGCTTGGAAAAAAGACGAGACAGAGGAGATATGATAGAAACATTTAAATACGTAAAGGGAATCCACAAGGTAGAGGAAGGGAGTATATTTAAAAGGAAACAAAGTAGCAAAACAAGAGGACATAGTCTTAGATTAGAGGGGCAAAGGTTTAACCCTTTCGCTGCTGAGGCTTTTCCCGCCCCTATGCTGAGGTCATTTTTACCTGTTTTGCGCATCATGTTTAAACGTGTTTTTAAGGCTTATTTTAGTATATGACCCAGACATATTATATATCGTTCTTTCCGTCAGACTCGGTAGATTCATAATATGTCATTATTATATGTATACGTTATGTCATGTCTGTATATTATAACAAAAAATGCAATAAAATATGTATTTTCAATAATTTACAATGTGTAAAGTGTTTTTTTCCACATTTTAACATGCGAGCAATTGCGGTTATATTTTGTATGGGGTGCGCTTGTTAAAAAAATTAGAGATGGGGTCTCGTTACATTTTTTTTGGGGAAAATGACACTATTTTTAACAAACGCACCGCATACAAAAATCGTTAGTGCAGCATCATTGTTCACATTATAATTGAAATGGGAACAATATTGCTGCATTAACAAACCCAAAAAAAAAAGTGTTTAATTTTTTTTTTTTAATTTTTTTTTTAATTTTCTTTTATTTTTATTTTTCATTTTTTTACAAAATTTTTCACTGTAGTGTTTGGTATCGTTGGAACGGCCATGCTCTGGCCGATCCAACGATACCAAAATGTAACCCCTAACTGCCACGGATCGGGAGATAGGGAGTTCATTGGAACTCCCTATCTCCACAGTTGGTGGCAGTTAGGGGTTAACTCTAGGACTGGCGTCATCGTGCTACGCACGATGACGCCAGTCCTCTGGGGGAGTTCCCGGAGGCTTGGCCGACATCCAAGATGTCGGCCAGCTCCGGGAAAGGATCGCGAACCGGCGCTTTTCAGCGCCGATTCGCGATCCAGCTCCCCAGGGGTTAATGCCAGGCATCATTTGGAAGGGCAGGCTGTGCCCTTCCAAATGATGCCTGGGTTAACCCCCTGTGCGCTGCCGATCGGGAGGGAGAGAGGTCCGAAGGACCTCCCCCCCCTCCCTTTCAGGCGCCTCCTCCGCACATGCGGGGGGGGCCTGAATTAGGTGTCATCGCGCCCCCGCGATGACACCTAATTCTGGCGGCTGCTGGTCCGGATGCGCGGCTGACATCCAGGATGTCAGCCCGCACCGGAGGGGCCAGCGATCGGCCGGAACCCGGCCGAACGCTGACCCCGATGGGAGGACGCGCTCAGCGCGTCCTCCGCATACCAGCGGGACTGCTGAGGACGCGCTGAGCGCGTCCTCAGCAGCGAAGTGGTTAAAAGTAACATCAGGAAGCATTATTTTACTGAGAGGGTGGTGGATACATGGAACAGTCTTCCAGTTGAAGTGGTAGAGGCCAAAACAGTAATTGAATTTAAGCAGGCATGGGATAGGCATAAGGCTATCCTAAACAAAAGATAAATCCAGGTTAAGTATCCATGTAATTGGGCAGACTAGATGGGCCGAAAGGTTCTTATCTGCCGACATTTTTCTATGTTTCTATGTTTCTAAATTATCATTTCTTTTGGCTTATTATGGGGCATAGGCCTGGAGCTGCTGGTCCAATAGCCCTATGTTAATCTGACCCTGTGTATATATATATTCTAAAAGAAAAACATTTATTAATATTCCATTAAGTAAAAAATAATGTTTTGGCCAATACAAGTCTTTTTCATCCTTGAAACATCGTTTTCTCTTTTTAATGGAATATTAATAAATGTATTGCATTTAGCAAGTCCCTGAGTGCATGCTTTAGGATTTTTGAGATACATATATTTTGACTTCAGCACCAGGGCACATATGCTACACTCATGTTTTTGGTGGAAGACAGAGTGCTGACCTGCCGTTTGAATATATACAAATATATATACACATATATATATATATATATGTACACACACAACAGGTGGCTACATTCAACCTAAAATGCACATTTCATAATGGTACTAATGGGACTGATAAACACAATATGCAAAATTCAGAGCACTATACCCAAACATACATCTTAAGGCGTAAAAACACTTGACTTTTGTATACAAGTTCCTCAGCACCTGTGCAGAATGAGAGATTGGTGCTGCGGTGCCACTGGCCGCAAAGCACAGTGCTTGAGCCATACAGCATAACGGCTTGCACATTGTGCTTATTTTTAACTCGTCCTATTCTACCAGAGACAGCCAGGTTACTGTACATTAGCTCCTCCTATACTTTGCATGGGAGACACTAATGTGGCGCCACCAGTTGGACAACGAGCTATTTCATCCAGATCATTCCCCATCTGTGCCTGACACTATTCAGGTTTGAATAAGGTCTTTAAAACCCTGGTGTTTGAAGGATACGCAGAAGAACACTATGAACTATCTGTTTCCTGTGTTCGTCGGCCGAGGAAGTGGTGGATCGCGTTGTTCTCTGCACCGAAGGTTCTGAGATGAGTATGGGATTTTTGGGTTGGTTTAGCTTTGTGTGTTATGTGATTGTGCAGAAACGAAATAACTTCAAACCAGGGTTTGAAAGACGTTATTCAAACCTGAATAACGACAGACGCAGTTTGGGAATGAGATGGTTGGAATAGCTGGTTCTCCTTCTGCTAGGGACACGATAACATCTCCCGTACAAACTATAGGCACTACCTGGCACTAAATCCGAGACGCAGGTTGAGCTTGCATCTTGGATGGAATAGGACCAGTTAAAAATAAGCAAAGATCTTGAGCCATTCTGTTGTACGGTTCGAGCGCCGTGCTTTACGGCCAGGCTGTGATCTGGCCCAGAATGTTTTATTTGTATCAGTTTATTTTTTTCTATTTATTCTACTTATCAAAACATCATTACTGTATTAACCGCCTGTATATCTTGGTGGAATATACTGGTGAGGTAGATTTGTACATCATCATTATGGGTTATTGCATGACTTAATTAAGATCATCTAATTCTTTTGACGTTTATACACATTAGTAATAGAGTTTTTTCTTTTAAACATGTCAGTGTGACCAATTATTCATATATTTTCTTAGTAAGGCGGCAACTGCTGAGAACAAAACTGATTTCATTTACTTAAATAATATTAATAACTAGTCAATCCCGTCATGTATTCTCGATAAATAAAAATAGTTATGGCAGCGTGTTACAATTTATTCCTCTTTTAATGCCCCTTGCTGTTTGAAGCTGAAACAAAAACAGCAATCACTGATTTTCGCTTCACTCAGTCTTACAGCTCCAGCACGCAATGAATTATTAACCGCCGGACAGGCAACGCTACATAACAAGGCCGTTGTAACGTCTTCTGCACTTTGACAATTGTTATGGAGGTTCACAAACCAGTAGGCTTGTGCACCGATTTTTTTTCTTCGGTTCGATTCGGTTCGATTTTTCGGATTTTTAAACTTTTCGATTCGGCTCGTTTCGACCGATTTCGGATTCGATTCGATTCGATTCGGCCCGTTTTTCGGGTACATTTTTTTTTCGGAATTTCGACCGTTTTTAGTATTTTCGTGTCACTGTGCTCGGTTTTTGTATCGACTTTTCGTAATTTCGGAAAATTTTCGTTTTTCGGAATTGCACATTTTTCGGAATATCGACCATTTTTCGTATTTTTAGTGTCATTTTGGCCGTTTTTTGTATCGACTTTTTGTTTTTTCTAAAAATTTTCGTTTTTCAGAAAATTTTCGTTTTTACAAAATTTTCGTTTTTCGGAAAATTTTCGTTTTTCGGAACATCTGTTCTCCTCGTTTGACACATTTCAAGTCCATTCGAAAAATCCGAAAATATTTCGTTTCGGCTCGGAAAACATTTCGGATCTGAAATTTTCGGATCTAAAATTTTTCGGAAATTCGGCCGCATCCGAAAACACGAATCGGGAAATTTCGTGAAAATTCCGAAATTCCGAAACCCGAAACGCACATCCCTACAAACCAGTAGGGGGCATTTTATACACACAAATTGTCAGATGGCCAGTTGCAGTTGACCCAACTATGGCCTTGAATCCATTCGACCTGTTAGTCAAAGTCGGCACCTTTTTTTTCCGTATTTCAGCCATTTTTCAGTCCCAAAGCATTTGATTCCTCGATAAAAATTTGGAGCGAATATCATCTCTCGGCTATAATTTTTAATGAAAATATCTTTTATATTGATTCAATTAAAATTTGTCCGTATGCCGACATCCGTAAAAATTGAAATAGAAATATCGGTCTACAACCGGGTGGCTATCAAAAGGTGTTGATGGTTTTCAGGTAGAAAAATAGAGAATATTAGACTGAAATCTTATTTAAACATCGGATTTTTCTAATAAACTTGTTTAAAGGCACAAATCTGTATGAGGCTGCCCGAAAGTGATCTTTTCACAGGTCCATTTTATCAGACCGGAGGAAGCTTTTTAATATCGGTCGTGGACGAATTTTTTCAACTGAAGCAGCCGATAGTTAAAAAAATATTGGCACGTACCAATCACATGTGGTGGACTTGCCCCGTTTATAGCAAGATTCTGGAAACAGATTCACTCTGTAATGGCAGGTTTTCAGTTTCAAATGCCCCTTGTTTCAAATCTGTTTCTACTATCCAATTCGTTGGCGGGTGGCTCTCATAGAAACATAGAAAAATGTTGGCAGATAAGAACCTTTCGGCCCATCTAGTCTGCCCAATTACATGGATACTTTACCTGGATTTATCTTTTGTTTAGGATAGCCTTATGCCTATCCCATGCTTGCTTAAATTCAAAATTCATCGTCACAATAAATTGCACACTAAACGTTTGTCAACCCTGACTGCTCTTTAGAAGGCCAGATCCTGAAGATGAAACTCATATATTTTGGTCACCTAATGAGAAGGAAGGACTCACTGGAGAAGAGACTAATGCTGGGAAGGATTGAGGGCAAAAGAAGGGGATGACAGAAAATGAGGTGGCTGAATGGAGTCACTGAAGCTGTAGGCTTGAACTTAAATGGACTCCAGAAGATGGTAGAGGACAGGAAGGCCTGGAGAAACGTTGTCCATGGTGTCGCGATGGGTCAGACACGACTTTGCAACTAACAACAACAACAACAAGCTTTTGTCAGCGGCAAGGATAACTGTCGCAGTGAAATGACGTTCTACTGAAGCTCCTACTGTGGACAGGGTATTACATAAAAACAGGGACTCTCAACTCATGGATGAGCTCACTGCTAACGTGAACCACACCACTGAGGCCTATGACATATTATGGGCTTTGTGGAACGATTATGATGCCTAAAGTGATGCTGTCTCTCCCTTGTCTTTACTTCTCCACCCCCTTTTCCTCTCCTCCCTTCTCTCCACTTCTAATTTCCCTTTCTCTTTGCTGTCAGTGTGAAGGGTGTCTATGTAGTCGTGTTTGGTCTTTATAATAAGTTCTTATATATGGTCGCCTGATGGCGAAAATTATGGTAAATTAAGAAATGAATTCCATGGTTTCTAAAGTAGAGACCACATTGTCTTGTTTGCTGGGGGTAACCCTAAATTACATAAATTTCCAATTGACAATTGTGGTTACAATTATCACAAATTCTTAAAATTTAACTTTTAATAAGTCTGCATTCTAAAACGAAATCAATTTTCCTGATTTCTTAAATTGGACACAGTTGTATAGATCAATGGCACTTGGGCCGCCCACTGGGTCTTCATTGGTGTATTTGTATGATTGGCAGGACTTTTTGCCAATGTTATTGTTCCATTTAAATTACTAACTCAAAATAATTCTTCCTCTCATGTAGAATGCTCTTTATGCATAATCGATGAGGGCCTCCTTTATTAGGTTTTAAAGTTTCACCAAATTAATCTGTAAGTATATTTGCATTCAGGCACTCTTTGTTTTATTTAAATGGATTTCGTTTTAGAATGCAGACTTATTAAAAGTTAAATTTTAAGAATTTGTGATAATTGTAACCACGATTGTCAATTGGAAATTTGTGTTTGGTCTTTACTCTATTTAAAAATATGATGGCCGCAAGAAGTTTTCTCCTGTAATATGGAACATCTTTTATGTTCAGATCTGTGATGTTTTGCATTGTACCACTATTCTATGCTTTTTTGATATGTGTTATATTTTTACCAAAACAATCGCTGTCTGAAAATCAACCAGTATTAATATTTTTTTCGAAATAACAGCTGATTCGATTGAAATCCATTTGCACTGCTCACAACATCTCAAAGTTTACACAATATAAAGACTTTAACAGATTTTAAACCACCTAACTTGGATAATAAATGACAGGAATTTAGTTCACAAAATATGGCAATAGCTTGCTTAACCCCTTCACTAACAAGTGATTTTCCAAAAAGTCACTGCCAGGAACCAGTGTCTTTATGGAAAATAATTTTTAATTAATAATACAGTGTAACAGCAACTGGGGTTACTGGTCTCCGGATTGTGGACCAGATCCGAACCTGTTACAGAGTCCGTCCCTTGTCTCCAGTCAAGCGGATCCGCAGCAGCTTTCCTTCTCTCACAATCCTCAGCCAGAACTTGAGGCAGTGCTATATAAGTCCTAATATCTCTCCCCAAACACAAAACATAATTTAGTGCAGTTAAGAAGAATATCTTTAATTTGAGATGGACTTCATATGGGTAACACGGGGTGGTGGTAAAATGACACAATCAACAGAATACATTGTCTACATATGTATTGTACCAACCCAGAGTCACTGTAAGCAGTGCCATAGAACCCGTGCCCGAGCTGGTAAGGCTACCTGATGAATTGACAACCCCTACACATGTATAATGCATATCTACAGATCCCACTTCTGGCCTTTGGGATTCCACTCCTGCTAGCCTTAGCCCTTAATGAATATCCAAGTGCACCTGTATGAAGCCGAGCCTGAGTTCCTTTATAATAAAGATCACACCCATCTATCCTTGCTTCAACATTGTATGAGTAATCATCAGCTAAGATGTGCACCCAGAACCTCCTCAAGACTCCAGTCTGTTACTAGGTCTTCACCCCTACAGATATTAGCCTTTGCATACTGCCAGACCGGTATCACGTCTACCCAGGCCTGTACAAATATTAAGGACTTTACCGCTTCCTCTCAAGACTCCTCTCTGCCAAAGACTCCACCGCTACAGATCTCCACCATATTCCAGATAACCAGTGTTTACCAGTCCTGTTATTATTTTGCTTCATCCTCCTCTGTATCCATCTTTGCTTTCAGTCTCCATCTTTGCTTTCAGCCTTCTGTGCCCATCCTTTGCATTCAGCCTTCTGTGCCCATCCTTTGCATTCAGCCTCCTGTGCCCATCATTTGCTTTCAGCCTGTGCCCATCCCTTGGTTTTAGCCTCCTCTGCCCAGGCTTTTAGCCTCCTGTGACCATCCTTTGCTTAAACCTCCTGTGCCCATCCTTTGCTTTCAGTCTTCTGTGCCCATCCTTTGCATTTAGCCTTCTGTGCCCATCCTTTCCTTTCAGCCTCCTGTGCCCATCTTTTGCTTTCAGCCTCCTGTGCCCATCCCTTGCTTTTAGCCTCCTCTGCCCATGCTTTTAGCCTCCTGTGCCCATCCTTTGCTTAAACCTCCTGTGCCCATCCTTTGCTTTCAGCCTCCTGTGCCCATCCCTTGCTTTTAGCCTCCTGTGCCCATTCTTCAGCCTCCTGTGCCCATCCTTTGCCTTTAGCCTCCTGTGCCCATCCTTTGCTTAAACCTCCTGTGCCCATCCTTTGATTTCAGCCTCCTGTGCCCATCCCTTGCTTTTAGCCTCCTCTGCCCATGCTTTTAGCCTCCTGTGCCCATCCTTTGCTTAAACCTCCTGTGCCCATCCTTTGCTTTCAGCCTCCTGTGCCCATCCTTTGCTTTCAGCCTCCTGTGTCCATCCCTTGCTTTTAGCCTCCTGTGCCCATTCTTTCTTCAGCCTCCTGTGCCCATCCTTTGCTTAAACCTCCTGTGCCCATCCTTTGCTTTAAGCCTCCTGTGCCCATTCTTTGCTTTCAGCCTCCTGTGTCCATCCCTTGCTTTTAGCCTCCTGTGTCCATTCTTTCTTCAACCTCCTGTGCCCAATTCTTTGCCTTCCGCTACTCTCCATGCCCTTCTTTGCCTTCAGCTAATCTCTGTGCCCCACCTTTACCTCAGACTCCTTTGTGCCTATCCATACTTGCTTATTATCAATTCATATTGCCCCGTTTCCCTATTTCTGTTCGTATATTCCTCTGCCATTGTCTTTTGCTGCCTTGTTATTCGAATTACAATAAATCTTATTACTTTCCCCTTACCTGGCTTTCCTCTTTTTGTGTTTACTGCACATTGAGCTCGACACCCCTGTACACCTTACATCATAAGGGGGTTTGAATTGCTTCAAGCGATACAGAAAACTGATCAGTTACACTAGACAAGATTAGCAAATAAAAAACATCAAATCAATCTAAGGACAAACAACTACTCAGACAGTAAGAACAATAAGTCTCCTTTAGATTTCTTACATAAACTAAACTCTTAAAACACAATCAGTTTACCAAGACATTTAACACGTTAACCCTTAGGGGCCCACTTATGCCCCTTGTATTTTAGAGACACATTGGTCCATGGTCCCTTGGCAGGAGGCCAGCATCCACACTTCTCCAACAGGCACATACGCCGTGTATAGTATGAGCAAGGGTGCCAAGGAGGGTGAGGGCACAAAGATGAAAGGAACTGCATTTACATACTGTAAGAAATATTTGGGGATATTCCCAATGTATTCCTTACAGTAACAACCTATTTGATAGGCAGATGTTGCCATCTGCAGGCTAAATGGATTTAATGCATTAAGGGGTATGCTAATATCTTTGTGGCCCATTGGGAGCAAGAGTCAATATGGGAGAATAATCCCTTTAGGGCAAACTTGGCACTCTGGCGTCGTTATATAGATGATGTGTTCATTATATGGGAGGGAGGTAGGGATGATTTAGATAGGTTCTTTGACTATGTCAACATTAATAACGTGGATCTTAAATTCACTATTGAGGTGGGAGATCGTACTCTCAATTTCCTAGATCTGAACATTTTTATTACAGATACCAATTTTTGCACCAAAACTTTTTTTAAGCCGACCGATAAAAATTCTTACATTAATTATAACAGCTGCCACCATAAGAAGTGGCTCAATAATATTCCAAAAAATCAGTTTGGACGAATTCGTCGTAATTGTACAAAAATGTCAGACTTTATTGATCAAAGTAAAGAGCTCTCTCAAAAATTCCTTCATAAACAATATCCCAAACCTCTAGTCGAGAAAAGTCTAGAAGAAATAAAAAGCATAGATAGACCAAATTTACTTCAGCGTAAACCAAGGTCCCAAAAAAATCAAACCAAATGGGAATTTGCTTTTTTGACTAAATTTAACGGGAGAAGTAGGGATATTGAAAAAGCCCTCTCTAGATGTTGGCCGGTCCTTCAGAACGACCAGGTTCTATCTAAATATTTACCAGCATTTCCTCGCGTTATATATAGAAAAGCCAATTCAGTTAAAAATTCTTTGGCCCCGAGCTGTTTACCTTTGGAAATTAATAAGGAATTCAACTCCCAGCCTTTGCTCAACAAACCTAAAGGCTTTTTTAAATGTAAGATGTGCTCAATGTGTAGAGACCTTAAAGTCAAAGTTGATCAATTTAAAAGTACACGTACTGGAAAAGAATACTATATCAAGGAGTTTATCAACTGTAATACTACTAACGTAATATATCTCCTTCAATGTGGATGCGGGGCCCAATATATTGGGAAAACGAAGCGTAAGCTGAAAGAACGCATTTACGAACATTTCTATAATATTAGAAAATGTAGTGACAAACATAGTGTACCCCGACACTGTTGTAAGTGCCCACTTTTTAGCTTCGCTACATTTAGTTGGTTGGGGATTGAAAAGGTTAAATTGAATTGGAGGGGAGGTGATGGAGCTAAGGCTCTATCCCAAGCAGAAACCAAATGGATATTCTACATGGATACCCTGAAGCCGCCAGGCCTCAATGTGGATATCGACCTCCTATCCTGTTTGTGAACTATTTTGTGTGTTTTTAGACCATTTTCCTCCTTTTCCTATATATTACTGCCTGTCGTCCTTTTTAATGGTATATGGGCATTTCATATATATATATATTTATTTTTTTATGGTATCTTAATGTTTGGAAAGGGATTTCATCCCATCCCTTTTTATTATGGTTTGCTGTTTCTGTTTTTCTGTTTTCAGGTTCATCCCTCGCCTTTTTGCATCTAATATAGGTGTTTGCCCTCTTTGCTATAATGTTGGGGCTTAGTTTCTGCCCTCAAGTAAGATGGATGTCCGAGGGGGGTGACGTCATTTCCGGAGCGCTCTGTGGAGGCTGCCGGCGACGCTGACATCCCCCGGACTCCACAGGTGGTCTCTATCCTCCTCGTTTCAAAATCAAGGAGGATCTATAAGAGGTTTTGTTTTGTGATACACAGATCAGCTCATGAGTAAGTCCTAGGGACGAAACATGTCGAGCTGATCTGCGTTTTACATTGTTTGTGTCTACTGTCTGCCGCCTTGCTGTCCATCGTTTGAAGAGGAGCCTGAATTTCCGGTTGTTTGATCCGGGTGGTCCGCAAGAACTTTTTGCCTAACTATACTGGACTACAACATCGGCTTCCTTGGAGTCTACCCTGGCCAGGAGTCTCCATCCTGTGGACATAATGCATCCCGGTGGCGGTGACTATAAGGATGTTTTAACCCTTTCGCTGCTGAGGCTTTTCCCGCCCCTGTGCTGAGGTCATTTTTACCGGTTTTGCTCATGTTTAAACGTGTTTTGAAGCTTATTTTAGTATACTACCCAGACATATTATATATCGTTCTTTCCGTCAGACTCGGTAGATTCATAACATGTCATTATTATATGTATACGTCATGACCTGTCTGTATATTATAACAAAAAATGCAATAAAATATGTATTTTCAATAATTTACAACGTGTAAAGTGTTTTTTTCACATTTTAACATGCGAGCAATTGCGGTTATATTTTGTATGGGGTGCGCTTGTTAAAAAAATTAGAGATGGGGTCTCGTTACATTTTTTTTGGGGGAAAATTACGCGATTTTTAACAAACGCACCGCATACAAAAATCGTTAGTGCAGCATCATTGTTCACATTATAATTGAAATGAGAACAATATTGCTGCATTAACGAACCAAAAAAAAGAAAAAAAAATGTTTATTTTTTTTTTATAATTTTTTTTTAAATATATTTTTATTTTTAATTTTAATTTAAATTTTTTTAAAAACTTTTTTCACTTTCGTGTTTGGTATCGTTGGAACGGCCATGCTCTGGCCGATCCAACCATACCAAACATTAACCCCTAACTGCCACGGATCGGGAGATAGGGAGTTCATTGGAACTCCCTATCTCCACCGTTGGTGGCAGTTAGGGGTTAACTCTAGGACTGGCGTCATCGTGCTATGCACGATGACGCCAGTCCTCAGGGGGAGTTCCCGGAGGCTTGGCCGACATCCAAGATGTCGGCCAGCTCCGGGAAAGGATCGCGAACCGGCGCTTTTCAGCGCCGATTCGCGATCCAGCTCCCCAGGGGTTAATGCCAGGCACCATTTGGAAGGGCAGGCTGTGCCCTTCCAAATGGTGCCTGGGTTAACCCCCGCAACGCCGCCGATCGGGAGGGAGAGAGGTCCAAAGGACCTCCCCCCCTCCCTTTCAGGCGCCTCCTCCGCACATGCGGGGGGGGGGCGCCTGAATTAGGTGTCATCGCGCTGCCGCGATGACACCTAATTCCAGCGGCTGCGGTTCCGGATGCCGGGCTGACATCGAGGATGTCAGCCCGCACCGGGGGGGCCAGCGATCGGCCGGAACCCGGCCGAACGCTGACCCCAATGGGAGGATGCGCTCAGCGCGTCCTCCGCATACAGCAGTAATGCGGAGGACGCGCTCAGCGCGTCCTCCGCATTGAAGTGGTTAATATGCCTATATGCACACTAATTTGTGAACGTGTGCCACGTTGTTTGTGAGTGGCTTCCTTGCTTTTTTATACTATTAAATGTTTTACAGTATTATGCTATGAGAGTGTATCTATATTTCTAGCTACTGGAATCCACTCTTCATCTGGCTGTGTCATCAAAGCCATCGACCATTTTTTAAAGGTTGTATTCACCTTATTGCAGTTCTTTTTGATTTTTGTTAAATAGAATCTGTGCTGGAACAGCTATGACAGGGAGGGGTGCTTGCCTGGAGGGTGTAGTCAGCCCCTGTCAAGACCTATCATCAATGGAATTCATTGACCCTGTGACAGGCCTAAGCAAGATATAGGCATATTTTGTGAGCTAAATTCCCATAATACATCATCCAAGCATTGGTGGTTTCAAATCTGTTTAAATCTTTAAACTGTGTGAGCTTTGTGTGTATGTGTATAACTGCAACTGGTCTTCATCATGCCTAGCTCCTGCTGAAGAGGGTCCAATAAACCCGAAACAGCGCTGTCCAGGAGTGGCTTTGACCAGTTGCATAAACCTGATCTCTACTAAAAACAAAATCCATCTAGTGTGGCATGGCATTGATTGAAGGGTTCTGTGTAAAAACAGACCCAGGATGCAAAAATATGGGAAATTGCAGACATCCTTTGCATGTCTTACCCATAGTTCTGTGCTGCATATGGGGAATGTAGCACATGAGCTCTGTGATACATTTCTTTGAATTGCTGTGATGTGTAAATGGCTTCTGCAATAATAAACAATATATATATATATATATATATATATATATATATACCCAGAGTTCCATGCTGCATATAGAGAATGTAACACATGAGCTCTGTGATGCAGTTCCCTGAATTGCTGTGATGTGTAAACGGCCTCTGCAATAACAAACTTTATAATTTGCAGTGTGGAGGCTTTTAATCAAATTTTTTGCCCTCCTCCCCAACCTAAATAAGTACGGATTTACCCTACGGGCCCAAGCATCCACTGTAACTGGTCATGCCTAGCTCCTGCTGAAGAGGGTCCAATGAACCCGAAACAGCGCTGCCCAGTTGCATAAACCTGATCTTTGCTAAATAAAAAGTTGTTTAGCATGGCATGGCAGTGATTGAAGGGTTCTGTGTGAAAACAGACCCAGGATGTAAAAAAACGGGAAATTGCAAACATCATTTGCATGTATTACCCAGAGTTCCTTGCTGCATATGGGGAATGTAGCACATGAGCTCTGTGATGCAGTTCTTTGAATTGCTGTGATGTGTAAATGGCGTCCGAAAATAATAAACTTTATATATATATATATATATATATTATACCTGGTTCATTAAGGAGGCGAGCACTCCAGGGGGTCTTGTAAAGTAATCTTTTATTGTGACTACAAAAGGATCAACATTTTAGTCCTATTATGGACTTTTCTCAAGAGTGTTGAGTCCATTATAGGACTGAAAGATTGATTCTTTTGTAGGTAGAATAAAAGATTAATTCACAAGACTCCCTGGAGTATGCGCCTTATTTGTTAACTATTACTTCTCGGCAGCTGTTTGCACCAGAGAACTGAAAATACTTTAGTTGCGTGTGTGTATACTGTATATACAAAGAGATATACAAAATAAATATATTACTTTATATTTTCTAAATATAAGTATTGAGTATTGGTAAATAGAAGTTAAATGCTTGTAAGTTTTTTCTGTCCATTTTCCTCATTTTTTTCTATCACGTTCAATTCAGGAGATTTAATTTTTTTTAATTTTAATTTTTTTCCTGTCTATTTCATAGTTAGAATGAAATAAATGGCTGAATTAAAAAAGCTGCGGCTTTTTTATATATCTCTTCATTTCCTCCTGTACTGTAACAAGCTTACACGCTGAATATAAATGGTTAGGCACAGCACGGACTCTTTTAATTTCTTGCTCTCGGTGTAAAATCAGCAGATGGCTCCTAGTCATGGAGGACAGACCTTGCCAGTTTACATGTCATAAAAGCCGCCCTCTTGGACTGGAGGATACAGAGATGCAGAATCTTGTTTTTGAAGACAGATTGATAAAAACATTGAAAACGAAACACACCCCTGATGTTTTGAAGCCATCTGGAAGCTCTTACTAGGGATGAATAGAGAGATTTTTTGTATTTGTTAGGCTGCGGTACATTGGCGATCCATTTTAAATGTTTATAGTACAACAAAATCACATTTATTTGAAAGATTACAGTCTTTTGCTTTCCTATTGATTTAGCAACCGTCTTTTTTTTTTTTTTTTTTTGATGAACATTCATATAAAAATATTTATTTTATGGTATTGAAAGGCAACGTAATGTTTCGCAGCTGTTTTGCTTAAATAAAATCTGTGCTGAGAAATAAGAAAGAATATTTTTAAATAGATGGAATATATGGAGAATTAATCCCAGAAGCAGTAAATAGGAAACCTCGTTAAGTCGCAAGGCTACCGCCTAACGTTACCTTAACTGGGATTTTAAATGAGATATAAAGCTCAAATTAAAATGAATATTTATATGGTGAGAAAAATGCAACAATGTTATTTTATGTATATTTTTAGACTCCATAGAGAAATCAATGAATGCACGGAAAATACTTTAACGTGTTTATTCACCCTATACAGGGGTCAAGTCCTAAGAAAAGAAGTACAGGAACTCACATTTCCCCAAACGTTCAGCCCCCAATTTATTGCTCCCCAAGCCCATTTCAGCCCCACCAGTTAATTTCTCCCCAGCACAGTCTATTTCAACCCCCACCAGTTAATTTCTCCCCCAGCCCTGTCCATTTCAGCCTTATCATTTAATTTCTCCCCCAGCCCATTTCAGCCCCACCAGTTAATTTCTCCCCAGCCCAGTCCATTTCAGCCCCCAACCAGTTAATTTCTCCCCCAGCACAGTCTATTTCAACCCCCACCAGTTAATTTCTCCCACAGCCCTGTCCATTTCAGCCCTTATCATTTAATTTCTCCCCCCAGCCCATTTCAGCCCCACCAGTTAATTTCTCCCCAGCCCAGTCCATTTCAGCCCCCAACCAGTTAATTTTGCCCCCAGCACAGTCTATTTCAACCCCCAGCACAGTCTATTTCAACCCCCACCAGTTAATTTCTCCCCCAGCCCTGTCCATTTCAGCCCTTATCATTTAATTTCTCCCCAGCTCATTTCTGCCCCCAACCAGTTAATTTCTCTCCAGCCCAGTCCATTTCAGCCCCCAGTTAATTTCTCCCCAGCCCATTTCAGCCCCCAACCAGTTAATTTCTCTCCAGCCCAATCCATTTCAGCCCCCAGTTAATTTTTCCCCCAGTTCCCAGGCCCATTTCAGACCCCACCAGTCACCTTCTCACCCAGCACCATAAATTTCAGCCCCCAGATAATTTCTCCCCATCCCTGTCCATTTCAGCCCACAGTTAATAATTTCTACCCCCAGCAGAGTCCATTTCAATCCCACCAGTTAATTTCTCCACCCTGGTTAGCTTCTTACCCAGCACACACACACCACACACACGTTATATACTTTCCATAACTTAGGTGGAATCCTTGGCTGGGTCCTGGCTGGTCTCTCTCCACTCCCCCTCCCTGCACGTGCTGGACACAGAGCAGGAAAGGCTCTGCTTTGTGCTGCTGTGGGGGAGGGGAGATAGGCAGGGCCAACATGTCCCCATGTGAGATGCTGGGCTGGCAGCCTCCGTCTTATCTCTCCTCTTCCCCGCAGCAAAGCCTTTTACTTCAGGTGCAGTGTGGGAGTTTGATCCCACACACTGACAATCAAATGGGAGCCTATGTGCTGGCATCCGGCACAGCAGGAATGGCATTCACACTGGCGGAGTAGTCCAGGAACACCGTTCTTGTGTGTTTCCCCTGCACTCGGCCCCTGACTGTATACACTGATTAATGCCGAACTGGATATCATTGTCAGGTTAGGTTCCCTTGTATAGGTAACATATTATCTAAGAGATAGATTAAATTCGACCCAAGAACAGAAATTTGGACCAATTTTCAAAAAAAATTCTGTTTGGGAGATTTGTTTGCATGTTTACTGGCATTTAATACATGTATACCCTGATATCAGACCCCAGATACCTGTATGCCCAGAGACCCCAGATACATGTATGCCCAGAGACCAGGGCAGGCCCAAGACACCGTGCTGCCTGGATCCAAGGATGAAATGCTGCCTCCCCCCCAAAAAAACAACCAAACATGTGCCGGGTATAAGCATATCACAGAACTCCACAGTAATAAAACTCACAGTAATGTGTGGTGTGCATGAACAGATCAGAGCTCCACAGCAATACAACTCAGCAATGTGTGTATATAAGTAATGTGTTGTTTGCCTAATTGAGGCCAAAAATGCTGTCCCTTGCAAAGTGCTACCTAAAGCTATGGCTCCATCTGGCCCCGTGGACAGGCCGGCCCTGCCAGAGACCCCAGATACATGTATACCCAGAGATGCCAGATACATGTATACCCAGAGACCCCAGCTACATGTATACCCTGATATCAGACCCCAGATACATGTTTACACAGAGAGACATCTGGCCCACCCACATGCACCTTTAATGCCGCACTCACTCTCCCACTCCTGGTTGGCCACTCACGGGGCACAGATTATATTCCATTATGGGTCAATGGGCAGCTCACAGGGCACAGAATATATCCCAGCATGGGTTAATTGCCAGCTCACAGGGCACAGATTATATCCCAGCATGGGTTAATGGTAACTCACATGGCACAGATTATATCCCAGCATGGGTTAATGGTAACTCACATGGCACAGATTATATCCCAGCATGGGTTAATGGTAACTCACATGGCACAGATTATATCCCAGCATGGGTTATTGGTAACTCACATGGCACAGATTATATCCCAGCATGGGTTAATGGTAACTCACATGGCACAGATTATATCCCAGCATGGGTTAATGGTAACTCACATGGCACAGATTATATCCCAGCATGGGTTAATGGTAACTCACATGGCACAGATTATATCCCAGCATGGGTGTACTCTTCTGCTGTTAAAATTAAGAACTGTTGGACCCTGATCTTTTAGTCATTGTACTGTTTACATTGTAACACATTGTAGGGCAGAACCAGCAGAAGCCACTCACTCACTCTAGGATCAGACTACACGTGCAGTTAATGCTTCATAGACTGAACTGTTACAAACGGATCATTCAGCCTGATGAACTGAATCCGAATCACTCAATGCAGTGAAAACGATCTGGATCAAAAGAACGATTCGTTCAAGGGTCGGCCATCACTACTTCTAGTGGAGAGCCAAGGAACTGCAGCAGTGCAGTGAATAAATTATCTTCATTTAAATTCCGGGGACATAATTTGTCCGGGGGGTGGTCTCTTCAATCTGTGGACTGTCCCCGGAAATCGGACGAATGGTCACCCTATACCACAGTCAACACAAAAGGTTGATTTACAGGGCATAGAAAAGGAGATATCCCTGCTCGAAGAGGACTCTTCCGTCCCAACGCAGGTCAGAACTATCCCTCTGCCCCTGATACCACCTACAGACTCAGTAGCTGTTAGGAAAGGGTGGTGCAGGAGCAGTCAAAGCGCCATTAAAGAAGTGCTCACGGGGGTAGTTTCCCTCAGATATCTTGAAGGGTGGAGGAAAACCTAAGACGAGAGTCAAACAGCCATACTGTGTGAGTTAGTAGTTCTGATAAACGACGTCTCAATCCCCCGTAATATTCCATAAATTATAAAATTAGAAATTGCTGAACCCGATGGCTGATGAATAATTTTGCTAAGGAAACTAGAAAATCTGTCTTTTTTATAGTAATATTCTTATTCTTTAAATTTGCAAATTTAGCAGCACTGATACACTTTTTTTTTATTTTATATATCTTTTAAAAATGTCTTTAGTGACAGTTTTCTTCTATTTTATTATCTGCTTCCTTCTATTTTATTATCTATTTTATTTTATTTCTAATCTTGCCGAGTATACTGTGTCCTTTAACGGTAGGTGCTAATTATCTGCTTCTGTGTTGTGTATAAAAAATATACTAAGTAATTATCAAAGGTTTAGATTCCAAGAAAAAGTTATTTAACACCAAGGCTTACATGTTTCTCCCCAATGAATAGGTTAGAGCAATGTGTGACTATTTCAGAAAATGAATTTTCCCTACATGATTCTCAGCGCCGGGTTGTAATGGGCTGTGTCTGAGAAGTATTAAAGATTTCTCATTATGGGAGAAATATCTGTAATGACTGCAAAAGATTGAAAATCGCTTTTTTTTAAAAAAATAAAAAATGTTTTTAAATCCAAAAGGATTAAATTTAGCACAATCAACTTTATGCAATTATAATCAGAAAAGTGATCATGCCATGGGGAAATTAGCTGGTAATATATTCATGTGACAAATACATACGCCGGATATTGCAAACGCGCACAGTCAAATTTATTATCTAGGTCAAGAAAAATGTTTACTTTTTTCCTCCCTAAATATAAACTTAAGGTACCTAATACCCTCCAGCTGTCAACCAATATGCCACTGCTGCAGCTAAACCAAAACTGAAAAAGCTGTAATATTTTGGGGAATTTTATAGTAGGCTCTGTTTTTTTTCAAGAGGTAAGAATAATGTCAAGCAACCCATCAATCACTGGTCCCTTTTCCCTCTTCAGATCTGTTGGTTGTGAAAGAATTCATAAAATATTGAGTAAAACTGAGTTAGTTCTAATAATAAGTGTCTTCGAATTATCAAACTTTATTGAGCTCTTTATTTAGCCTTTCCAGGTATTGTTAACCAATATATAACATGATAGTAATCTGCAGATTATTATTATACGCTACTTATGTAGCGCCAACATATTCTGCAGCGCTGAATAATGGGTAAAATATAGACAGCGCAACAATACATTATATGAATTGTTTATAAAAATATAAGTCTGATCTATACATGCTTGCTGCTTGTCTTATGCTTACTCTATACCCTCTATTACCTTCCACTGTTTTATGCTTACTCTATACTAGGAATGCACCGATACTGTTTTTTCAAGACTGAATACAAGTACCGATACTTTTTTAGGTACTCGCCGATACCGAGTACTGATACTTTTATTTAAAGTCATGTGACCACTTTCGAATAAATAATTTAGGATTTTGCTGAAAGCCTTGTCCAGTTAATATTGAAATGTATGGCCAGACACCCCATTTACCCACTGCACACCCTGACCACACACATATAACACATCTCATCTCAGATATATGTATACCCACTCAGACCTCATACATTTATAACCCGCTCAGACCTCATATACTGAATGTATACCCTCTCAGACCTCATATATGTATACCCACACAGACCCCAGACACATATATACCTACTCAGACCTCATATACTGTATGTATATCTACCCAGACCTCATATATGATTACCCACTCAGACATCATATAGGTATATAGTCACTCAGTCCATATATGTACCAGCTCAGACCTCATATATGTATACCCACTTAGATACATGTATACTCACAGACGTCAGATAGATATACCCACAGACCTCAGACAGACGCCAGGGAAGCTGTCAGAATGCATTCAACCAGCGTTCCCCCTCCTGCTGGCCATGATCCACCGAGCGGCCGCCGGGCTGTAACCAGTGGCGTCACTAGGGTTGGTGTCACCCGGTGCGGTAACTTATGGTGTCACCCCCCCCGAGTTTTACGGATTTTTTTTAACTACTCTTACTCCTAAATCAGTACTCCCAAATAACACTGAATGCTCATACACACAGCACACATTACTGTGAGGTTTATTGCTGCGGAGCTCTCTCATATGCTCACACAACTTTTTGCCAACTGCCAGCAAGTACGATGCCTGTTCGAAGGCAGTGAAAGCACACATGGATATATATTGCCCCCAGCAGCTCTGGATATATTGCCCCCAGCAGCTCATCCATGGATATATATTGCCCCCAGCTCACATATGGATATATTGACCCAGTTCACAATTATATATTGCCCCCAGCAGCTCACCCATGGATATATATTGCCCCAGCTCACATATGGATATATTGCGCCTCAGCTCACATATGGATATATTGCGCCTCAGCTCACATATGGATATATTGCGCCTCAGCTCACATATGGATATATTGCGCCTCAGCTCACACATGGATATATTGCCCCAGACCAGCTCACACATGGATATTGCCCCAACTTTCATGGATATTCCCCAAACACACATGGATACTGCCCCAAGCACACATGGATACTGCCCCCAGCACACATGGATAATGCCCCAGCTCACATGGATATGCCCCAGCAGCTCACATGGATATTGCCCCAGCTCCTCTCATGGATTTTGCCCCAGCTCCTCTCATGGATATTGCCCCAGCTCCTCTCATGGATTTTGCCCCAGCTCCTCTCATGGATATTGCCCTAGCTCCTCTCAAGAATTTTGCCCCAGCTCCTCTCATGGATATACTGCCCCAGCTGCTCTCATGGATAATGCCCCAACTCCTCTCATGGATTTTGCCCCAGCGCCTCTCATTGATATTGCCCCAGCTCATGGATAATGCCCCAGCACATGGATAATGCCCCAGCTCATGGATACTGCCCCAGCTCATGGATACTGCCCCAGCTCATGGATACTGCCCCAACTCATGGATATGCCCCAGCAGCTAATGGATCATATACCCCAGCAGCTCATGGATATGCCCCAGCTCATGGATATGCCCCAGATCATGGATTTGCCCCAGCTCATGGATTTGCCCCCCAGCTCATGGATACTGCCCCAGCTCATGGATACTGCCCCAGCTCATGGATCTGCCCCAGCTCATGGATACTGCCCCCAGCTCATGAATACTGCCCCCAGCTCATGGATATGCCCCAGCTCATGGATACTGCCCCCAGATCATGGATATGCCCCAGCTCATGGATACTGCCCCAGCTCATGGATTTTCCCCAGCTCATGGATACTGCTCACAGCTCATGGATTTGACCCAGCTCATGGATATGCCCCAGCTCATGGATATGCCCCAGCTCATGGATTTGCCCCAGCTCATGGATATGCCCAGCTCAAACATGGATTTGCCCCAGCTCACGGATATGCCCCAGCTCAAACATGGATTTGCCCCAGCTCATGGATATGCCCCAGCAGCTCATGGATATGCCCCAGCTCATGGATATGCCCCAGATCATGGATTTGCCCCCCAGCTCATGGATTTGCCCCAGCTCATGGATTTGCCCCAGCTCATGGATACTGCCCCCAGCTCATGGATACTGCCCCCAGCTCATGGATATGCCCCAGCACATGGATTTGCCCCAGCTCATGGATACTGCCCCCAGATCATGGATATGCCCCAGCTCATGGATACTGCCCCAGCTCATGGATACTGCCCCAGCTCATGGATACTGCCCCAGCTCATGGATACTGCTCCCAGCTCATGGATATGCCCCAGCTCATGGATACTGCCAGCTCATGGATATGCCCCAGCTCATGGATACTGCCCCAGCACATGGATTTGACCCAGCTCATGGATTTGACCCAGCTCATGGATATGCCCCTGCTCATGGATATGCCCTAGCTCATGGATATGCCCCAGCTCATGGATATGCCCCAGCTCATGGATATGCCCAGCTCAAACATGGATTTGCCCCAGCTCACGGATGTGCCCCAGCTCAAACATGGATTTGGCCCAGCTCATGGATTTGCCCTAGCGCATGGATATGCCCCAGCTCATGGATATGCCCCAGCTCATGGATATGCCCAGCTCAAACATGGATTTGCCCCAGCTCACGGATGTGCCCCAGCTCAAACATGGATTTGCCCCAGCTCATGGATATGCCCTAGCTCATGGATATGCCCCAGCTCATGGATATGCCCCAGCTCATGGATACTGGCCCAGCTCATGGATATGCCCCAGCTCATGGATATGCCCCCAGCTCATGGATATGCCCCCAGCTCACCTCCTCCTGGCCGTGTGTTCGCTCTCTCTGAGCGTCCGGCGGCACGCAGCTTGGGCGCTCGCCTGGGGGAGCCATGTGACCAGCCGCGATTGGCTGGTGACGTGTTTCCTCCAGGCGAGCGCCGAAGCTGCATGCTTCGGACGCTCGCAGGGAGCGAATATGCGGCGGACGGTGAGACACCCACCCTTAGGGTGACGGTGTCACCCTAAGGGCGGGTGTCACCTGGTGCGGGCCGCACCCCCTGCCCCCACGTTACGACGCCACTGGCTGTAACACCCTCTAGCGAGATCTCCCGCAAGATCATGGCTGGAGGCTGCGTCACAGCCTTCACAGTCCGACGTCTGCTCAGTAACACAGCCAGCCAGAGGGGAACTCTGGCTGAATGCTTTTAATGCATTCGAACCGCTGCCCCAGCCCCTCGGATACCAGCAAGCCAGCCCAATGCTGGCTTCTGGGTATAGGGGCAGTAAGGGGCATTTGCACAACTACAAAGTACTCGTACAAATGGTTTTAAGCCTGCCTGCCGTGTCAAGGCACCTCCAGTAAGGCGAGTCCTGCCTAATGAAGCCAAAGGTTGCTTTCTAGCAACTCACATATGCTCATGCTGCTTCTCAGTGATGAGATAGACTGGAGGTGCTTTGACGCGGCCGGCGGGCTTAAAACTTCAATGGCCATTCAAGTAAACAAAAACCTATAATTGTGTTTTGCTTCACACTGTGTATAGGGATAAGCGCAGATGACACTTTTTTTCTTGTTATGGTTTGTACATGTTGCTGGGCTGGATACATCTGGTAGTTGCAGACGCCCCGGTGGGGATCAGGCGCGACACAATTTTTTCTGTATTATGCATATTTGTTGTATTTCCAGCCAGGTCATCTTTGCAGCTATTCCCTTCCGTGGTTTTGTTTTTTGATCTCATGGTGGATTTTTTTCTGGGAGGGTATAAATGAAGGCCCACCAGTCTTCCTTATGACTGAGGAGCAGCATGCATGAGCATATGTGGTTTGCTAGAAAGTCGCCTTTGGCTTCATTGGGCAGGACTCGCCTTACTGGAGATTGCCTTGACGCAGCAGGTGGGCTAAAACTTCAAAGGCAATTCAAGTAAACAAAAACCTCTAATTGTGTTTTGTTTCACACGGTGTTATAGGAATTATCGCACATGACACTTTTTTCTTGTTCCATTTTTTAATCTATTTTTAATAGAGTATCCCTTTAGGCTAGGGTCAGATGAGCGCAGTGTTCACGTCTGTGTTGCTGCACATAAGTACGTCCTTGATAGCATACAATTGTGTTAAATGGAGCCCCACACACGAAGTACGTCTGCACCGAAGTGGGGACACATGCAGGAAACGGACACAGGTTAGGCAAGAACGTAATACTGCTAGAACGGACGTGCGGAGTGCGCCACGTCCGCATAGCTTTGTGTGCAAGTGATGGAACGTGGTCAGACGGACTGCATTTATACGTCCAGCATTTTTGACGGACAAAATGTTTTTTCATTTTAATTTATTTTCCCTCCTACATCCGTCACAAATAACGTCAGTCACAAAAAGACTGTGTGGCCACTACTGCGTCTTCCGTCAAAAAGTGCGTCCGTACTGCACGGGCGCACAGTCCGTAGAAAACGCGCTCGTTTGACCCTAGCCTTAATAAATCCAAATGCACCATGATGTTATCAACCTGCCTGGAACAGAAGAAGTTACACTATTCCGCGTTCGATGAAAATACATCTGCAAGAAATCAATACTCAGCCTCCTGAATAAACTTTCTGAAGTCCTCAACACATTTTCACTCTTTCACTTTTACAGATAAACAACTAGATCAAGTTAAAGAACAGGGTACGAGGAATTGCTACAAATTGCTCTTTTTTTGAATGCACTTAGGACTTTATTGACCAAATCATACCTCAAATCAGCTTTCTTACACCTAAAGTATAAGTCTGTTAAATTATAGGTTAAATCAATGGAGAACATTTTTATTGATCTCCGTCTGCCAATGGGAGCCTCAATTTCCTACTCTTAGTTCAAACTCTGCCACTTTTGTGTGGATTTTGTGTTCTGTCACAGAATGTAGAGCAACATTTCACTCTGTAAACAGTTTCTTTAAAGAGAATGTGGGTAGTGAATGATGACATGTGGTATATATATATCTCATTAATTTATGTATGTCGGAGACTTGCTGTGAACTTTTTCTAATGAAAAACATGTCCTAGCGAGATAAAGTAAAGTATAGTTATATTACACCTTTATGATTTAAGGTTAAGACTCAAAGTACGGAATGGTGGAAATATGGTTTGAGACAGCTGCTGTGCATTCTTGAGAGCTTGGCTGTCGTTTGACACATATTGTTCATCGGTGCAGTGTTTTCAAGGAGACTGGCAGCCGTTACATGTTGAGTGAAAGTTCCGTCTCCTTTTTTTCAGACAATTAAGCCTGTTCGCAAACGATAACACTGGTAGGATATTTGTACAGAGTGAAGAAGCAAGCGTCTGTAATTTCCTAAATTGCAAAGTAATTTCTAGTTAGTTTGTTGAAGTTTGTGCGTTTAATCAGGAATCGCACCTACGTGTAGAGGTCCACGTGTAAGGCTAAAAAACTAATGAAATGATGATTCTAACCTATAGTTTTTTCAACAAAAGTTTGTTTATTCAGCATTTCTCAACATAATCGCTTCCAGTCTCCACGCATTTTTTCAGGTGTTGCAGCCAGTTCTCAAAACACCCCCTAAAATCCTCTTTAGTTAACGTTGCTTGGCAGTGACCGTTTCCTTCAAGTTGGCAGACTTCCCATCTACCGGAAGTGTTAATGGTGAATTGCCAGTGAAATACGGTGCCTGTTTGGCGGCATTGAAATCCCCATAGAGAAACAATGGTTAATCTACTCAGAGAACACCGAACAGCACCAAAATGTCAGTGGAATGACCTGATGTTCGGTGATTTCATTCAGCAGGTTTATTCAGGCGAATTCCATAGGTTTCAATGTATAAATATTCCTGGTTTTATTAAATATCTATTAAACCATTTATTATCTTAATCGGAAGCAGAAAGTCTCTTTATTTATTTATTTTCTTGGAATTTTTATAGGCATTTTTTCGGCTAAATTTTTTTTTTTTAAATAGTCTTTTTTTTCTGTAATATACCTTTTTGTTGTTATTCATAGGACCTTATATATTCCAGGTATTTTAGTGCAGTAGTTTGCTTGCAAACAGCTTTTCAAAGCCGCAGTATTCTGTTGTTTTTTTTTACCCTGTTTGTTGGTTTGGCGTCTTTTTCCTGCAGCTGTGTTCGGCAGGTTGACGGCTTTTTTCAGAAGCGGTTGGCGGGTTTGCGGCGTATCGTTGCGTGCATTCGGCTTTTTTTTGGCGGCTTTTTGAGGTCACTACGATTTTTACAGTTTTGGGCAGTTTTTTGGATGAAGGCTGGCAGCCTTTCAATGCACTTCGGGGAACCCTGCAGTGAATTCTGAATTCACCACAGGGTCGGGGGAATTTGATTCCCCAAAATGCAGGCGAACGAAAGAGCACCAATTTAAAAGCTTATGTTAAAACACACACATATAAGTAAAATATAAAAAGTGAATTTTAAAAAATGTACACCTTATTAGCACTATTTTTTTCTTATCGATTGTGTCTGTATAGTTGAGCTCTCAATTAAAATGATTTATCTGATCGTATTTATTTGAAATATGTAGCATAAGGTGTACAACGTTAATACTATAATTAGCTTATAAACTACTCAAAGCCATAGAGACAGTAAAACTTTATGTTGGATTAAAAACTATAATCAATGTTAAATCACAGATTATATTTTGTGAAATTCTAAATTCTGTTAATACACATAGCATTGAAACTCTAGACCAGAGCTTTCCAAAGGGTGTGCCGCAACACATTTAGAGTGTCGGCGGCAGGCTTCCGGTGTGTCGCGCTCGGAACAGGGCCTGACTGGCCTACTGGGATACAGGGAAAAATGTTGGCAGGCTACTTCATTTTTGGGTCGGCTGTGTTTTTTTTCAGGCCGAAGGACTGCACTGCACTTTGGCATACCTAGGCCTGGACACTGGGGAAGCAGAAACTCTAAGATGAGGGCCGGTCAGCCCTCTCTGATGTCAGAGATTTGGCGCACGTATGTCTGCTGCCCATGACCCATCCTGGCGGAGCCATCTCCAACTCTCAGATTCCCTCGCTGCTCTACTACTGAATTCTGATGTCTGGATATACATGTATCTGGGGTCTGATGTCTGGATATACAGGTATCTGGGGTACAATGTTTGGATATACATGTATCTGGGATCTGATGTCTGGATATACATGTATCTGGGATCTAATGTCTGGATATACAGGTATCTGGGATCTAATGTCTGGATATACATGTATCTGGAGTCTGATGTCTGGATATACATGTATCTGGGACCTGATGTCCGGCTATACTTGTATCTGAGGTCTCTGTCTCGGTATACAGTTGTGTTCAAAATTATTCAACCCCCAATGCTGTAAAGGGTTTTAGGGAATTTAGTGTACATTTGTAATTGTATTCAGAATGAAATCCTACAAGGACTTTTTAAAAAACCATATGCAACTAAAATGACATCAATTGGTTTTGTAATACAGTAGTAAATGTTTCTTTTGTGAATTCTTCATTGACACAATTATTCAACCCCTTAAAGACTACCACTCTGAAGAACAGAGGTTCATTCAAGTGTTTTCAATCAGGTATTAAAAACACCTGTGGATGTCACGGAGCAGCAATAAAGCACAATAAGCACCAATTAGGCAGCTTTAAAATGACTGTGATACGCAGCTCCTTCTAGACATTTACTGGTGTGGTTACAAACATGGTGAAGTCAAGAGAATGGTCCAGGAAGACAAGAGAAGAGGTGATTACTCTTCACAGGAAGGGCAATGGCTATAAAAAGATTGCAAAGATGTTAAACATACCAAGAGAGACCATAGGAAGCATCATTCGCAAATTCAAGGCAAAGGGCACTGTTGAAACGCTACCTGGTCGTGGCAGAAAGAAGATGCTGACTTCGACTGCTGTGCGCTACCTGAAGCGTAGAGTGGAGAAAGTCCCCGTGTGACTGCTGAGGAACTGAGAAAAGATTTGTCAGATGTGGGTACTGAAGTTTCAGCTCAGACAATACAGCGCACACTGCGTAATGAAGGCCTCCATGCCAGAACTCCCAGGGGCACCCCCTTGCTGTCTCCAAAGAATAAGAAGAGTCGACTGCAGTATGCCAAACGTCATGTGGACAAACCACAGAAGTTTTGGGATAGTGTTCTGTGGACTGATGAAACAAAATTAGAACTGTTTGGGCCCATGGATCAACACTATGTTTGGAGGAGGAAGAACAAGGCCTATAAAGAAAAGAACACCTTGCCTACTGTGAAGCATGGCGGGGGGTCAATCATGCTTTGGGGCTGTTTTGCTTCTGCAGGTACAGGTAAGCTTCAGCGTGTGCAAGGTACCATGAATGCTCTTCAGTACCAGGAGATATTGGATGACAATGTGATGCAGTCCGTCACAAACCTGAGGCTTGGGAGACGTTGGACCTTTCAACAGGACAATGATCCCAAGCATACCTGCAAGACCACTAGAGCATGGTTGCAGATTAAAGGCTGGAACATTTTGGAGTGGCCATCGCAGTCACCTGACTTAAATCCGATTGAGAACCTCTGGTGGGACTTAAAGAAAGCAGTTGCAGTGTGCAAGCCTAAGAATGTGACTGAACTGGAGGCTTTTGCCCATGACGAATGGGCGAAGATACCCGTAGATCGCTGCAAGACACTTGTGTCAAGCTATGCTTCACGTTTAAAAGCTGTTATAACTGTAAAAGGATGTTGTACTAAGTACTAAGATTGAATGTCACTTGGGGGTTGAATAAAACTGATAATGATGTGAGCACAGAAAAGACATTTGTGGTTATTTCATTATAAATGTTATGTTATATTTGTCTGACCTACACGTGCCTCTTTGATTTAATTGTAAGCAAGATGACTGAATGATCAAAATCAATGTCAAACTGGCCAAAACACTCAATTTCAGTGGGGGTTGAATAATTTTGAACACAACTGTATATGTATCTGGAGTCTGTGTCTGAGTATACATGTGTAGCGCTGGTTTAATTCTGCTGCTGTAATTACTCGTTTCTGGCCACCAGGGGGAGACGAGCGCAATGTAAACCAATACTGGACACTTTGGACTACGTTTTCCAGCATGCTGTGGGGCAGAGACAGGAAGTGGGTGGGGAGAACCAAGACACATCCGCAACCTCGTGTGGAGGAGAGCCAGTGCACGCCAAGGGGTGAACAGAGCAAGACGCACGTGAGACAAGGAGCGATTGTGACCAGGCCGGAGCGCAGGTGCTGCCTTGCGGACGCTGGAGATCGGTTTCAGTGACTTTCCAGAGACCTAGTAATCCACCGCTGAGGGGTTTTACACAGATACAGAGCTGCAGATTGGACCCCGAGTTAGGAGACCGCGATGATCTAATGGGAGTGCAGGCGGTGAACTGAGCATCTTGTGGCAGAGACGGAAAAGCAAGATAAGCGGATCCGGTGGCACAGAGTCCCAGCCAAATCGAGCGGAGAGACGTCCTGGGTCGAGCAGAGTGCAGAGTATCTGGCGGATGGGTGAGAGGCCTTCCAGGCCACAGTACAGTAATAAAGCAAGCTGCAGTTTGTCTAAATCTACAGGGCCCCATCGTGACTAGTCGAAGACACATTGAAATCATTCACTGGCCAGTTGAATCTAGTACCCGGGTACCAACACACGCATACACGCGCACCTTCTTGGGACACAACCTGTACGGGACTCACACTCCGGCAACGAAGGGGTTAAAATTCCTTTTTCTTTTCCGCTGCGCGTTTCTCGCATTACGAATTCCTGTAAATATATATGTATACCGTGCTGCTTTATATATGCCAGTTTATTTGAGACCAGTAAACTATATAACTTATAAAATCCACAACAGTACTGGTGTGTATTTATTCCCTAGTGCGGGGAGACTGACCCGAGGTTAAATTCAGTGGGATACACATGTATCTCCCGTGGAAAAGGTAATCTGTTGGTGGTTCATCAGGCTTTACCTCTTAGTGACTCGCGCTAGCGATGGCATTTTAGCTCACACCAGGTGATAGGGCCCTTCATGTGTACGTTGAACATACATATATTATTCACATAGTCAACCATAACACCACAAAAATATAAGGATTATGGTTTTAACTTGATGCACTTAGTAATCAAATGACCATTACATATTAGAATTGTGTGTGTGGTACTGTATGTGTTTTTAATTAACCCCTTCATTAAAATGATTGCATAAACATGATCACCAGTGGCAGACACAGCAGCTTGAGATTGTGCTAAGATGATCTGGAGCTATGCTTTATCATTGCAAGTGAAATTCGTTTGTTGCAAACAAATTTCATTTGTATTTGGGCTCCAGAACATGCCCCCAAAGTTTTAGCAACATGGGTTTGATGCCAAGGTGCTAACGTTTTTTAAAACCAGCTGGGAAATGTCTCTAATGGATTTTCCCCCAGCTGATCCTGCATGGAGACCTGAACTGCAGTAACTCCATTTGACCAGTAGTTGGTGACATCTACCTGCCAAATAGGTTATCACACTAAGAAATACATTCGGAATATTCCCAAATATTGCTTCCTGTATAATTAACCCTTTCATTGCTGAGGTATTTCACCGCTGTGTGCTGAGCTCATTTTTAACGCTTTCGCTCATCATGTTTAAACGCAATTTGAAGCCACATTTTATTAAATGACCCAGACATATTATATATTGCTCTTCCCGGCAGACTCCGCCGATTCATAATATATCATTTTTATATGTATACGTCATGTCCTGCCTGTATATTATGACAAAAAATGCAATAAAAATTGAATTTTTAATCATCTGCAGTGTGTAAAGTGTTTTTTTCACATTTTATCACATGAGCGTTTGCGGTTATATTTTCTATGGGGTGCGCTTGTACAAAAATTAGAAATGGGGACTTGTTACATTTTTTGGGGGGAATTACGTGATTATTAGCAAACGCACCCCATAGAAAAAAATCATTAGTGCAGCATCATTGTTCACATTATAATTGAAATGTGAACAATATTGCTGCATTAATAAAAACAACACAAAAAAACATGTTTTTCTATTTTATTTTATTTTTTTTAAAATGTATTTATTATTTTTACTATTTTTTTAACTTTTCTACCTAGTCATGTTGGGTATCATCATGTTGGGTATTCGAAAGGCCAAGCTCATGCGTCTCAAATAACACCCTGCATGACCCCCTAGCTGTCACGGTTCTGGAGATATTGGGGTCATATGAATCCCCTATCTGCACCCTTCCTTCCCTTCATTTTCCTTGGGAAATCCCCGGGCAGCCAGGGGTTCCCTGGCCCTCTGACGTCATCACGCTATGCGTGATGACGTCAGGCAGCGAGGGGGGACCCGGGGGTGGAGCCGCCATCAAAGATGGCGGCCCCCACCGGAGCTAGGCCGCACTTCGGCGCCACAAGGCGCTGAAGTGCGACCCGGCGCTTGAGGGGTTAAAGCCAAGCACCGCTTAAAAGGGGAGACTCTCCCCTTTTAAGCAGTGCCTGGCTTTTGGCGCTGCTCCTTCCCGATCGGGAGGGAGAGGGATCCGAACGGATCCCCCCTCCCTTCCAGGCTATCATTGCCGGGGGGTCACCTGGAAATGACGTCATCGCGCGTGGCGCGATGACGTCATTTACATGGGGAGGAGCTTGACTTCAGCATCTGAGGACACTGAAGTCAGAACGCCGCGGGACCCCGGAGAGAGAGGTGAGTATCTCCGCCGGGGGTCCCACACAGCTGATGACGTGTGGGGCACGTCCTCAGCATGTAACGTGCATCAATGAGGACATGTCCCACACGTCTTCAGCAGTGAAGGGGTTAATTAAAAAGGATTTTCCAGAAAAACGCTGGTTTGTTCAGTGTTTTTTTTCCTGGAAAATCCATTGGTCATGAAGGGGTTAAAAATATTCTCTGTCTTGGCCAGATTCATTAGCTCTTCTTGCAAAACACTCTCAATCCAAGGTTTTACTGTACTGTTGTATTGATTGACAGGTGTTTTATCACTTTCTTTTCACATCTATACATTTGATAGCAGTTATGACAGTACAACGCATAGGTATAATATGAATAGGACAATTTTTTTATAAATTATAACTTGATAAATGAGCGAGGTCTTGCAATATGAGCAGTATGTACGCTTTGTCTGCCGAGCGTCACGTCATAACTAGGGATGGGCCGAACACCCCCGTGTTCAGTTCGAACTCGAAAACCCGAACAGCCAAAAAGTTTGAATTCGAACTTGAACGTAATACAAGTCAATGGGGGTTGAACTTCCGAAAATGAAACTGCCCTCCAAGAGGGAATATATGCAAGATATTGGCCATAAAAGGTGTATGGGGGTCCGCGTACTGCCCTGGGGGACAGGAAACAATGGAAAAAGCATTAAAAAAAATGTTTTTAACCCTTTCACTGCTGAGTGCTGAGCCATTTCACCCCTGTGCGCTGAGCTAATTTTTACCGTTTTTGCTCATGTTTAAACGTGATTTGAAGCCATGGGAAATGTTTGACCAACAACGAGTGGGAAATTTATTTATTTATTTATAAAGTATTTTACCAGGAAGGATACATTGAGATTTCTCTCATTTTCAAGTATGTCCTGGGTTTGACCAAAAACGAGTGAGAAATGTTTGACCAACAACGAGTGGGAAATGTTTGACCACCAATGAGTGGGAAATGTTTGACCAACAACGAGTGGAAAATGTTTAACCAACCCACAGGACAGGGTATACCTGAAATAGGCCAGACGTATACAAGGACGCATTCTAACACAAGCCCAAATCGATCAGTGTTAGAGTGGTCAGAGATAGTCAAAACGGTACACAAGGGGTATCTATCGTATAAGCCAAAAATCGATCAGAGTTAGAGTGGTCAAGGACTGGTACACATGGGTGGTTCTAATACAAGCCAGGTAACAACGGAGACTGAAAAATCAACCAAGTAGTGAATCGCCAGCACTGAGAGAAGCAAACTCCATGACACGGCGATGAGCTGGATCATGCTGTCTGTATTTAAACCTGGTAGGCGTGCATCATCATGCCGCGCCCCGCCTCCTGACCAGCCCTGCGAGCTCCGGAAGCCGGCACAACTCCTGGCACCCGGCTTGGCGATGGCGCCGCTAGATGCCGGGGCCCCTCTGAGCCCCAGACGTGAAAGATACGGTCATCCACACCACACATTACTGTGAGTTTTATTGCTGTGGAACTGTGTTATGTCTCTTTTTTGTTTTGGAAGGGGGCGAAAAGCTGTTACGGGTTGAGGAAGTTTACAGGGGGCCCCATCGTGAGGTTCAGTAAGGGACCCCATAACTTCTGATTGCTGCCCTGTATGCATCCGGTACACTGTTCAGTGCACCCAAATATTGGGCCTTTGGTGCCAGCTAGTGCCTTCACACCATAACCCCTCTGAGGTATTGTGGAAGAGTGCAGGGTTGGTCCCTGCAATAAAATATTGAAATGATATGCACCTGTCACATTCAAGTGCAGAAAAAGAGTGTCTTAGTCGGTGGTGCACGACACCGAGAACCTAACCGGGTTATTCAAAGAGATCCGAATTGTGGCCGAAAGGATACCGAACACTGAAATTCAGCATACGGTTACCTTTCCTGGCCATTCGGCTATTCAGAGAGCAACCGATTCAGAGAGAGCCTGCACATATGGTGGAAATCTGGGTGTTAATGTCAGTCTTTGATTAAATATGTAGATTAGGACAACTAGATTTTTTTTTTCTAAAAACTTTATCATTTTTTTTCTGGGGAAAAAATTCACGGTCGAGATAATGTGACAAGCATTGTTGTTTAGGAGTCAAGGTAGAACTCTTATTAAGCTTTTAAGGGTTTTCAGTGTATTATACACTTTAATCTAACATATAAATTCTTTCTAGTTGCTGGGTGTTTTGATTGATTTTTGTTTTTCTTTTTTGCAGACATTTTAGCCTTTCTCAAACCTTCATTATTCTTCAAAAATCTTTCTCCAGGCTGTTAAGTTGCGATACCCTTCCATAGAAAGATTTTGCAATAATATTTGAAGTCTTCTTTATTTATTGATCACATACTTTTGTAGGGCGGTGGGGAAGATTATTTATCACGCAATCTGCCTTTTTTTTTTTAGAGAGAGAGACTTGAGCACAATTTTTGGTATTATTATCTTTGTTATCCTTTATTTATACAGTGCCTCAAATTCTCCAGCGCTTTACAAGATCAGCGTATAAGGGGATGATGCTTTAGAACAGCACACATAAATGGTACAGCTTGATTCAGGGGGACCCTGGTCCCAAGGGAATTGACAATCTATGAGACAATTATTACCCGTATTGTGAAAGAAGCACCTCCATATCATTAGGTGTCTTTCCCAAGGACACTTGCTGGTGAGGTCTTCTGAGTGGGATCAGAGTCTGCATTCAATGGTTGCAGAGCAGCGACATGATGGTGAGGTTGAACCTGGTTCTCCTTGGTTTGAGAGCCCTACTGGCCAACAAGGACCACCCCAAACCATGTGGGCTGCAACAACTCATATCCACCCTGATCATCCAAAGCCCCCATGAATGCAACCTGACAAAATATCAAATAAAGGCCCTAATTAACGATTCCGGGGAAAACTATATCAGAGAATGGAGACATGATATAGCAAACTCCCAGAAACTCACCATTTACCAATCCATACAGAGACAATACAAACTGGCCCCATACCTGGAGCTACTACAAGACCCCAAGGACAGACAGATCCTGAGCCGGTACAGACTGAGCGCCCACAGCCTGGAAATCAAATCAGGGTGGCCTAGACAGACCTACAAGCCCAGGAGAATAGACTGTGCCAGTATTGTGACCACGGGGCCCTAGAAGATGAGGTCTACTTCCTCCTACAGTGCCCCAAGTACTCAGCACTGAGGGAAACTCACTTCCAGAGACTCTCCGCTCTCATCCCGGACTTCACCTCTATAGAAGAGATGAGGAAACTCCACATCATACTGGGAGAAGAGGAGCCGGTGGTGAAAATATCTGCCCAATACGTCACAGAATGTCACAGACTGAAGGGACATGAGAGATCCCGGACTTATAAATCCCCAACACGGACTCGCCCCCATCCTCCTTCACATTATCCCTTACCCTTGATAATGTCCACGGACTTGCCCATTCCGCCCATATATGTCCCACTACGCCCCCCCCTCCACCCCATATAACCTCCCCATATGCTTTGGCAAAGCTAAAATGTATTTGGTCCTGCCAGTAAAGCTTATTTTGATTTGATTTGACTTGCTTCTCCATGGTTGCACGAGGGACGTGTTGGTCAGACATACTGATCGGGATTGGAACTTGCTTCTCCACGGTTGAAGAGCAGAGACATTACCACTAGGCTATGCAGATGATATTGTGTGGTAGGTAAGTTTGTACCGTTAGGTGTCTTGCCCAAGGACACTTACTGGAAGAGGCACTTTGGCTCGGATACGAACCTGGGCATCCATGGTTGTAGAGCACTGATGTTACCTCTACTCTTTTCAGACTGATCCCTGACGAAACTCACTGTACTGGTTCAGAGAACCTAGAAGCCATGAACTCCATAGCAGTCGATAAATTGGTTATCCTGAGTATGGCATAGTGCTGTGCAATCAAAACGTATTCAGACATCGTCCACTTATTTTAGGATGTGAATGTAACCTGCATGCCCATTTTCTTGAAATTCACCTTTACGAATGCAATTAAAAAATGGAAAATCCATATCTAAATCTTGTGACATTTGACATGAAAGTACCTATGCATGATCTGCCACGTCCTGTACAACATGAAGGTTATAGCTTTCATGGTCTGGCAGCCATATTGGTTTAATCACCAGTTGTTCAAAACTCTTTTTTCTCAAGTTCTACATACAGAATCCATCTAAAAATTGCTGTATAAATGCATGATGTCATATAGGTTTGTAAATGTCCAAAGAAAGTGTGTTGGTCGCATTATTCAGGAGCTATAATGGATTGTACAGTGATTTTCAAAGCTCTTCTTCTCAGAAACCATTATCTAGTCCATAATGCTATCAATGTGGCCACTACCGGTTGGTGTCCTTTGAATATTATTATTTTTAGGCCGGGGTCAGACGAGCGTTTCTGAGAGTGGAAGAAACGTCTGTAAGGGTGGACGTTCCTTCCACTCTGACGACCGTCTGGCCACCTCGCTGAGCCTATGGAGGATCACGCTTTGCAGCCCTGTTGAACGTGCGTCGCAGCTTTTCGACAGGGAAGCTTTCAGCATGGCCGCTGTAGCACACGCAATTCGTGTGTGCACTACAGAGTTTGGCCGGCCCTGTCGAAGCATCACAACGCTGTGACGGACGCCAGGAGGCACGTCAGTATGTGTGCACATAGTGCACTCGTCTGACACGGCCCTTAGGGTGGCATTTTATTCAAGTGCCAGTATAAACCAAACTGTTTTCCTAAAACATTTATTTTTTTCTCTCTACTGCCAAAATTTATCTTGGATCAGAGCTTCGATTGACTGCCAGTCTCCTCCATTGCTGCTTTACCTCTTGCCAAGAATTTTTGTACATAGTGCTTTCGCTTTCAATAGAATGGCAACATTTTATTCAACTCCGATCAAGTTATATAATAATTTTGGTTGAAAAAAGTCCAATGTCCATCAAGTTCAACTTTCCACTCATCTTGAAGGCTGCTGTTGATCCAGAAGAAGGCAAAAAAAAACCTATTGGTGCATCCAATTCAACCCAAAAGGGAAAAAAAAAATTGTCAATAATGACAATTATTATGATTTTTCATGATTTTTAAAGGGACACTACCAGTTACATAAACTGTAACCAGATTACAGGCAGTATTACAATGTTGGTGCTAATTTAACCAGAGCTGTTGTAAACTTAAAACCTCCATAGGCTACAATGGCTCTGGGAAGTTTACAACAGCTCTGGTTAAGTTAGCACCAAGTATGTAATATGGCCCTTAATGTGGTGGAGGAGGGAATGTTTAGCTAAGGAGGCCATTGTTCTCTAAACTGAGATAAGAGCAGTCAGCTGAATGAGATAAAACAGGGGGCTTAAAAAACTTCTAATCTACTGCTTGGAAATGTCCTTTGAATACATCCCACACAATACACTGATGTCGGTCAGTACTCGACCCATTCGCTCCATTCTATGGCCAAAGCCACACAGTGAGGAGCAAGTGATGGAAAGATACTGTGTGTGTATGGGGGGGAGAGTTTACAACACAAAGGATCACACAATGGATGCACCCAGTGACACATATAGAATATAATATTTACTAAACTGTAACCAGATTACTTGTGCATTACAAACAAAACCACCTTATAAAACTCATGCTGCTGTATTCTCCTTTGTCTGGAGTAATTGCATTTAAAAAAGAAAAATAAAGTTACGTATTTTATCTCTATGTTTCAGTTTTGGCAATTTTTTTCCCATGATGCAACATTTACCAAAAACTTTGCTTTGTGGCTATTGTTTTATTTAATCTGCACTCTATAGCCTTATCTAAACAATCCATCCTCAACCTCATTAACTGGTACTGTTTCCTAGGCTACCCGAGATAAGAGCTGGCAGCTGAATGAGATATCACAGGGAGCTTAAAAGACTTCTAATCTACCCCCTGGTGATGTCCTTTGAATACAACCCACACAATGTAATAATGTGAGTCGGCGACGGACCAATTCATTCCATTCTATGACCAAAACCACACAGTGAGGAGTAAGTGAGGTAAATATACTGGAGGGGGGGCAGTTTACAACAACAAATATCACACAATGGATGCCCCCAGTGAGGCATATAGAGGAAAATATTTTCTTAACTAAACATACAAGAGAAAAACAACACATGTAAGATTTCAGCAACATCAAATAAACACAATAAGGACATTCAATTTTTTTGGTGGTAGCGGCCCTTTAACTTGTGATTTCTATTTTGGCTTATGAAATAAAATTAAATTGCGATTGGAAAATCTGGAGTAGCCCAATAATGTACTATACTTCTATACTGGGGTGGCGGATCCCTGAAATGGAGCACCCAGATTCTCCCCTGAGCGGAAAGGGGTTCTCTATGGAGGCAGCACGGGTCCATTGAATTCAATGTCACAATTCTGTCATGGCTGCATTCATCTGGCAATGCTAATTTCATTTTTTATGCTTAGACTATGTTTGAGTCACCAAAGCATTTTTTTTTCTTCCATAGTGACACTCATACACATCTATAAATTAAAAATAGAGATAAAATAGGATTGTTGTGTTTGATTCACTCGTAAATCCGCCAGAAATAGCCATCTGTAATTATAAGCGTATTATCGGAATAATCGCATATTCTAAGCTTTAACAGACATGTAAATTGCGTTACTAAAGCAAGATTAAAAATAAAACGTACGGTCCGTATAGAAGCGAAATCTGTAAATTACATCATGCAAAAATAATTTTTTTATTATCTCCTTGTCAACAACTTCTATATTTACCATTACGGCTGAGAACAATGTAATTTATTGGGGCTGTAGAGAAAATCGTAAAATTATTAAGTGACCCGTACGTTGCATTTAAAGGGATATTCTCACAGTGTTCAGCTGCACCCTGAACATGTACTCTCTCCTACAAACCAGGGATTGAGTCCAACCTGGTTTTAGCGGGTCTAGAGGTCTACCGCTTACATTAACTGTAACTAGATTATATATTTATTTATTTATAAAGGATTTTACCAGGAAGGATAAATTGAGTTTTCTCTCATTTTCAAGTACGTCCTGGGTTCAAGACCATTGAATTTCTACAGTAAGTACAGAAATACAAAGTAATAAATGCAAGATAGTAAAAACAAAACACAAGTATACAGATTAACACAGAAAATAAATATGTAGCAAATATACATATTGGAAATAAAACCAAATTATAAAACACATGCTGATGCTTTTTTTCCCCATTGTTTGAATCAATTGCATTTAAAAAGCAAAAATAAAATTTGTGAGTTTTTTTATCTCCTGTTTCAATTTCTGGATTTTTCCATGATGCAACGTGTATCAAAATCTGTGCAAAAGTTTTTCCTTACTGTTCTTGTTTATTTAATCTACAGTTTAATGTGGTGGAGGAGGGAATGTTTACCGGTAGATAAGGCGGTAGGAGGCTATTGTTCTCCAGGCTAACGGAGATAAGAGCTGGCAGCTGAATGAGATATGACAGGGAGTTTAAAAGACTTCTAATCTACCCCCTGGTGATGTCCTTTGAATACATCCCACAAAATACAATTATGTGAGTCAGTGCTCGACCCATAGACTCCAATCTATGGCCAATGTCACTCAATGTGGAGCAAGTGATGGAAAGATACTTTAGTTGGGCAGTTTACAACACAAAAAGATCACACAATGGATGCACCCAGTGACACGTATAGAGTAAAATATATCTTAACTAAACATTTTTTTTTGGTGGTCGCGGCACATTAAAGGGACGTTTTTACAGTGTTCAGTTTCACCCTAAACATGTTCTATCTACTGTCAACAAAGGGGTGAGTCCAGCCTGGTCTTAAAAGTTGGGCATGCCACCTGATTTCAGGCTCTGCTCTGTGCAGGTATGTCGCTGGCTCTCCATGCATCAGCCTCCCGACCTCACCATCCTCTGGCAAAGCAAAGAGCCACTGAAAATACATTCATCATGAGGGGGAAGTATTATTAGAGACAAGTACCTATTAGAATACAGAGACTAAGAGGGGGATCAAGGAAAGGGCTTGGAGGATGCTGGAGAGGAGCAGCTAACTTTGATATATACCCCTGCATGGCCAGAGATCTCATCACACACAGCTTAGATTGAGTTTTATCTGTCATAAACCTGAAGATGTAATGCTGTCCTAACAAATGGTCTGATCATATGTTGTGTGACTGGTGTGAATACAGGTGTGGATATGTGTATATACACTGTCAGGCCTAAAAAGAAGTCACCACCTCCCGTTCAAGCTTATTATGATCTGGGGTGGTTTCAGTTGGTCAGGTTGAGTTGCAACAACGTTACGTGCCCAAAAAATGAGGTCATGTGACTCTCTGAATGAGCAGGTTTTTCCATCAAAGGGTTTTTTCTCCCCTGATGACACACCGGGCATATTCCAAGATGGCAATGCCAGGATTCATTGGGCTTAAACTGTGCAAGAGTGGTTCAGGGAGCACGAGACATCATTTTCACACATGGATTGGCCACCGCACAGTCCAGACCTTAACCCCATTGAGAATCTTTGGGATAATGTGCTGGAGAAGACTTTATGCAGCGCTGCGACTCTCCCATCATCAACACAAGATCTTGGACACAAATTAATGCCACTCTGGCCCGAAACAAATGCTGTGACATTGCATGAGCTTATCCAAACGATGCCACGGAGAATGTGTGCCGGAATCACAGCAAAAGGCGCAAACCACCAACTATTAGAATGTCTGGCTATTTTTGGTCAGGCATTGGTGTATATATATATATATATATATATACAGTATATACAGTTTCAAGAAAAAGTGTGTGAACCCTTTGGGATTATGTGGAGTTTTGCATGAATTGGTCATAAAATGTGCTCTGATCTTCATCTAAGTCACAACAATTTGAAAAACACAGTCTGCTTAAAATAATACAACACAAATATTATATGTTTTCATGCGTTTATTGAACATAATATGTAAACATTCACAGTGCAGGGTGGAAAAAGTATGTGAACCCCTAGCCTAATGACTTCTCCAAGACCTAATTGGAGCCAGGAGTGAGCCAACCTTGAGTCCAATCAGTGTGATATTATTGGATGTGTTGCTGAAAACTGTCCTGCCCTTTAAAAACACACACCAGTTTTGGGTTTACTGGTTTCAAGAAGCACTGCCTGATGTGAACCATGCCTCGCAGAAAAGAGCTCTCAGAAGACCTTAGATCAAGAATTGTTGACTTGCATGAAGCTGGAAAGGGTTACAAAAGTATCTCCAAAAGCCTTGATGTTCATGTGTCCACGGTAAGACAGACTGTCTACAAATGGAGAAAGTTCAGCACTGTTGCTAACCTCCCTAGGCGTGGTTGTCCTGTAAAGATGACTGCAAGAGCACAGCGCAGAATGCTTAATGAGGTAAAGAAGAATCCTAGAGTGTCAGCTAAAGACTTACAGAAATCTCTGGCACATGCTAACATTTTTGTTGACACGTCTACAATAAGGAAAACATTAAACAAGAATGGAGTACATGGGAGGACACCACTGAGGAAGCCATTGCTGTCCAAAAAGAATATTGCAGCACGTTTGAAGTTTGCAAAAGAGCACCTGGATGTTCCACAGCACTACTGGCAAAATATTCTGTGGACAGATGAAACCAAAATTGAGTTGTTAGGAAAAAACACACAACACAGGTTTTGCAGAAATTAAACAATGTGAATAAAGCCCCAGGGCCAGATGGAATTCACCCGCGAGTACTGAGAGAGCTATGTGTTGAAATATGTACACCTCTGTTCTTAATCTTTCAAGATTCTTTTCTTTCAGGAATAGTACCAGAGGATTGGAGAAAAGCTGATGTGGTCCCTATATTTAAGAAAGGTTTAAAATTTGTGCCTGGGAATTATAGACCTGTGAGCTTAACATCTGTGGCTGGGAAAGTATTCGAGGGGTTACTAAGGGATAATATTCAGGAATTTATTGGGAGGTATAATGTAATTGGCAAAAATCAGCATGGTTTCATGAAACACAGATCATGTCAGACTAACCTAATTACGTTCTATGAGGAAGTACGTAGAAGTATAGATCAGGGGGTCACAGTGGATGTGATTTACTTAGATTTTGCCAAAGTTTTTGACACAGTTCCACACAAAAGGTTACTATTTAAATTAAGAAAAATTGGTCTAGATGAAAATACTTGTTCTTGGATAGAAAACTGGCTAAAAGATAGGGTACAGAGAGTGGTCATAAATGGTACATTTTCAAGATGGACACCAGTGGTAAGCGGTGTCCCTCAGGGGTCTGTTATAGGACCAAAACTATTCAATTTATTTATAAATGACCTTGAGATAGGCATTGAAAGCCATGTATCAGTGTTTGAGATGACACAAAACTAGGAAAAGTAATACAATGTGAGCAGGATGTTACTTCGCTGCAGAGGGATTTAGATGGATTGGGGGACTGGGCATTTCAATGGCAGATGAAATTTAATGTAGATAAATGCAAAGTTATGCACTTTGGAGTGAAGAACACACAAGCAACATATACCCTCAATGGTACGGAGTTAGGGAAATCCAAGCAGGAGAAGGATTTGGGAATAATCATAGACTTCAAACTAAGTAACAATGTGCAATGTCAAACAGCAGCCGCCAAGGCCAGCAAAGTATTGGCATGCATTAAAAGGGGAGTTCACTCACGGGATGAAAACATAATTTTGCGTCTGTATAAATCAATGGCCAGGCCGCACCTTGAATATGCTGGGAAATTTTGGGCACCTGTCTTAAAAAAAGATATTATAGCGCTAGAAAAAGTGCAGAGACGGGCAACTAAATTAATAAGGGGAATGGAAGGGTTAAGTTATGAGGAAAGACTAACAAGCTTAAACCTGTTTAGTTTAGAGAAACGGCGCCTTAGAGGGGATCTGATAACCTTATATAAATATATACGGGCCATTATCAACCATCGTCTGATAACCTATTCATTAACAGGTCTATACATAGGACAAGGGATCATCCATTTAGACTGGAAGAAAGAAAATTTAGCTTAAAGCATAGGAAGGGTTATTTTACGGTGAGAACAATAAAGCTGTGGAATTCTCTGCCTGTTGAGGTGGTTGGGTCAGAGTCTGTACAGACTTTTAAAAAACGACTGGATGACTTCCTGCAGGCACAGAATATTAAGGGTTATAATATTTAATATGTGGGTAAAAGGTTCTTGATCCAAGGAGAAATCTGACTGCCATTCTGGGGTCAAGAAGGAATTTTTTCCCAGTATGTTGCATATTTCAGACTGGGTTTTTTGCCTTCTTTTGGATCAACAACAGTAGGTTATGTGGGAGAGGCTGAACCCGATGGACGCATGTCTTTTTTTAGCCTATATAACTATGTAACTATGTAACACTATGTGTGGAGAAAAAAAGGCACAGCACACCAACATCAAAACCTCATCCCCACTGTAAAACATGGTGGAGGGAGCATCACGGTTTGGGGCTGCTTTGCTGCCTCAGGGCCTGGACGGATTGTTGTCATTGATAGAAAAATAAATTCCAGAGTTTATCAAGACATTTTGCAGGAAAACGTAAGACCATCTGTTCGCCAACTGAAGCTCCGCAGAGGATGGGTGATGCAACAGTACAATGACCCAAAGCATACAAGTAATTCAACAAAAGAATGGCTTCAACAAAACAAAATACGCCTTCTGGAGTGGCCCAGTCAGAGTCCTGACCTCAACCCGATTGAAATGCTGTGGCATGACCTTAAGAGAGCGATTCACACCAGACATCCCAAGAATATTGCAACACTGAAACAGTTTTGTGAAGAGGAGTGGTCCAAAATTACTCCAGATCGTTGTGCAGGTCTGATCTGCAACTACAGGAAACGTTTGGTTGAGGTTATTGCTGCCAAAGGAGGGTCAACCAGTTATTAAGTCCAAAGGTTCACATACTTTTTCCACCCTGCACTGTGAATGTTTACATGTTCTGTTCAATAAAAACATGAAAACATATAATGTTTGTGTTGTATTATTTTAAGCAGACTGTGTTTTTCAAATTGTTGTGACTTAGATGAAGATCAAAGCACATTTTATGACCAATTCATGCAAAACTCCACGTAATCCCAAAGGGTTAACATACTTTTTTTTGCAACTGTGTATATATATATATCTTTAAGCCATTTAGTATGGCATGGCAGTGGCAAGGAGGGTTCTGTGTTAAAACTGACCCAGGATGCAAAAAAAGAAATTGCAGACTTTATTTGCATGTCTTACCCAGAGTTCTTTGCTGCATATGGGGAATGTGGCACATGAGCTCTGTAAAGCAGTTCTCTGAATGGCTGGGATGTGTAAATGTCTTTTGCAATTAGAAACTTTATTATATATATATATATAATTATTATCCTATATTTATATAGCGCCACAAATTCCACAGCGCTTTACAATATCAGTGTACAAGCAGTTGATACATTAAAATACCACACATGGATGATGACCAAGGGAATTTACAATCTATGAGATGTACAAGTATTTTATGAGGTAGGTGCATCCATATCGTTAGGTGTCTTGCCCAAGGACACTCGTTGGTGGCGTCTTCTGAGTGGGATCGGGTCATCTTTCCATGATTGTAGAGCAGCGACTTGGTGATTAGGTTGAACCAGCTTCTCGTAAAGTTTAGACTTCTCCAGAGTTGTAGTGGAGGGATGCCCTGAATGGGATTTTGACTTCTCCACGGTCGAAGGGTAGAGATGTTTCCACTGGACTCCACAGCCAATATTGTGTGGTAGGCGAGTATGTACCATTGGGTGTCTTGCCCAAGGACACTTACTGGAGAAGTGCTCTGGCTGGGATCTGAACCTGGGTGTCCACGGTTATAGCGCAGTGATGTTACCTCTACTCCACCCAGCCGGTACATATATATGTAGTTTTATATATTTGTGTGCACATGTGGTGTGTATGGTGTGTATTATCATCAGGCATTTGATTGGTCAATAAAAGAAGGCTTCCCTTATAATATGTGAGGATGTGGTGTGTATATAATGCTTGTGCAAGGGTGATGTACGTTTATTTGTGTGAATGTGTAGCGTAAGTATATATATATGTGTGTGATGTGTACATATACTGACACTCTTGCATTTTTCTTGTATGATTTATGATGTCAAACATTCTACATAAAGATGCCTGGTCTGCACCAAAGGTCAGTCTCTGGTAGACTTGATCTTCACCGAAGAAACACTTTCGCGTAGACATACATGAGTCTGAAAACTAAAAGTTAACTCCGTAAAATAGATATAAACGTTCCTCACTGACAAGTTTAGTTTTGTGAGCTCTTCATTTGAACTTTTCTGCATGCTCTTGTGGTCTGGATTAGGACACGGAGGCCCTTTTGAAGTCTTTGTGCCAGATTGTATCCTTTAGGGTCTTCGGTATTAAGTGCCTCTCCTATGAAGAGGTCGTCTTTGATGTCCACGTACAGCAAAATATTTTTGACATCTAAGTGCTTCACTTGAAATCCCTTTCCAGATGCTACTCTACGGAGTTTGGTACTATATGTGTGTGAATCATGTCTGAAGTATATGTTTCATCATGATCCACTCTAAAATATCTGTAGAGACCCTCCTGCACTCTATGCTTGCGTTGTATCTGTCAAACGTATCGCCTGCATTGCATTTGACTTTGAAAGTCCATTTGCTCCCGTTAGGTTTGCATCCAGGTGGCATCTCTGCGAGGGTCTCTTTTTCAGGCAGACATGCGATCTGATCGCTTCTTCTGATGCATCTCCTTTAATGGAGTTTTCAGTGTCCTCCCAGCGTTACCATTCTATATGTTGTAGCAGTGGATGACAGTATGTGAGCGCTTTTTTTATTGATGTGCCTTGCTCTCCAGGCTGTTATTTCGTTACTGGGTCCTGCTGTTTTCTGAATATTGAATAATGATTTTATTTGCCTCAAATTGTATTTTTTGTAAAACATATTTTTCAATTTCATTTTGGTCAAGGTCTCTTGCTGCTTTTGTAGACTTTTTCTTTTGATTTACTAAGAAATCTGTTATGTTCCTTTCATCTGAATAGAATGTGGGGCTTTCAATGACTTTGGCATAGCATTTTATATGGATTATCAAAGTTAATATTCATCCTGCAGCCTTACGTTATTCTTAATCTTATATTTGTGCAATGCCCTACCTCAGCCTGATTTTAGAAGGGTAAGGATTCTTTTGCGGTTACAAACTTCAGAGATGTTTACTGCTTTTCATGGGGGGATTATTCAATAACTGGGAAAAAATGGCTTTGCTGCAATGGAGACAAACACCTGCTGTCACAGATAGTGCTCTCAGGTCTCTCATCTCTCCGGTGGCCAGAAAGGATCCTGGTCTGGTGCTCTATTCTGCCCCTCTCATCCATTGGTCAGTTGTGTTCCTGGTCCGCCCTCTCGTCTTCTGGCTAATAGAGTTCCCAGGCAGGGATTATACGACTTCCTCTTTCCTTGGTCACTGCCCTGTCGTGGTTTTGCTAACCCTCAGTGTGGTCCCTGACATGCTAATTCTTGATATCCTGGTTCTGACCTCTGGCTCTGCTTTTTCACTATGTTTGGCTCTCTCCTCTCCTGAGACTGGGCTTGTATGGCTAACTGTTTAACGTTACCAACCTTTGCCTGTTTTTCCGTTGATGGGTTTCTCTGCTATCCTAGACTTCTTTGGTTTACCCTTAATGTCTTCAAAGGACCGGCTCTACCATTGTTACCTATATCTACTGTCCTACCTTATATCGCCGTGTTGGGTCAGTTACGTATTGTTACACCAATTGATCACAAAAGTTAAATCCATACAAGTCAGTGAATCTTCTCCTGTCACTATTAAGATTTAACTTTTGTGAACTGCCGGTTTTTGTCATCGGTGCAACAATGGGCATTTTTGCCTGCGTGTATGTCTTCAATGAACACCGACTGTTATTGCATATTTTCACATACAGTACTTAAAGAGCATTCAGTCATTGATGTATTGGTCACATATGTCTAATGTGAATAAACTCTCCAGTTGCATTTCAACTTTGTGGCTTCCTCTCTTCATCGTTTGTTGTATCTGCACTGATGTCTAATTAGCTTATGCCATCATTGAAGGCACCGACTTCAAAGACAATCCTTAGCAGCATCATCAATAAACTGATATATTTTTGTGGTTCTGTCCAGCCTAGAAGAGTCCTTCATGTGCCGTACGCAATCTTAGTACTGATATCTATACTCTCTGGAATCTCTTCTTTGAACTCTATATTTCCAATGTCTAGATAAACTCTTTTCTCTGCCTGTTGAGGTGGTTGGGTCAGAGACTGTACAGACTTTTATAAAACGACTGGATGGCTTCCTGCAAAGCCATATTATTAAGGGTCATAATCAGAGGCGTAACTAGAAACCTCAGGGCCCCGGGGCAAGAATCCATGAAGGGCCCCCCCTCGTCGGCTGTGGGGAGGGGCCAACGTGGGCCATTGAAGTCAGCAGGGCATACCAGTACGACCCACGCCTTCAAGACCCACCCTCCATGTGGCCCCAGATATCAGACCCCCAGTATCAGACCCCAGTAATTAGCCAGTATCAGACCCCAGTAATTACCCAGAATCAGAACCCCAGTAATTAGCTCGTATCAGACCCCCAGTAATTAGCCAGTATCAGACCCCCAGTAATTAGCCAGTACCAGAGACCCCAGTAATTAGCCAGTATCAGACCCCCAGTAATTAGCCAGGATCAGAACCCCAGTAATTAGCCAGTATCAGAGACCCAGTAATTAGCCAGTATCAGACCCCCAGTAATTAGCCAGTATCAGACCCCCAGTAATTAGCCGGTATCAAAACCCCAGTAATTAGCCGGTATCAGAACTCCAGTAATTAGCCAGTATCAGAGACCCCAGTAATTAGCCAGTATCAGAACCCCAGTAATTAGCCGGTATCAAAACCCCAGTAATTAGCCGGTATCAGAACTCCAGTAATTAGCCAGTATCAGAGACCCCAGTAATTAGCCAGTATCAGACCCCCAGTAATTAGCCAGATCAGAACCCCAGTAATTAGCCAGTATCAGACCCCAGTAATTAGCCAGTATCAGACCCCCAGTAATTAGCCGGTATCAAAACCCCAGTAATTAGCCGGTATCAGAACTCCAGTAATTAGCCAGTATCAGACCCCCAGTAATTAGCCAGTATCAGAACCCCAGTAATTAGCCAGTATCAGAGACCCAGTAATTAGCCGGTATCAGAACCCCAGTAATTACCCAGTATCAGACCCCAGTAATTAGCCAGTATCAGAGACCCAGTAATTAGCCAGTATCAGAACCCCAGTAATTAGCCAGTATCAGACCCCAGTAATTAGCCGGTATCAGACCCCCAGTAATTAGCCAGCCAGGGAACCGCCCCCCCTCCACAGGGCCCCATACCAGATTAATGCTTGTACCCCCCTGATGGTGGCCCTGCAAACAAACACACACACACACACATACACCACCCTCTTCTAACTCACACACACAAACCCCCCCATCCCAGCTTGTTACATACTTACAATAGGTAGGTATGGTCTCCACTCTCTCCACTTCCCCTCCTGCACATGCTGGACACTTCCAGGACAGCAGGGAGGCTCTGATTTGCGTGGCTGTGGAGGGGGAAGAGGCGGGGCCAGTATGTCCTCATGTGAGCAGCTGTCCTCTTCTTCCTCCTCCTTCTCCTCTCCCGCTGGCGGGGACTTTACTTCTGGTGCAGCGTGTGGGAGTTTGATTCCACACGCTGCCGATCAAATGGGAGATCAGGTGCCTGACCCCTGCCTGGACTGTGGGGCAAGCAGGGCCTGTCCGGGCCCCCCACCCATCCAGTTGTGTGCCCCCGGACTCAGGGGCCCGGTGCAGTGGCACCCACTGCACCCCTGGTAGTTACGCCCCTGGTCATAATATTTAATATGTGGGTAAAGGTTTCTTGATCCAAGGAGAAATTAGACTTGTGCACCGATTTTTTTTTCAGTTCGATTAGGTTCGGTTCATTCGTATTTTGTAAATTTTCGTTTCGGTTCGTTTCGGGCGATTTACGTTTCGGTTCGTTTCTCTTTCGTTTCGTTTTTTGTATCGACTTTTTTTTTCGTAATTTAGGAACTTTTCGTGTTTTTCGGAACGTCTGTTCTCCTCGTTTCAAAGTGTCTATTCGTTTTGACGTAAACTAATGGTTTTTCGGATCCGATATTTCTGTCGATACGATAATTCTGCCATTGAGATTTCTCATGTTTTACAAGAAGGATACATTGAGATTTCTCTGGTTTCCTGGGAAGGATACATTGAGATTTCTCTGGTTTCCTGGGAAGGATACATTGAGATTTCTCTGGTTTCCTGGGAAGGATACATTGAGATTTCTCATGTTTTACAAGAAGGATACATTGAGATGGGAATGATACAAAATTACAGAATCAGCGATATAACCGAAAAATACGTTGTCTGAAATTACTGGAATGGAACCGAAATCAGGAATGGAGCCGAAATTACGAATAGAACGAAAATGATTTTCGATTTTAAACATTTCTAGTCCATTCGAAAATTCCGAACAAATTTTCGTTTCGTTTCGTAACGTTTTCGTATCTGCCGTTTTCAGATCTGCAAATTTTCGGAAAATCGTCCGAATCCGAATGCACGAATCGGGAAATTTCGTGAAAATTCCGAAATTCTGAAACCCGAAACGCACATCCCAAGGAGAAATCTGACGCCATTCTGGGGTCAAGAAGGGATTTTTTCCCAGTCTGTTGCATATTGGCAAGCATTTCAGACTGGGTTTTTTGCCTTCTTTTGGACCAACAGCAATAGGTGATGTATGAAAGGCTGAACCCGATGGACGCATTTCTTTTTTCAGCCTATGTAACTTTGTACCTCAACTGTTCGAGCTGTGTTGCACTTGTCTTTGGCTCACGGAATCACATTAGTATATGCCGGATTCCTGCCATGTCAAAAGTCAACAAGTTGCAACAGTAAGTGGAAACCATGGGATCAGAGAAGTGAATTGACACTGAATAATAACCAATATAAACATTTAAGGGAATGCAAGTAAGTCCCATTTGTTCTATAGAAAACAATATATAACATGTGTCTGTTCATCAATATTGGGGGGATTAAGGTTAAAGATGAATATGCAAAATAAAGAAAAAAGAAATGTATCTTTTGTGTCGCCCCACCCAAAAAAGTAATGTTATTAAAACATTAAATCCTTTTAAGATTCTAACTCAAGATTTCAATAATTCTTTAACCAATTTGTTACAAGGTTTTTAACTCTAAGCTCAACAATCAATGGGAAGTTTGTTCGGAGTATATGGTCATAAATTGCTTAAGCCTGTCATAGGAAGTGTTGAAGGTGGGGTACATTGACGCTGTGACAGGCTGAAACAATTTATGGCCATATATTGTGAACTAAATTCCCATTGTTTGTTACCAGAGTTTAGGGTTAAAAACCTTGCAAAAAAATCTTTAATGGGTTAAAAATTTATTGAAAGGGTTAAGGCTAATGTCAGATGAACGCAGTCTGAGCGGACTCTGTGTGCCTGCATAACGGATGGATGTACTGACGGAAGATACTGTAGACACCCACACGGTCCGTTTTTTTTGATGGATGTAGAAAAAAAAAGGGAAATATGGGAAACAAAATTAATTAAAATTAAAAGACAGGTACAGTCAGCCAGACCAAAAAAACTGAGCGCCAACGTGATATACGTCGCAAATGCGCTGCATCTGACGTCGCGTCATCATGCACACAAGCTGCTACGCGGACGCGGCGCACTCTGTGCGTCCATCGTAGCGCTTCTACGTCGAGGCCTAAATGGCGTCCGTTGCCATCTGTGTGGTGCGTACGCACTTCGGTGCGCACGTACTTCATGTGTTGGTTTCTATTGATCACAAATCAATGCTACGATGGACGGTAAACTGTGCGGCGACACGGACGTGATGACTGCGTTCGTCTGATGCTAGCCTTAGAGTTGTTAGAATCTTTAATGGGTTAAAACATGTTAAAATCTTTAAATGTATGAGCTACTGTTAAAGTTTTTGAATGAATGAGTTGATGTGCTTTCCTCCTGGTTTTTTAAATATATATAATCACTAGTTTTATAATGTGTAGCATGTGAACGCATATTCTCTACAGAACAGACTTTAACCCTTTCCATGCGGCGGACGCACTCAGCGCGTCCTGCTGCATGGCCACTTCGCTGCGGAGGATGCGCTGAGCGCGTCCTCCCTTAGCAGCGGCGATCAGCCGGGATTCCGGCCGATCGCGGCAGCCCCCCTCCGGGACCCCAGCAGGCACAATAGACGCGATGACGGCTATTTCAGGCACCCCCCCTGCCATTGCATCAGTGCCGCAATTGGCACCAGTCCCGCAATTAACCCCTTGCTGTCACCTATGGTGGAGATAGGGGGTTCCAATGAACCCCTATCTCACGTTCCGTGACAGCTAGGGGTTAATGTTTGATATCATTGGAACGACCAGAGCGTGGCCTTTCCAATGATACAAAACATGACCATATACAGTTTAAAAAAAAAATAGAAAATTAAATTAAAATCTTTTTTTTAAAAAAAATTCAAACTTTTTTGTTTTTGTTTTGTTTTTTTAATGCAGCAATATTGTTCCCATTTCAATTATAATGTGAACAATGATGCTGCATTAACAATTTTTTCTATGGGGGGCGTTTGGCAGAAAACACGTAATTTTCCCCAAAAAAGTAACGATTCCCCGTTTCAAATTTTTTTAACAAGCGCAACCCATAGAAAATATAACCGCAAACACTCGCATGTTAAAATGTGAAAAAAAAACACTTTACACGTTGTAAATTATTGAAAATTCTAATTTTATTGCATTTTATGTTATAATATACAGACAGGTCATAATGTATACATATAATAATGATATATTATGAATCGGCCGAGTCTCCCGGAAAGAACGATATATAATATGTCTGGGTCATATAATAAAATGTGACTTCAAAACGCGGTTAAACATGATGAGCGAAACCGGTAAAAATGACCTCAGCACAGAGGTGTGAAAAGGCTCAGCAGCGAAAGGGTTAACATTTAAATAATCCTTCTACCTTTCTTCCTAAACAAAAAAATTATCTAACAAGGTCTATTCCAGGGAACTCTTCGAAATGCAATGTCAAAACGCTACACTTAAGGCTAGGGTCAGACGAGCGCATTCTGTGCGGACTGTGCGTCCATGCACAACGGACGTACTTTCTGACTGACAAGGTATTGGCCACACGGTCCGTTATTTTTGACTGACTTGAGAAAAAGAGGGACCTATGGGAAAGAATATTAATATGAAAAATGATACAAATTGATACAGGATATGAAAAAACATTTTGTCCGTCAAGGTGCTGGACGTCAAAAATGTGCACCATCTGACTTCGTCCCATCACTTACACATAAAGCTATGCTGACGTGGCGCACTCTGTGTCCGTCCTAGCGGATTGACATTCTTGCCTAACTTGCGTCCATTTGCCGCGTCCGTTGTGCGTACGCAGTTTGGTGCGGACGTACTTCGTGTGTGGGTCTCTATTGATCATAATTGTATGCTACCACGTACGTTAAAATGTGCGGCAACATGGACGTGAACACTGCGCTCGTCTGACACGGGCCTAAAGATCCACAAGTTAAAATGGCAAAACACAGAAAAAGTTACTACATTCCTTACTTTGACTTAATTGGCCAAACACACTAAAGGTGAAGCAGAAGGAGCCTTTAAATGTGATAAAACTGTAAAGTGCAAGCTGATTGCTTCTTCGCGCCACTCCGACAGTGTGACATATTTTGCATTTGCTAAACTTGTTGTGATTTTGTTCCTTGTCATGTCTTCACTTATACATTTCATGGCATTGACACATTGACACATGGACGTCTTTTATTTATTTTCTAAAAACTTAATTTTTTCCCCCCTCTCTTACAAAAAAAAGTTGTAAATATCCATACAGATCTCTTCACTCTCAGACATAAATAATATTTATACAATTTGTTGTGTTGTCTTTAAATTAGGGATGTGCATGGCTGAAAAATTTGTTTAGTTTAGTTTCGTTTTGTTATGTTTTTAAATAATTTCGTTTTCGGAATTTCATAACTAATTTTGTTTCGGATCGATTTGAAATTTCGAATCGATTTGAAATTTCATATATCAATTCGATAGTTGATATCAATTCGGATTTTAGATCACTAAATAAAACCCCAATTGATCAAATTTTGCTGTTTAAAAGAAAAGCTAGGGTGAAATTTTAAGCTGTGTCACAGATTTGTGTCACAGATATTTGAGACAAATTAAACAGTGAAACAAAATTAATTTGTAGCGGAAATGGGGGGATACCCTCTATTGGCGCCTTCCCTTTGAATCCGTCTATATGTCAGTAGTGTGCTGCTGCCTAGTGAGGGTATAGGATAATGCTTCGCTCTATTACCCCAAAATTAAATTAGCCTATAGAGGGTATCCACGTACAAACAAAATTAATTTGTTTCATAAAGTCCTTTGCTGACTATTACTTGTATTGTAAGTTAAGATCAAATCGATAGTTCATTTCAAAATAGCAATTATTCATATTTTTCTTTTATGATGATGACAGTGTAAAACGAAATAAATTCGTTATATACCGTTTTGTTTTGAATTCGTATCGATTCGTTATTCGGAAGTACTTCTGAACTGAGATTATCAAATTTCATTCCAAATTCCGAATTTTTCCGAAACGAATGCACATCTCTAGTTTAAATGATAGAAAAATACAAAAACGGAACATGGAACTTTTAACTTACATAAAGCGCTTGAATGGTATCACTTCACATATTTGAGCCGACAAGGGGTACTACAACAAAAAAATCACATTGAATGTTTTTGTTGATTTTTAGGGGGCTATTTAAAAGCAGACAGTTTTTGGCGAGGTTGCAAACACTGGCGACAATCGACATTGATGTAGTGACGACAAACACCAACGTGTCATAAAATGGAAATCCAAACAGAAACAGGAAAAACAGCATGGTGACTTTTCTACGTTGTATACATTCGAAAAAGCTTTACTTACCCTGCTTTTAACCAATAGTCGAAATATTTAAGAAGCACCCATGGAAATCATTTTTGTATGATGATATAGTGCCTAGTTTTTAAAGGGACATCACCACTAACGTAAGCCGTGACTAGAGTACTTAGAGTGCATTAGAAAAAAAACATTATAATACACATGCTGCTGTTTTTTGTCGTTTCCTTTGTTTGAAGTAATTGCATGTAAAAATAAAAAAATAAAATTAGGTTTTTAGAAATCTCTTGTTTCCATTTTGTGGGTATTTTCCATGATGCAACACTTGCCAAAACCTTAGCACAAGTCTCACTTTACAGCTGTGGTATAGGTTTAAACTTTGTTACATACAGTAGGCTGAAAAAAGACATGCGTCCATCGGGTTCAGCCTCTCACACATCACCTACTGCTGTTGATCCAAAAGAAGGCAAAAAAATCAGCCTGAAATGCTTGCCAATATGCAACAAACTGGGGGAAAAATTCCTTCTTGACCCCAGAATGGCGTCAGATTTCTCCTTGGATCAAGAAGCTTTTATCCACATATTAAATATTATAACCCTTAATATTCTGTGTCTGCAGGAAGTCATCCAGTCACTTTTTAAAAGTCTATACAGTCTCTGACCCAACCACCTCAACAGGCAGAGAATTCCACAGCTTTATTATTCTCACCGTAAAATAACCCTTCCTATGCTTTAGGCTGAATTTCCTTTCGTCCAGTCTAAACAGTAGTCAAGAGGCAATGGGGTGGAGAAGGGAATGTTAAGACGGGCCTGCAGGGAATATATTGTGTTAATAATCATAGACTTCAAACTAAGTAACAATGTGCAATGTCAAACAGCAGCCGCCAAGGCCAGCAAGTATTGGCATGCATTAAAAGGGGAGTTCACTCACGGGATGAAAACATAATTTTGCCTCTGTATAAATCAATGGTCAGGCCTCACCTTGAATATGCCGTGCAATTTTGGGCACCTGTCTTAAAAAAAGATATTATATCGCTAGAAAAAGTGCAGAGACGGGCAACTAAATTAATAAGGGGGATGGAAGGGTTAAGTTATGAGGAAAGACTAACAAGCTTAAACCTGTTTAGTTTAGAGAAAAGGCGCCTTAGAGGGGATCTGATAACCTTATATAAATATATACGGGGCCATTATCAACCATTGTCTGATAACCTATTCATTAACAGGACTATACACAGGACACGGGGTCATCCATTTAGACTGGAAGAAAGAAAATTTAGCTTAAAACATAGGAAGGGTTATTTTACGGTGAGAACAGTAAAGCTGTGGAATTCTCTGCCTGTTGAGGTGGTTGGGTCAGAGTCTGTACAGACTTTTAAAAAGCGACTGGATGACTTCCTGCAGACACAGAATATTAAGGGTTATAATATTTAATATGTGGGTAAAAGCTTCTTGATCCAAGGAGAAATCTGACTGCCATTCTGGGGTCAAGAAGGAATTTTTTCCCAGTATGTTGCATATTGGCGAGCATTTCAGACTGGGTTTTTTGCCTTCTTTTGGATCAACAGCAGTAGGTTATGTGGGAGAGGCTGAACCCGATGGACGCATGTCTTTTTTCAGCCTATATAACTATGTAACTATGTAACTATGTAACTATCTAGGCTACCTGAGATAAGAGACAGCAGCCGAATCAGAGTGGGCCTCCAACACTTTAATCTACCCCCTGGTGATGTAATTTACATACATCCCATACACATGCAATCCTTACTGACCCATAGACTCCATTCTATACCCAAAGCCACACAGTGAGGAGCAAATGCTGTAAAGACACTGGGGGGGGCATTTTATTACACCTAAGATCACACAATGGATGCCCCCAGTGACATATAGAGTCAAATATTTTCTTATCTAAACATACAAGAGAAAAACAAAGCACACGTAAGATATCATAAGGACATTTTGTTTTTTGGTGGTAGTGGCCCTTTAAGATTTATAGTAACTGCTTTTGTACTATTGCCTGTCTGCATAATTTATTTATTGTTTTACCTTATAGAACAGTATGAATGTGATCGTTTTAAACAACCCTCAGATCCAAAACTCAGGCAGACTTTTACCTCCGAGCTTTGCTCTCTTGAGTTTTCAGGTGCAAGGATGTACAAATTTTATATCATTTGGTTTTCCCCATGTTTGATAAATGTTAAATCAAATGGACGGCTTATACAGTGACAAGACATTACATCGCTCTTACAGATTTCATTACATCTCAGATCACATTCATTCAGAGGTTTGCCTATGTGAAATGCTCAATGAGAATCTGCTGGCTTTATCTCATTTCGTATTTGTCATCTGTTATTAGACTTTACATACAGTGATTACAGTACTTTACACCTGAACTTCAGAGAAATAACATTTTTCTATGTCACAAATATCCTCATGTAATGATTCACTACATGGAATGCTTTCTGGGTGGATTAACATGAATCTGTCAATAAGTCATGTGATTTAAATGTGCTCTAGGTCTCCTGTCTTACCTGGGTAATATTCATATTCTGGGTAGCCAAAGTCCATAATATCTCACTTCTTTGCATTAAAAGTACAGGAATATTTATTGATTTATTTATAATGTATTTTACCAGGAAGGATACATTGAGATTTCTCTAATTTTCAAGTATGTCCTGGGTTCAAGAACATTATATTTTTACAGTCGTTACAGAAATACAAAGTAATACAATTCAAGATATTAAATACAAAACACAAATATACAGATTAACACAGAAAATAAATATGTAGGAAATATAGTCACTATGTTACATGTTTACAGGTGCATTCTGTATATAGTCACTATGTTACATGTTTACAGGTGCATTCTGTATATAGTCACTATGTTACATGTTTACAGGTGCATTCTTGTATGTTAATAGGGAGCTCTTAAGGGACTTTAGACTGGGGGAAGATTTGATGGCATCTGGGAGGTTATTCCATAACTGCGGTGCTCTGTAGGAAAATGAGGATCGAGACACTTTCTTTTTGTATTGTGGTATTGCAAGTAACGTGCATGTCCTGGATCTGAGGTTATAGGATGAGGGAACTGGGGGAAACAGTCTATTCAGGTAGGGTGGTAGCTTCCCAGAAAACCTCTTAAACTCCAGTTTGGAAAGGTGAAGGGTGCGTCTATATTCCAGCGATGGCCAGTTTAGCTCTTTTAACATGTCACAATGATGGGTCATGTAGTTACATTGTAGCACAAAGCGACAGAATGAGTTATATAATGTAGTAAGTTTATGAAGTTGCGTTTGCGGGGCAGCTGCATACACTACACCTCCGTATTCAATAGCCGGCATAAGCATTTGTTGTACAATCTGTTTTTTTACCAGCACAGACAAATTAATACAAAAAGAGACCAGAAATAACACCATACAACAAAAATGCACATCAATATAACACTCAGCCACCATGTCTTCCTTCAGTCTGCAATGCCTTGGATCGAGTTGGACGATACAGGAACCAAAGGAAAAGCGTAATTTAATTTGAGATAGAGTAAAGGAAGTAATGACTGATGGTGTAAAATCACAGATTTATTATAGCTAATGCATATAAAAACATAACTGATGCGTTTCGCCACTAATTGTGAATTTCTCAAGGATGTCTGAAAAATAAAAAGTCCACATTCGTCTTTAGATAGTGACCCATAATTGATCACCGCTCTTCCATGCATTGAGAGCCTGGGACCTGCCATCTTGAACCTGTACATTGCAATTTGTGTGTTTTTTTGTCAATTTCGATGATCCAGTACCAATTTGGAGACTTCTCCAGTTTACTTTTTCTCAAGTTACAGAACGGAGCTGAAACAACCTCTGAGATAATAAGTCCATAATTAAAGTCAGACTCCCTGTTTACCTCTGTCTGAAAGCCCGTTCATTTTGCTATTGATTGAGAAGTGAGGAGTTTGGCCACCCTTTGGCCATATGGCACCCAGTACAGTCACTTTTCTGGAATAGAAGGTGTCCACCTCATGGTGAAAAATTGGTAACAGTTCGTGTCCGAAACGACTTCTGGGATACCATGTCCTTAATAGAATTCAAGCTCCCTGTCTACCACTGCTATAGCGCCCCTTCTTTTTTGTATTGATTAAGAAGTGAAGAGTTTGTGTCACGGTCCATACCCCCAGACCCTCTGGCGCCCCCTTTGTTCTCCTTTCCCGCCATATTCTGCATGATTTGTGCAGTTTCCAGGACTTTACGTTTCCCTATGTGACGTCCTGCTCCCCCTCTGGTTTACATTGAACATTCTTGTCTGGACTTTTAGTGTCTCTGGCGCCACCTCTGGCCTCAATTGACATTTCTTGGATTCCAAGCCTGATCAGTACCTGGACTCCATTGGTTAACCCTGGACCATTTTGTATAAATGGAGACCACTCCCTTAGTAGGGTGCGGTCTCATTCATTCATTCTTCTCCATTCTGTCTGTCTGACTACAAGCCCATGCTATCTACTAGTCCATTGTCTGGTTTGCCCTGGTCTAGATTAATCCTGCTCAGTTCTGTCTGTCTGTCTACAGCTCATTCAGTTCAAACTCTGTCTACAAGTCCATTGTCTGGTTTGTCCTGGTCAAGGTCAGTCTTGTTTTTCCTGCCTTCCTGCTGGATTTATTTATAGTTTGCCCTGGTCAAGTTTAGTCCTGTTTTTCATGTCTTCTTGCAGTTTTGATTTCTGGTTTATTTATTGTATTTATTCCTGTGTTTAGTTCTGTCATTTTCATTGTCTGTTTATATTTCTTGCCTTGAGGTTAAAGGCTTTGTTTATTGTATTTATGTTCTGTATTCCCTGCTCTTGGTTTAAGTTCTTGGTTCCTAGAATAAATTTACATTTATTTTCTAGTTCAGGCTCATGGTCTTTTTCACTGCTCCTTAGGCTCACACCCCTCTCTGTCAGGTCAGGTCCCCGACCCCCCTCATTACAGTTTGGGCATACTTTGACCATGTGACACCCAGGAGGACACTATTTTGGAATAGTATCTGCTTACATTAAGGTGATATTCTCATGTTACAAATTGAGCCGAAATGTCCTATAAAATGATGTGTCCATAACAAACGTCAGGCTCCTGTGTACCTCTGCCTGAGTGGGGGGCTTGACCACCCTTTGACCATGTGGCACCCAGTATGGACACTGTTCTGGAATAGCGTGTGCCCACCTCAAGGTAATATACTGATCAGTGAACCATAGCTAGTACAAAGTACACTCTAGGGATGTGCGTTTCGGGTTTCGGAATTTCGGAATTTTCACGAAATTTCCCAGTTCGTGTTTTCGGATGTGGCCGAATTTCCGAAAATTTTTAGATCCGAAAATGACAGATCCGAAAAGTTTTCCTAGCCGAAACGAAATATTTTCGGAATTTTTGAATGGACTTGAAATGTGTCAAATCGAAATTTATTGCTTTGAAACGAGGAGAACAGACGTTCCGAAAAAACGAAAATTTCCGAAATTACGAAAAGTCGATACAAAAAACGAGCAAAGTGACACGAAAATACGAAAAACAGTCGATATTCCGAAAACATGTACAATTCCGAAAAACGAAAATTTCCGAAATTACGAAAAGTCGATACAAAAACCGAGCAAAGTGACACGAAAAAACGAAAAATGAATCGAGCCGACCCGAATCGAAACAGAAATCGGTCGAAACGAGCCGAATCGAAAAGTTTAAAAATCTGAAAAATCTAACCGAATCGAACCGAAAAAAAAAATCGGTGCACAAGCCTAGTACACTCCAATGTCAAACTGGGCATTTTTTTGGGCATAATCACTCATGATCTTCTTGTCCTGCTTACTCTAATTACCCGCGTTCTATAAACCAAAGAACTTCTTACAAAAATGATAAACAAAAGCAGGTTCTACAATATCATTTTCGGAATGATGTGAACTTCAATCACTAGACCTTTTTATGTAGGTGACATTTCTGTTACTGACCCTTTAAACCTGGGAAATGTTACACAACAATCATATCTTTGAGTCTATTAATCATACATGACATGGTAAGCCTGCGATGGTTTAATTAATCAAATTATACATTTACCAGGTAATACATACACAGAGTATGGTATATCAAGATTTATTACTCCGTGTCCTGTAATGCATCTCCTCCATCACAGAAAAATGTCAGATTACTTAAAGATATCACGCGTGACGCGTTTCAACGTCCATTTTGCATCGTTTTATGTTTTGTTAATTATAACGCAAACCTGTTATAACGGATATTATGTTCAGAAAACCATAAATTACATTAATTGGACAGCATGACCTTCCTACAAGCTGAATCAAAAACATGTAAATATCACCTGTTCACAACAGTATGCGTGAAACGTGCTTCCGATGAACTTGTTATTCTGTTGAAAGTGCAGTGCTGTCAGCATCGTCTATGTTTAACCATCACATATATTAAAAAAAAAAAGAACTGACATTGCAGAAAATTTCTTCCAGAACTAGAAATAACGGCTCTGAGTAATATAATCTCAGTCATATGTTATTCATTAACCCTTTCACTACTATAGTAGAGTACTTGATCTTCAAAAGCTCTTGCAAGAGCCCAATATGAAGTCAATTTGATCTTGTTTTAGGCTGGGGTCAGACGAACGCAGTGTGAACGTGCGTTTAGTTGCACTTTATTCCGGCCGTGGTAGCAGCGTCTGACGTCCAACGCAGGCCCAAACACGAAGTACGGCAGCACGAAAGTTCGGCCGCGCAACGCAAGCGGCAAACTAACGCATTTTTGCAAGAACGTCGAACCACTGACGTACAGAGTGGGCTGTGTCCGCATAGCGGCGTGTCTGCGTGATTAGGAGACGTCAGACGCTGCTCATGTCAGGCCAACATAATGTCCAGACACCCAAAGTTTCCTTGTTTGGATCCGTAAAAAATCACGGCCGTAATTGCGTATCGTATGACCGCTATCGCGTATTCTGTGAAAAAGTACGTCCATGCGCTTGGACGCACTTTTTTACGGACGATGCGAAAAATGCGTTCGTCTGACCCTAGCCTTATTCTGGAGCAACGCAAAACAATTTCATGTATTGCAAACAACGTTTGTTTGCAAACAGGCTCTAGAATGTGCCCCCAAAGTTTCAGCACCCTGGAAATGTCTGCCAAGGTGCTGAAATTGTTTGAACTGCTGGGAGTTCTAATTTTCATTCACAGGAACGTGGGGCTCCAGCTGCATGAATAAACATGTAGTAGTGTTTTGGGGCCAACAGGGGGAGCCCTCTGCCTGTCAAATAAGCACACCGTCTCTAAACTATATACATGAGTTTTACACTGGCTGTAATGGAAAGAGGTTTTTCCATAAAACCCCTGGGTCCTGCCAGTGGTTTTATGGAAAATCACTTGGTAGAAAAGAGGTTAAAGAGATATATTTGTATTATCCAGTCCTGCCCTAAATATATTATCTGAAACTGCATCATGATTTTTTTTTTAACGACTTGACAAATAATAATGCTGTAGTTTTTCTGCTGCCACCTCTCATCCTTTCTCTCTGTAACCTGATCTTGTTTCTCTTCCTTCTCCCTACATGTGAGATATAAGGGGTTATTCAGAGAGCACCGAAATATCGCTGACATTTTCGATGATCTCTTGTTCCGTGCACTTTGGAGAATCAAAGTTCCCCACTCTGCGGTGAATTCAGTATTAACTGCATGGTCCCTGGAGTGCAGGGAAAACCTGCTGCAAACCTGCCGCACACCTGCAGAACACCCACCGAAATCCTACTGAAAACCCACCGGGACCGCCGCAAAAAACACGCTAAACACATTAGAAAAATCTGCCGAGCCGCCGATCACAGTGCAGACAGCCGCCAGAAAAAGCCAACAAGCTGACAAACGGGGTAAAAAAACAAAAAAATAATATGATTGAAAGTGTTTTAAGGCTAGGGTCAGACGAACGCATTTTTCGCGTTGTCTGTGAAAAAGTGCGTTCGAACGAATGGACGCATTTTTTCACAGAGTACGCGATAGCGGTCATACTATGCGCATTTGCGTTCGTGATTTTGTACGGATCATCAATAAAACACTTTGTGCATCTGGACGTTATGTTGGCCGGACATTAGCAGTGTCTGACATCTCCAATTCACGCACACACGCCTCTAGCGGACGCAGCGCACTCTGTACAACCGTACTAGCGGTTTTACGTTCTCGACAAAATGCGTTCGTTTGCCACTTGCGTTGCGCAGCCGGACTTTTATGCGACCGTACTTTGTATATTGGCCGTCATTGCCCGGCATTTGCTGCTAGTGCGGCCGTGATTAACTGCGCCAGAACGCGCGTTCGCACTGCCTCAGTCTGACCCTAGCCTAAAATTTAAACGCTGTTGGCAAAAAAACTACTGAACGAAAATGCCTGGAATTAACATATAAGATCCTATGAATGATAAAAAGGTCTGTTACAGAAAAAAGAAAACACGCTTTAAAAATAAAAAAACGGAAGAAAAATCCCGAAAAAATCTTGAAAATGCCTACAAAATCTATGAAAAAAGAGTCTTTTTGCTACAGATCAAATTAATAAACGGTTTATTAGATATTGAATTAAAACGGGAATATTTTTAACATTGAAACCTATGGGATTCGCCTGAATAAACCTGACGAATGAAACCACCGAACAACAGGGCACTTCAACAACTTTTCACAGCTGTTCGGTGTCTGTGAATAGATTAACATTATTAGACGGGGATTTCACTGTCGTCGAACATGCACCGTACTTGCTGGCAGTTTTCCAAAATTTGGCGAGCTGCCTGCCCTCTGATTAGCCGAATGGCCCCGAAATGTCACTGTATGGGGAAATTCACTGTTCTGTGATATTTCGGAGCCAGATCCTCTCTCTATGAATAACCCCTATACTCTCTCCCCCCTTGCCGACATCAAGAAAGTCAAGGATCACAGAGCTGAGGTGGAATGGTTCCTAATGTCAAAATAGGGTTCTATCGGGTGCCCGATATCGAGTTATCTTGACCAGCATTTGAGCAAACTTTCTCTTGTGCTCCAGAAGGCGCCCCGAAGTTTTTGCAGCAAAGGCATAATGCCCAAGGTGCTAAAATTATTTAAAATCAGCTACATAAGTCCTTATCGGGCATTCTCCAGCTGATGGTGCACGGAGCCTCAAACTGCAGTATCTCCATTTGGCCAGTAGATGGTGACATCATCTTTCCAAATAGGTTATTACATTAAGAAATACATTGGGAATATTCCTAAATATTTCTTACTCTATAACTAATTAAATGATGATCCACCAAAAAAAAACACTGGTTCTTGACAGTCACGGTTATTCAAAGAGCATCGAAAAGCCATCGCACGTTCGGTAACTTTTTGTGCTCTTCAATTCGGTACAATTTGGCGATCCCATTTCGGCGACCCTGCAGTGTATTCCGCAAGCACCACAGGGCCGCCGAAAAGACGCCGCAAACCCACCGAAAACTCACCGCAAAACGAGGGCGAACGCACACCGAAACCCGCAAAAACATCTGGATTAACCCGCCGAAAACGCTGGAAAAGCCGAGCAGGAGCCGATCACACGCAGTGCAGCCACCGGAAAAAGCCAACATCGCAGACGAAGGAGGTTAAGAAAAGAAAAAAACAGTCTGCTTGAATGTTTGAAAAGTGAAACGCTGTTTGCAAAGAAACTGAGCGAAAATGTCTGAAATTTACATATAAGATCCAATGAATGATAATAAAAAGGGCTGTTACAGAAAAAAGAAGAAAAGTTTAAAAAAAAAAAAAAAACCGAAAAAAATTGTTTTGAAAAAAATCCTGAAAAATGCTTAAAAGGTCCTAAAAAAATCTACAAATAAAGAGACTTTTTACTGCAGAATATTATAATGAACGGTTTAATAGATATTGAATTAAAACAAGAATATTTTTAATAGCAATAGGAGTTAGAACCACACCGGCGCTATGGAGTAAAAAATAAAAGAGGGGGTGCCGCTAGAATCCTAAAAAGCTAGTCTGTCCACCTAGCAAAAAATAAGATAAAAAGAATAAACAACTCAGAAAACAGCGCTCCCCATAAAGATATATAAGAGGCAAGTGAGAGAAAAAATAAAAAGGATATACAGTAGACTACCCAACAGTGGGCAGCCCCAAGGGAAAGAAACAGTTCTGTCCACAGTCTTCCTTTAGACAAAAAGGTACCTTTGGAATATATCCAGCAAGTGGAAAACTTTTCGTTGGTAAACAAAGAGATCCTCTTCTATGTTATCCCCAAGTAGCAAAAGCCAAGCTGTTTTCCTCCTTCATAGGACAAATGTCGATCTTCAACTCAATATGCCCTCAAAGAAAGAAGATATAATAGCGCAGCCAGTATTCAAGGGGTGTACATATAAAGACATACCAAGGTAATACTCTTACCATTTGCAGAGCCTGACCTGGCTCGAGGAATGCTCGCTCCGGGATTGTATGTAAGTGGTACAATCCTTAGAAAACCATACCTGGCAGTAGCAGAAAATACGGTCGGCAAAAACAAATGCTTTAAAAGAATTTTTTTAATTGTCTGGACACCATATCAAGGTATCAGATCAACAAATAGAAAGAAATACAGAACCAGACGCGTTTCGCGCTAAAAAGCGCTTCATCAGTGGTACAAAAAAACTTTCAAACAGAGGTGAATGACCGCAGTGAACACTTATATACATATACTGATGCTAATTGAACTGTGAGCGAGCTTACTCGGATGGACGGCCCGCCCACTTCCGGTTCGGGCGTAAATAATTATACAAATGTCATTAAAACGTAAAATAATAAGAATATATATGACTAAAGAATAAATAAATGGTCCATTAAACATATAGTAAAAATTGTGAATTGTGAACACATTTATAATAAACATTGCGAGTGACTTGCACAAATATTGCTATTGGCAAGCAGATGGAAACATGACTGTTACATCCTCAGCCCCTGTTGTGCTCCCTGGGGGGTCTGGGCAGGGTGGTGTGCCGCTGGCCGGTCAGTTGCCAGCACTTCCTGATGGCAGACTGGCATCTGAGGGGGCGGGTCTGGTGTAGTCACAAGGAGCCGCCGGGTTTAAAAGAGGAAAGGAGGAATGGCCTCATTGCCCTGACGTGGAGTTTGTTTCCAGCAGCACTAAGTTTATTCCTTATTGTTTACTGTTACCGACCCCATTCTGTATGCGAATCCTTCTCCTGTTGACAGACCCGGCTTGTACTTTGACCACTCTACCTGAACGTTTGAATATACTGTTTGTGGGCGTTGGCAATTTTACCCTAGGCTTGCAGCTGGGTTTATTGCTCGCTGTCTGGGTTCTGTCCCTTCTTGTCTCGGGGTATCGCTTGTGACCTTTCGAGGTACAGTTACCCAATGTACAGCTCATGTCTTTGTTCACGTGAAAACTGCAATTCAGAAAGATTGTTTATTTTTGCCATTTGCTTTGACTGCCCTGCACCTTGAATACTTCACGGACTCACGTCCCACGTATCATGTTTCTGAGCGTGTCCTAGGTAACCTGTTGGTCTTGAAACCTTCAGAGCCTAATGGCAATTCAGTTAACCCTTGTGTCTCCTTGGTTATTAAGTTGCAGTCTGTTGTTTATGAACCTTTTGTGTTTTTCAAGCAGATATTTTTTGCCCTCGAGGATCTCAACTCCGCTACTCGTGTGGCAGCGTTACCGCTACCGTTACAATGAATAATACAAAAATAGGATCCCTATTACGGATAAAAAATTCTACCAGCTAAATGTTGCAGTTAACTTACATTGTATCTTTATACAAAAAAAATGTGATACAAAGGAAACCTAAGTAATAGAAGATCAAATGACCTGCCCACTGCAGGGATTAAACATATACAATGCAAAAGATATCATCAGATGTCTGGAACATAAAAATCCGTATATGTAAATTAAAGTACACATTAATTGCATTAACAGATCCTATTGCGTCTAACGGAATCCAAAAATCGGTTAATAGTTAGCCGCTATGAGTGAATTGTTCGAAAATATAAACAGGACAATGGTGAAAAAGATTTACTAGTGGCTAATATTGTCAGAAAATATCACCCGGCTATAACTAACAATAGACTTAATATATAGGAACATAGATAACAGTATAGAAAATAATATTAGATACTCGAGCATAACGCGACCCGAATATAACGCGACGGATAGAGATTTATTATGGAAATGAGAGAATACGCAAGACTCGAATATAACGCGAGGAACAAAATTTTACTATACCGGTAAACCATTAAAATCCTTCCAGGTTCTCTTAACACAGTCAGGCTCCCCCTCAGGCCAGGGTGCTCTGCTCTAGAATGATTGCAGTTGTTATGAAGTATGAAGTCGCCGGCCACCTGTCTTCTTTACTAGAGATTAGATGGCCGGCGGAGGCGAGACAGGTGAATGATTGGCTTAAACTGAGAGTGATGGATTCCACCTCTCCCGAATCCGGGAGTTTCTGAAGTGTTTGCAAGCATCAGGGAGCCCGCATTCACTTCAGCGAGACTACCGGAACTTCCGGGAGACTTGAGGTCCAGAGCAAGGCAAGTTGGGTTTTTTTCGTTGTTTTTTATAAACGATGCAGATGTCTCGAATATAACGCGACCCCTCCTATTTTAAGGTAAAATTTTGTCGCCGAAATCTAGCGGTATACTCGAGTATCTACAGTAATAATGGTATCCCTCACAGAATTGAAAATAACAATAAAAATATAAAAAATAAGATTAAAAAAATTCAGGGGAGCTATACTGAGAATTGAAAATTCCTATTTAGCAGCCAGCAATGATAAATGTATAATGGATTTAATATTCTACCCTCTATTTGGATAGAAGCATATATATTACAAAAGAAGGGGGTTTGAAACATATCTAAACAGTTAAAAATCATATGTATATTCAAAGATATACATTCAATACATAAATTTCAGTTAAAATCGGATATTTCAGTTAAAATCATAATTTTACTCTTCAACCAAAAATACAATCTAAAAAAACGTAAAAAGGGTTACTCATTATAGGCCACTAATGGGACAAATATTTACACAAACGAGGACACATTTCTTACAACAACAGATTATAAGATTGTGTAGAAATCCAAATATCCTACAGTTACACATTACAGTGAACTCCCGCACAGAGACAGTAAAGGATATCAAGAACAAAGGATTCAAACTACAGAAAGTGGCAAAGCTCAAAATCAGAGTTGAGACCCCGAGGAATCATGGTATCAAACCGGAAAATGAGCTTCATTTCTTCACGGCCAATCTTGGCAGTAAAATCTCCTCCTCGCCAATCTTTATGTATCTTTTTCAAAGCAAAAAAAGTTAAGCCTTTTTCTTACCGCTGTCACCACAAAACAACTCATACATGCCCTGGTAATCTCCCGACTCGACTATTGCAATAATCTCTTATCTGGCCTCCCTCTGTCCCGCCTCTCCCCCCTACAATCCATCCTGAGCGCCTCCGCCAGGCTAATTCACCTCACCCGCCGCTCTGTCTCTGCCGCTCCCTCTGCGAGTCCCTTCACTGGCTCCCCATCCACTGCAGAATTAAGTTCAAAATCCTTATCCTTACCTACAAAACCCTCACTAACTCAGCTCCCCACTACCTGTCCTCACTAATCACCAAATACACCCCAGCCCGCTCCCTAAGGTCAAACCGTGACCTGCGCCTAGCTTCTCCCCGCATCACCTCTTCCCATGATAGACTGCAGGATTTCTCACGCGCAGCCCCCACTCTCTGGAACGCTCTCCCTCGTACTGTCAGACTTTCCCCTAACTTCTCTTCCTTCAAACGCTCCCTTAAAACGTTCCTATTTAGGGAAGCCTACCACCCAACTCACTGACGCAACCATCAATCACTCTCACCTTACAGTCCTCTCCTCCTGTTTCAACCCCAACCCTCCTAGATTGTGAGTTCCTACGGGACTAGGGCCCTCTCCCTCCTGTACTGTTTGTCAAATGTTGTTCAATGTATTGTAACCCTGTCTATACTGTGCTTATTGTACAGCGCTGCGGAATATGCTGGCGCTTTATAATAAAGAATAATAATAATTATAATAAGCCTGTAGAATATTAGGGAATATTTTTAACATTGAAGCCTATGGGATTCACCTGAATAAACCTGCTGAATGAAACCACCGAATGACAGGGCATTTCGGGAACTTTTCACTGCTGGTTTTTGTTTCTGAATAGACGAAGCATTGCTTCTCTATGGGGATTTCACTGACCTCAAACAGGCACCGAACAGGCACTGTATTTGCAGGCAATTCGTCAGGATTTGGTGAACTGCCTGCTCTCTGAATAGCCAAATGGCCAAGAAAGGTAACCGTACGCTGAATTTCACCGTTCGGTTCCCTTTCTCCAGCGATTCGGATCTCTTTGAATAACCCTGAGTGTTTTTGTGGTTTTTTTTGGAGTATCACTTGGTGGCTGAAGGGGTTAACTGAGTAATCTATGATGCTCACCTTAAAGTACTTCAGAGCTAGACTTTACATAAAAGATGGTCTCAACGTTATTTAGGTATAATATGGATCATTTCAGAGACGCTCTAGGTCAGTTACTGTTTTATGATGCCAGAGTTAGGGCAACACAGAAAGGGACGTTTACAATTTGAGAAATCATATATGACTTTATGTCTATGGAACATTGTGAATTACACTCAAATGAAAAGTCTCATATGATTTCAGTTTAGGAGAAAATGAGAACATGCATGCCCATTCATAACAGCTATGGAGAGGTCCATGGAGAAAAGGAAAAAGGTAAATAATGACTTGAACACTCTGTGTTAATGAAATCCCATCCACTGGAGATTCTTTTACTGGATTCTGTGAAACAGCGAGAATCACCTGTAAGATTTAATTCAATTATCCTGATCATTGGGGTATATTCTATTCAGAACGTCTAGACTTTTTAAGCTAAGATTTTCTGTGGGAGCACTGGATTGTCATTGACGCATTAAGTGCAGCGTTACATCTTCTGAAAGCATTTAATTGGTGTGTGTCTCTTCTTAACACAAGTACAATGCAAGAGGAAACATTGTGGTTCTTATAGGACGGAGGTGACATGCATCAAGTGTCACATCCACCATGCATGACTCCAATCATGGCTATAATAACCAATCTAACTTTCCTGCTGTCCATTTGTCCAGCTGTATTTCTGTATGTCTAACATCTCAGCGTGTATATATACTAAAGTGGAAACTAAAATATACAGGGTTATTCAAAGAGATCCGAAAAGTCACCGCACGTTCGGTGACGTTTCGTTCCCCACACTTCGGGGCGATTCGGTGACTCGTAGTTCGCTGACCCTACGGTTTATTCAGCAAGCACCGCAGGGCCCTCGTAGTGCAGGGAATACTCGCCGCCAACCCGCAGAACACTCGCCGAACACTCACTGAACACTCACTGAACACTCACCGAAAATCAGCAGAAACCGTTGCAAAAACCAAGCCGTACAAGCCGCAAAAATATGAGCAGCCGTTGATCACAACGCAAAGCCTACTAGCAGACGAACGGGGTAAAAAAAACGTTTGCTTGAAAGTTTGTAATTTGAAACGATGTTTGCAAACAAACAACAGAACGAAAATGTCTGGAATTTACATATAAGATCCAATGAATGATAATAAAAAGGGCTGTTACAGAAAAAAGAAAAAACGATTTAAAAAAAGAAATGGAAAAATTATTTTAACAAAAAATCTTTTTCCTGCAGAATATTATAATAAACGGTTTATTAGATATTGAATTAAAATGGGAATATTTTTAACCTGTCCAATGAAACCACCGAACAGCATGGCACTTCGGCAACTATTCTCTGCTGTTCGGTGTCTGTGAATAGATGAAGAATTGCTTCGCTATGGGGGATTTCACTGCCCTCGAACAGGCACTGTATGTGCAGGAAATTCGCCAACATTTGACGAACTGCCTGCTCTCAGAAAAGCCGAATGGCCAGGAAAGGTAACCGTTCGCTGAATTTCAGTGTCTGGTTACATTTAGGGGCCAGATTGTCTCTCTTTGAATAACTCTGATAGTATAGAAATAATAACAGTATTTCTCAATGTTTACTAACATGCTGTTGAATTGCAGAGTATCAGAGATGAAATTATTGTTGCTGTTAACAAAGCACTTTTAATGTCTTCATATACATACCCATTCCGCTTACATAGTTTACACACACACATACCTTAACACGGTCCAGCATTCTCCAAAATCCAAAAGTAAACGATGCGAGACACACTCACATAAATAAACTTAATTAAGGAAATTTTTAAATTTACATAGCTCCGACCGACGTTTCAGCCTGACCTGAGCCTTTTTCAATAGTGTAGGAACTCCAAGATTTATAGCCCCCAATTAACCCAATCATCTCTCACTTAACACAACAACCACTCTCTACTTTGATATTAATGTGTTTATATATAGACAGTGTTTTAGGGAAATGAACGATAAATAATATTTATTATGACTTGACATGGAAACATATGATTGAGCACCTAAAAGAAAACCTGAAAGTGTGTGGGATGGGACCAACAGGAAGTCAGTTCCCCATGCTAAAGTAATGGAGGAACTGCATTCCTGCTTGACTTGACCCATATATATATATTCACTACAGATATATATATATATTTATAATACACCAGGAGGGTAGGACTCAACCTTTACTAAGCATAACGGGCGGGCACTTTTCAAGACAAAAAATACAGCAAACCAGGAGGAGAGCACACCAACTCATACAAAGACTTTAACAGCAGCTCATACATTTAAAGATTTTAAACAAATGTAAAACCTTTAAAGATTCTAACGACTCTTAACCCCTTCAAGATTTTAACAGTTTTCAACACATTAACGATTTTTAACAAGGTTTTTAACCCTAAACTTTGCTAAAAAATGATGGCAGTTTAGTTGAAAGGGTTAAGAGTTGTTAGAATCTTTAAAGGGTTAAAAATGTGTTTAAACTCTTTAATTGTATGAACTACTGTTAAAGTCATTGACTGTGTGAGTTGATGTGCTCTCCTCCAGGTTTGTTATATACGTGTTTGTGTGCGAGTGCGCGCGTGCGGCTGGGGGTACTTAAAATTTTCTTTGTTTTCAATTAAAATCTGATTTTCTGTTCATTAAAATCCCATCAGATTGATCAGAAATACAGTGTAGACACGACTGATGATGTAAATGAGTATTATAGCTGGAAAAGGCTACATTTTAATGGAATATCTACATAGGTTCAGAGAGGTTCATTATCCGCACGCATCTGTCCCGTATCCTATAGTATGTTGCTCCAGTGCGTTATAATGGGTAACTTGGCAACAATTATATTGTATGTCCTATTCAAACGCAACATTTTATAAAATTCTACGTGACCTCAAACTTCTGAACGCCACCTTTCTCTGTAACATATCTTTTATCGTTCTCAATGGGTGGAATATTTTAAATAGGAATTCTGTAAAATGTGTGCCTGATAAAGTATATGAAAGACAGGACACAGCGCACCTATTTTTTAGCACTGGATGTTGATTACATTCCTGTTATTTTGCAGTTTTCAGCCATTGTTATGTAATTAAATACATAAGGGTCTATTCACAAAGCGCAGAGATTGTGTGAAATTTCGGTGCTTTGTTTTTCGCTGCACTTTGGAGATTCCATTTCGCAATATACAGTGAATTCACTATTTAGCGGATGTTCACCGTATTTTTTATTGAGAAAGGATTTTACCAGGAAGGATACATTGAGGGCCCTATTACAATCTTTGCGCATACGTTAATGCGTGCGCAAAAATGCATTAATGCGAGGGGCAAAACCTTTTGCGCAGAACGTCGTATTACAATGTCAGCGCAACAAACGCGCGTATACGGCTAGCGCAGGTGAACCTGCGTGAACTTACTGTACTTGCTAACATTGTGAGTGCAAATGCATTTGTGCACTGGTACGCGGATGGTATTACAATCTATGCCCAGTTTGTAACGCACAGCCTTTGCGCGCATAATTTTAGCAACTCCTAAAAGCTGGTGTTAATGGCAAATCTGAATGTCCTGGCCAAAACCAAATACACCAGTCCAAAAAAAAAAATGCAGAAAAGTATAGTTACATTCTACACGTACCAAACTGTAACGTTGGGGGCTTCCAGCCCCTCCGGTGTGCTCGGCGGCAGCATGTCTGATGCTGCTCGCTTGCCAGAGCCCGGTTTAAATAGAGACAGGCAGGGAGGTGGCTGTATGAGGCGCGGCTTGAGAGTTGGGCGCGGTCTGGTGACACGGACCTATCAGAGGAGTCCAGGTCTTTTAAAAACCAACAGTTCCTTCTAAGCAGTGCCAGATCGTGGTTATCCATACCTGAGCTCATTGTACCTGTATTCTCTCGTGATTGAACCTGTTATTGACCTCTGCTTGTTTTCTGACTATTCTGCCTTCCGTTGCCCTAGACTATTTCCTTGTACTACGCTCCTGCACTGATATCGACCCGGCTATTCCCTTTGACCATTCTATACTCTGTATTCCTGATTCTGGCTTGTCTGACTACCCCCGTGTTGCTGACCTGGTTTTGTATTACGACATTGTCTTTGATTAACCCTTTCTGTCTAGCTAGTATATATATATACCTTGCCAATTGTAAGGACCAGACAGTTAGGGATTCTTTTACGGCTACCCTGTTGGTAGCTTTTGGGCTCTGTGGAGTGTTGGGCTTTAAGGACTGCATGGTGGGATCCGGGAACCGTGACATTACGATCTGGCCAAATGGATCCTGCAGACTTAGCACAGCATTTGAGTAACTTTGTATCCAGACAGGACGAGCAGGACCATAGAATGGATCAGTTTGCTCTCGCCTTATAAACTATCCTGACTCGTACGGCTCACCTGGAACCAGCTGGGGTTGCACCTCCGCCTGCTATACCTGTGTCCCCTGTCGTTCAGACATCCCAGGTACACATGACCGCTCCTATGAGGTTTGACGGTACTCCCTCGGAGTGCTGAGGATTTTTGGTCCATGTGGATATTCATTTCAAACTAAATCCACAAATGTTTAACACTGACATAGCCAAAGTGGGGTTCATTATTAACCATCTGTCTGGCAGAGCGTTGACATGGGTGAATCCTTTATGGGAGGCAGAGAAGCCTATCATACTGAACTGTAAAGAATTCATAGCCGAGTTAAAATGTACGTTTAATCTTACCAGAAAGGCCAAGGTAGCTGGCAAATCCTTGATCCGCATACATCAAGGGAACAGGACTGTGTCTGATTATGCTATAGAATTTAAAACGTTGGTTTCTGATGTGAACTGGACTAATGAAGCTCTGGTTCTGGCTTTTATGGAGGGTTATCAGAGTCATTGATGCATGAGTTGGCTCCACGTAAATTACCTGAGATGTTGAGTGAACTCATAGATTATTGTATAGATCTGGATGATCAGATAAGGGACAGAAGAACACCAAGAGAGAAACCTAAGACCGTTACCAAGGTTGGCCCCTGTCTTTCAGGCACCACCTAGAGAGTCATCTCCTCCCTCTGAGGCAATGCAACTAGGCCATACTAGGCTGACAGAGGAAGAGAGAACAAGGTGTCTTTGTGAGGGATCGTGCCTGTATTTGGTGTAAAAGGACATTTACGACTACAATGTCCTGCTCGCCCTAGAATGCATGATAGGTCGGAAAACTACCACACCGAAGGCAGCTGAGGAGACAGGCCTTGGGTGTGAGGTTTATGTCTCCTGTCAAAGACACTAGACTCTTGTTACCAGTTTAGCTTGGGAGACCAAGAACACGCATACTACCGCTTTTGTTGATTCTGGGGCTGCTGGTAATATCATTGATGTTGAATACGCTTCCTCCATCTCTCTCCCTCTGGTTGTAAGAGAGACACCCTTGGCCGTTGAAGCCATAGACGGTAGGCCATTATCCTGCCCCAGGATAACTCACGATACTGTTACAGTGGTTCTTACCACTGGTCTGTTGCACAAAGAAGAGATCATATTTCAGGTTATCCGTTCACCTTCCAATCCTGTTGTGCTTGGTTTCCCTTGGATGGTGGAACATAATCCTGTTATTGATTGGGCTAAGGGAGAGATACAGTCTTGGAGTCCTGCTTGTTTTGTGAATTGTTTAATACCCATTCAGCATATTGGTGCCCTGAACACACCTACAGCTCCTCCATTGTTTACAGAGGTTCCTGACTGGTATGCCGACCTCAGGGCTGTATTCGATAAAAGAGAGGCAGAGAAACTACCTCCACATAGACCGTATGATTGCGCCATAGATATTCATGCAGGTACCATGCCTCCTCGAGGCAAAGTATATCCTTTATCCATAAAGGAGAACCAAATCATGGAGGAGTACATAAAGGAGAATTTGGAGAGAGGTTTTATCAGACGTTCCTCTTCTCCAGCAGGGGCTGGGTTCTTTTTTGTGTCTAAAAAAGGAGATTTACGCCCGTGTATTGATTTTAGGGGGCTTAACAAGATCACCATCAAGAATGTGTACCCTATCCCTCTTATATCAGAACTGTTCGACAGGTTAAGGGGATCAGCAGTACACACAAAACTCGATTTAAGAGGGGCTTACAACCTGATACGTATAAAAGAGGGGCATGAGTGGAAAACAGCATTTAACACCAGGAGTGGGCATTATGAATATCTGGTCATGCCTTTCGGTCTCTAATGCTCTGGCTGTATTACAAGATTTCATTAATGATGTGCTCAGAGAGTTTTTGCAATACTTTGTTATCTTATACCTAGACGATATACTGATTTACTCTCCCGATCTGAAAACCCACCATGAACATGTCAGACAGGTATTATCAAAACTACTAGACAATGGTCTTTATTGCAAACTGGAGAAGTGTTATTCGACATTACTACTGTGAAATTTCTTGGGTACATTATCACTCCAGAAGGTTTTGAGATGGATCCTTCCAAACTCACGGCCATCTCGGAATGGCCTCTTCCCCAAGGCCTCAAAGCCATACAGAGGTTTTTGGGGTTTTCCAACTACTATAGGAGATTTATCAAGAATTATTCTGCTGTAGCTTCTCCTATCATTAATATGACACGTAAAGGTCTGAAGAACCAGGTCTGGTCTTCACAATCCAAACAGGCATTTGAAGCTCTCAAACAGGCTTTCACTTACGCTCCAGTGTTACGGCATCCTGATCCCAGAGTTCCATTTGTTCTTGAGGTTGATGCTTCCGAGATAGGCATTGGGGCTGTCCTATCTCAAAGAGAGTCTCCAGGGAAGCCACTACATCCTTGTGGGCTCTTTTCAAGAAAATTATAACCAGCAGCATTTTTTTAGTCCTCGACGCCCAGGGACGTCAAATGTAGGCACCCATTGCCAGCATCTTCACCATATGGTGCAGGACTACCTAGGGGCAAGGGCAGACCTGGATACGTTTCCAGCAGATGATCCACTGGCTTACTGGGTGTTGAGATTGGATCACTGGCCAGAACTTAGCCAATATGCTATGCAGCTACTAGGTTGCCCTTCATTTAGCGTGCTTTCTGAAAGGACATTCAGTGCCGCTGCAGGTTTTGTCACAGACAAAAGAGCGCGTCTGTCCACCGACTCTGTAGACCGGCTGACATTTATAAAAACGAATCGGTCCTGGATCAGCAGTTATCAATCCCCTGATGCTGACGTAACGGAATAGATCGGGGATGTCTTCTGCATTCACAAAACCTCCAGCACTGAACTCTTCCACAATACCACAAAAGGGTTACAGTGTGAAGGCACAATATCTGGCTGCACTGACGCCCATTGAAAAAAAAACAAACAACTTTTCAATATAGGACCACATGGTCCACCCCTGCACTTTTCCACAATACCACAGAGGGGTTACTGTATGATGGCACTTGCTGGCCTGGCACCAAAGGCACAATATCTGGGTGCACTGACGCCTTAACCAGATGCATATCTTTTCAATATAGGACCACATGGTCCACCCCTGCACTCTTCCACAATACCACAGAGTGGTTACCTTATGATGATACTTGATGGCCTGGCATTAAAGGCACAATATCTGGGTGCACTGTGTCAGGGAGCTGGTTCCGGGGTGACAAGTGTGAGCCCAATATGCAATGATGGGAAATAGAAAAAGTATATGAACAAAAAGGGGTTTATTAAGAGTAAGGCATAAGAGGCGGTAAACAAATAGGAATAAACAATTATGTAGCTGGGTAATAAGAAAGGAAAACACTGTATAAATAATAATCAGCAATAAGAAACTAAAAGGCAAGATGAGAGAAAGGTAGACCAAAAGTAACAAAAACTAAGCTACACTAAACTATACTACTACATATAAAGGAAAAGAGTAGATTGAATTTAGAGCAGGGTTAAACCAGATATAGAGAAAAATAGGAGAAGGAAGAGTGAAGGAGATCTTTAGAAAAATAAATAGGAAAATAGAAACGGAAGAGTCTTTGAGGCAGAGGGTCCTGGGTATGCAGGGGGTCCTGGGTATGCAGGGGGTCCTGGATCTGCAGAGGGGTCCTGGATCTGTAGAGGGGTCCTGGATCTGCAGAGGGGTCCTGGATCTGCAGAGGGGTCCTGGATCTGTAGAGGGGTCCTGGATCTGTAGAGCGACAGATTCAGCGGGATGCGGGGTAGCAGGCTCTGAGGGTTTGGATGTAGGGCAGCAGGCTGAGGATTCTGTAGGTTGCAGGGCAGCAGGATCAGAGGGTACTTGCAGGATATAGGGCAGTGACAACTGGAGGACCTGCAGGATGCAGGGCAGCACCTTCTGTAGATCCTGCGAGATGCAGGGCAGCGACAACTGGAGAACCTGTGGGATGCAGGACAGCAGGCTCTGAGGATTCTGTAGGTTGCAGGGGAGCAGGATCGGAGGATACTTTCAAGATGTATGGTAACAGGCTGTGGATTCTGCAGGATGCAGGGCAGCAGGATTAGAGGATCCTTGCAGTAAGTAAGGCAGCAGGCTCTGATGATTCTTGCAAGATGCAGGGCAGTAGGATCCTTGTAGCAGGAACTATGAACAGTATGGTGGGAACCAAGACAAAAACAGGTTAGAGCAGGCAGAGATAGAAGACAGCTCCTTCCTAGTAGGGATGTGCGTTTCGGGTTTCGGAATTTCGGAATTTTCACGAAATTTCCCGATTCGTGTTTTCGGATGCGGCCGAATTTCCGAAAATTTTTAGATCCGAAAATGGCAGATCCGAAAAGTTTTCCGAGCCGAAACGAAATATTTTCGGAATTTTCGAATGGACTTGAAATGCGTCAAATCGAAATTTATTGCTTTGAAACGAGGAGAACAGACTTTCCGAAAAAACGAAAATTTCCGAACTTACGAAAAGTCGATACAAAAACGAGCTAAGTGACACGAAAATACGAAAAATGGTCGAAATTCCGAAAACATGTACAATTCCGAAAAACGAAAATTTCCGAAATCACGAAAAGTCGATACAAAAAACGAGCTAAGTGACACGAAAATCCGAAAAATGGTCGATATTCCGAAAAAAAGAGTACACGAAAAACGAATCGAGCTGAACCGAATCGAAACAGAAATCGGTCGAAACGAGCTGAATCGAAAAGTTTAAAAATCCGAAAAATCGAACCGAATCGAATCGGAAAAAAAATCGGTGCACAAGCCTACTTCCTAGTGAGAGGTTCACTAGAACAATGCAGAAGCATCTTGCTTTGGGAGTGGCCCTTTTTTATAGTGGAGAAATCATGATGTTATGGCTAGCACCTGGTTGCTGGAACAACTTGGTTCTGTAGGAGAATCACTGTTCGTATTTCGCTGAGACACTTTGCCTTTAGTTCTTTTATGGCGCCGGCGGCTAGGGACCTGACACAATGACGCCCATTAACAGATAAGAAAAACCCACTTTTCAATATAGGACCGCAAGGTCCACCCCTGCACTCTTCCACAATACCACAGAGGGGTTACTGTATGATAGTACTTGCATGCCTGGCACTAAAGGCACAATATCTGGGTGCACCGCCATTGACGCCTGTATCAGATTCATATCCTCAGAGGGGTTACAGTGTGACGGCACTGTTGCCGACGCTAAAAGCCCAATTTAAAAGCACCTATTGTTACTTTCATCCAAAGCCTGCATAAGTTTCACAATAATTTAGCCCAAAAAAACACTAAACTTTTTCTGCGCGTCCTAAAATGTCTTTTCATACAGGCTGCCGCCCCAAGCAGTTGTTTATGGATAGATTAAAGGAAAAGCATTTACCGTCATATGAAACGTCATTTATTTGTTTTTAAGTGTTTCTGTACATCCTAGAAATCCGCCACTTCACGGGCAGGTTATGGGGACCTCCTAGGCACGATATTTGAAGGAATTTTTCGTTTTTATTTTTAACCCTTATTTCATGGAAATCTCACTGTCCCTTAAAAATGTTTTTTTAAAAACTTTTTGTCCTTGTTTCCTGTCCCCCAGGGCACTACCCGGACCCCCATACACCTTTTATGGCAAATATGTAGCATATATGCCCTCTTGGAGGGCACTCTAAAAAACCGAATTTTCAGCCCCATTGACTTGCATGGGGGTTCGGGTTCGGTCCCGAACAAATGGGAAGTTCGGGTTCGGGCTCGAACCGAACTCAGGGAGTGTTCGGCTCATCCCTATTCCTGAAAAGGAAAGACAAGAATTACTCATAATGTTTCATGATTCAAAACCAGCAGGTCATCCTGGTATTACTAAGACTCTTACCAGTATCTCCAGACAGTTCTGGTGGCCCACCATGCGACAGGACTTACGTCTGTTTGTTTTGGCTTGTCAAGTCTTAAGCTTCCTACAGCCAAAGAACTGGTGGTCGTCTTTGCTAGAGAGATTGTACGAATACATGGGGTTCCATCTGAAATAGTCTCTGACAGAGGAGCTCAGTTTGTCTCTCGTTTCTGGAGGGATTTCTGTGCGGAGATAGGGGTGTGATTGGCCTTTGCTTCAGCATATCATCTACAAACTAATGGGGCAGCAGAGAGGGCAAATCAGGGTCTCGAGCAGTACATATGTTGCTTTACCACACAACAACAAGACAATTGGTCGGAGTTGTTGCCCTGGGCCGAGTATGCACGTAATAACGCCGTTAACGAGACCACTGGCCACTCTCCTTTTTCTGCTATCTACAGTATGTTTTTTTCCCTCCGGCTCTACCGCTTCAGTTTGCTGAACAGGCCATTCCGGCTCTCGATGAACATCTCACACAACTACAAGACATTTGGAGACAGATTTGTGAAAACATGGAGCGCAATGTTGCTGCCCAGAAACGCAAGGCTGACAGGCATAGGTTACAGGCTCCTTCCTGCAACGTGGGGGATAGAGTTTGGTTGTCCACTAGGAACGTGAAGTTGCGGGTGCCTTCTATGAAAATGGCACCTCGGTTTATCGGTCCATACAAGATCATTCGCCGCGTTAACCCTGTGGCTTATGCTCTTGCCCTTCCTAGACATCTTCGCTTGCACAATGTCTTCCACACCTCCCTACTGAAGCCTTTGTTGTGTAACAGGTACACGTGGGTCGTTCCTCCTCCTGTTCTGGTTGATGGAGAAGCAGAGTATGAGGTTAGGAAAGTTCTGGATTCTAGGCTGTTCAGGGGTGCTCTGCAGTACTTGGTCGATTGGGTGGGTTATGGTTCGGAGGACCGGTCCTGGATTCCTGCTTCCAACATGTCGGCCTCTAGGTTGGTCAGGGCGTTCCATGCCTCGCACCCTGATCGCCCCGGTGGTCGTTCTGCCACTCGCCCCGGTGGTAGTCCTGCCACTTGTCCTGTTGGTTGTCCGGTGACCTCCCGTGGAGTGGGGTACTGTAACATGGGGGCTTCCAGCCCCTCCGGTGTGCTCGGCGGCAGCATGTCTGATGCTGCTCACTTGCCAGCACCCGGTTTAAATAGAGACAGGCAGGGAGGTGGCTGCATGAGGCGCGGCTTGAGAGGGGGCTCACGGTCTGGTGACTCGGACCTATCAGAGGAGTCCAGGTCTTTTAAAAACCAACAGTTCCTTCTAAGCAGTACCAGATCGTGGTTATCCATACCTGAGCTCCCTGTACCTGTATTCTCTCGTGATTGAACCAGTTATTGACCTCTGCTTGTTTTCTGACTATTCTGCCTTCCGTTGCCCTAGACTATTTCCTTGTACTACGCTCCTGCACTGATATCGACCCGGCTATTCCCTTTGACCATTCTATACTCTGTATTCCTGATTCTGGCTTGTCTGACTACCCCTGTGTTGCTGACCTGGTTTTGTATTATGACATTGTCTTTGATTAACCCTTTCTGTCTAGCTAATATATATATACCTGGCCAATTGTAAGGACCAGACATTTAGGGATTCTTTTACGGCTACCCTGTTGGTAGCTTTTGGTCTCTGTGGAGTGTTGGGCTTTAAGGACTGCATGGTGGGATCCGGGAACCGTGACACAAACCAATAAAATGGAGAAGTTGTGTGTGCATTTTTTATTGATGCAGCATATATGCGCAGATTGACTTTGACAGGCGCAAAAACCTAATGTGAGACAATTGTGGTTCTTAATTCTGATTGGCTGAATTGCGTGAAAAAACACTGATTTCGGCGCACAACGTTACTGCGCGCGCGTTTTCCGCGTTTTTTGACGGATGAAAAAATGCACGAGGATTGTAATACCAGCGTTAATTTACACGCGTTAACGTTTAACGCTTGGCGCAAAAATTCACGCGTTGCGGGTACGTTTTTATGTGAAAAATGTAATAGGGCCCTGAGATTTCTCTCGTTTTCAAGTATGTCCTGGGTGGTGAGTATATTTTGCTGAAATTGGAGTGATCGGACCTCGGCGACAGCTGCCAGATTGCACCGAATTTGCCCGAAATGGCATTGGCGAATTCCACTGAATTGAAAAAAAAAAAGAGGAAATCTCCTATTCGCCTAATAGGAGTTTACATCAATAAAAATGTGTCTAAATAATAAAAAGGTCCTTTATAAAATAATAATAAGGTCTGTTACTAAATAGAAAATAAAGCCTTTTCAAAAATAAGAATGTCTTCTATAAAATACAAAAATCTAAAAGGGTTTTTGCAAAAAATAAAAATAAAAAACGGTCTTTAAAAAAAATAAGATTCGTTTTCTACATTGAAACCTATGGGATTCCACTGATTAATCCTGTCAAATTTAAACACCAAAAAGCAGGACATTTCCCTTCAATTTCGGTGAAATTCGGCATTCTGTGAATAGAATAGACAATAGTCTTCTGTGGGATAATTTTGGTGTCACCGAATTAAACCATATTTCGCTGTCAATTTGCCTGTATTTGCGAATTGACATACAGGGTTATTCAAAGAGAATCGAAAAGCCACCGCAAGTTCGGTGACTTTTCGTTCTCTTCAATTCGGCGCGATTCTCATTTCGGCGACCCTGCGGTGTATTCAGCAAGCACCACAGGACTGTCGTAGTGCAGGGAAAAGTTGCGGCAAACCCACCGAAAACTCACCGAAACCCACAAAAACATCTGGATTAACCCCGCCGAGCACGCCGGAAAAACCCGAGCAGGAGCCGATCACAGCGCAGAGCAGCCGCCGGAAAAACCCGACACCGCAGACGAATGAAGTGAAAAAAACCCCCCACAGTATGCCTGAATGTTTGAAAAGTCAAACGCTGTTTGCAAAGAAACTACTGAACGAAAATGTCTGAAATTTACATATAAGATCCAAAGAATGATAAAAGGGCTGTTACAGAAAAAATATGAACCAATTAAAAAAAAAAAAAACGGAAAGAAAATGTTTGCAAAAAAATCCCCAAAAATGCCTAAAAGATCCTAAAAATCTATAAATAAAGAGACTCTTTACTGCAAAATATTATAAACAACGGTTTAGTAGATATTGAATTAAAACAGGAATATTTTTGACATTGAAGCCTATGGGATTCTCCTGAATAATCCTGTCGAATGAAACCACCGAACAGCAGGGCAATTCGGCAACTTTTCACAGCTGGTTTGTGTTCACTGAATAGATGAAGCATTGCTTCTCTATGGGGATTTCACTGCCCTCGAACAGGCACCGTATGTGCAGGCAATTCGCCAACATTTGGCGAACTACCTGCTCTCTGAATAGCCGAATGGCCAGGAAAGGTAACTGTACGCTGAATTTCACTGTTCGGCTCCCTTTCGCCAGCAATTCGGATCTCTTTGAATAACCCTGATATTTGTGAATACAAAAATTGCCCCAAACAGTGAGATTCACCATTCGGTCCAATTCTGGGGTTAATTCAGAGGTTAGTGATAAACTCCTATAGTTTTTTCAGCTTACACATATTTTCCATACATGTATATTTGTTTGTGTGAGAGTCATTTTCATTCTGTGCTTCCTTTCCTTACGAGTGAGGTATACGTATACTTTTAGAGCTCTGATCATGAAACGATGCTGTGCTAGCACCATCTGTTTACTCGCAGATTATAGTCTTCCAGGTGAGGCTTGTGCTAAATGAACCGTGTATTGCAAATTTACATATTGTTTTTTAATTCAAGGCAATTATTTGCCTCCACAACAGAACATTCCGTATTAGCCACTTCAGTAACCGCAGATGTCAAATCCTCTCTAACTTTTCTAACTGGTGCATATATATGTGTGAGTGTGTAAGTGTATATATATATATGTTTATACTATTCATATTAAATATGTATCTATAATGTTTTCCTCCTATCAGAACTCACGGTAAAGTATTATGCATGCAATGTATCTTTTATAGCTTTAATATTCTAAAAACTAACGTAAGGAAAAGCAAAGTAATATATTTTATTATTCCGTTACCAGCCGCATTAGCATAGCGCTGAATTAATTGGGGACCGTGCATGGCATCTGCAATGTGCGAGGCATAATTCTAATGTAGCCTTTGGATGAGGTCACATTTCTATAGGACTATGTGATGTAAATCACATTTAATTTGAAAAATGTTGCCTAGAGCAGCATTTATTGGAGGCCAATTAATGTACCAGGCATTAATATCATAATGCGACCTTGGAAGAGCAAGTGTGCTTTATATATATATATATATATATATATATATATACAAATAATCAAAGAATATGAGTGTGCATATATATATATATATATATATAGGCTAGGGTCAGACGAACGCATTTTTCACGTCTACCGTCAAAAAGTGCGTTGATGCGTCCGAACTTTTTTTTCACGGAAGACACGCTAGCGGTCATACGGTGCGCAATTTCGGCCGTGATTTTTTTACGGATCCAAACAAGGAAACTTTGGGTGTCTGGACGTTATGTAGGCCGGACATGAGCAGCGTCTGACGTCTCCTAATCACGCACACACGCCGCTATGCGGACGCAGCGCACTTTGTACGTCAGTACTAGCGGTTCTACGTTCTCGAAAAAATGCGTTCCTTTGCCGCTTGCGTAGCGCGGCCGAACTTTCGTGCGGCCATACTTCGTATATTGCCCGTCATTGGATGTCAATTGCTGCTATTACGGCCGTAATAAAGTGCGGCTGCACGCGCTTTCATACTGCGTTCGTCTGACCCCAGCCATATACAGTCATGGCCGAAATTGTTGGCATCCCAGACATTTTTCTACAAAATCAAGTATTTCTCACAGAAAAGTATTGCAGTAACACATGTTTTGCTATACACATATTTCTTCCCTTTGTGTGTATTGGAACAAAACAAAAAAAGGGAGGAAAAAAAGCAAATTGGACATAATGTCACACAAAACTCCAAAAATGGGCTGGACAAAATTCTTGGCACCCTTTCAAAATTGCATAAATAAGATTGTTTCAAGCATGTGATGCTCCTGTAAACTCACCTGGGGCAAGTAACAGGTGTGGGCAATATAAAAATCACAAGAAGATGTCATCTGCGCTCGTTTCTATGTATTTCCATGTACAACAAAACACTATCAGGAGGTTTTAGTTTGTTTTTATGGCCATTGAAACGTAAGCTCACTCGCCCCATCAAGGCACCTCTTTGTAGAGTGAGTACCTAACCAATGTACCAAAAGCTGCTCTACTGAGCAGCTCCATGCCCCTCCTGCTGATTTTCAGTTAAGGAGAGGCAGAAAATGGTGGGTTTATTTATACACGCACCAAACACTTCCCATTTGGGGTTGAAAACAAAACATGGAAAAAGGAACAGCAGCAAAACAACTAACTGGTATTACAAGCATAATATACATACATACAGAAAAAATGGCGTCGCGCCCATACTCAGAGCGGCTGCAACAGTCAGGAGTAACAGCCCAGTTGGTGTATAAAACATAACAAGAGAAAAAAGATGTCATCTGCGCTCGTTTCTATGTATTTCCATGTACAACAAAACACTATCAGGAGGTAGCTGAAAAGCAGCAGGAGGGGCATGTAGTTGGTCGGTAGAGCAGCTTTTGGTACATTGGTTAGGTACTCACTCTACAAAGAGGTGCCTTGGCGGGGCGAGCGAGCTTACGTTTCAATGGCCATTAAAACAATATAAAAATCACACCTGAAAGCAGATAAAAAGGAGAGCAGTTCACTCAGTCTTTGCATTGTGTGTCTGTGTGTGCCACACTAAGCATGGACAACAGAAAGAGGGGAAAAGAGGACTTGAGGACCTGTCTGAGGACTTGAGAACCAAAATTGTGGAAAAATATCAACAATCTCAAGGTTACAAGTCTATCTCCAGAGATCTAGATTTGCCTTTGTCCACAGTGCGCAACATTATCAAGAAGTTTGCAACCCATGGCAGTGTAGCTAATCTCTCGCGCCATGCGCGATGCACGATGCGCGATGATGTCAAGAGGCGAGGGGGGACCCGGAGGTGGAGCCGCCATCCAAGATGGTGGCCCCCACCGGAGCTAGGCCACGATCTGGCGCCGGATTGCGGTCCGGTGCCTGAGGGGTTAAAGCCAGGCACCGCTTAAAAGGGGAGACTCTCCCCTTTTAAGCGGTGCCTGGATTGTAGCACTGGTACCTCCCGATTGGAAGGGAGAGGGATCCGAAATCCCTGATGTAAGTGGATCATTCTATGGTGGAATGGTCTCTGAGTACTCCATGAATAAACCAGAACAGTCCCATATGATTACCTTTTCCCTCCTCAAAACCAAGAAGCTCCAGGCAAACCAGAGTGTTCTTTACCCCTTCACTACCAAGTGATTTTTTGGAAGAACATTGTGAGGAACCAGTGATTTTTTTGAAAATTATTTTTAATGAGTTATACAGTAAGAAATATTTGGGAATATTCCCAGTGTATTCCTTACTGCAAAGACCTATTTGACAGGTAGATGCCGCCATCTACTGGCCATATGGAGTTACTGCAGATAGAACTGCACCTTGTGGCTCCCTGCACCAGCTGCTGAAAGTCCGATAAGGACATTCGGTTAGCCGATTTTAACCAGTTTTAGCACATTGGTCATTATGCCCACGGTGCTAAAACCTTGGTGCCACCTTCTGCAGCCCAAAAGCAAATTAATTTCAATGGCAGAAAACTAATTATATTAGCTTTTGTCCTGTATTGCTGCAGATCGAGATAGTTATTCAAAAGGTGCCTGATATCGAATTATGTTATCTCGATCTTGATAGTGAAGGGGTTAAAAAGCACATCATATACCATAAACTATTGTGGACATTTTGGAGCCGATGATGGAGCTTGAGAAATGCTGATGCATCAGCTGAAACTTTGCTGCTTGCCCAATAAACTGGTCTTTTTACAGGTTGGAGTGGTGGGTTCCCTCATCATTTACGGTGCTTATGAATAGACAGGATGCCTGATATTTCTTTTGGGTAATACTCTCTATAAATGGCCCTAACTTCATCATTCTTCGGCCAGTCGAGCAGTGCACATGAGAAAACGTATAACTGCACTTATTACAAACCTTTCTGACATTCGTCGTGTCTCTTGCTACATGCCGTCTGTTCTTTTTAATCCAAACCATTGATTTACAAGATTGAAACATGGTACGTGTGCTTCACAGAAAATGGATACACTCGATTGTATTAATTATGTTTAAAATGCCATGGTTGTGAAGGCTATTTAAAAGTCATTTTTCTCGGGATGCCTTTGGGAACTTATGTGAATAATTTACGTGGCTTTACAATAATAAAATAATGCTTAGGCTCGGTGTTCTTAAGTATAAAGAATATGCAATCTACCATAAGAAATAAGGTTGATTAAGCATCAAAAGAAATCCTGCCAACTAAAGCAAGCTCCGACGTAGATGCTTTCAGTTATGGTGTTTTCCTTTAAAGTGCAGCTTTGTTAACCTCTTTCTTTTGTGTTTTCCATATGTAGGAGGATGGAAGCACAAAACACTATAAAAATAAAAAATAACATATGAAAAAGTTATGTCTATGCACTAGCGATATGCATGACTTTTTTTTTTCATTTTGTTTTTGGTTTTTTTTTTAGGGTGTTTTTTTTATTTCAGAACATTTCGGACAGTTAATCTTTCGTTTCGGACCATTTTGATTCTGTGATTCGGATCGATTCTGTGATTCGGATAATTTTTGTGTAAAGAAACTTTCAATCTATTGGTAGTAATCTACTTCCCATTCTTAAAAAAGCAATAAAGAATGAAATAACTCATAAAAAGCGGAAAACCAATTGATCCGAATCACCCGAAATGATCCAAATCACCGAAAATTATCCGAATCGCCGAAATGATCCGAATCGAATCGATACAAAATTTCAGATTTATTTGAAATTTTCAGATGGTCGATATTTTGTTTTTAGAAATGCTCCCAAAATACGAAAATGGTGAATTTCGTCCGAATTTCAATTCGAAACGAAACTAATTGCACATCTCTACTTTGCACCATAGTATAAGAGGGTGAAATGTTTACTCATCCCCTTATAAGCAGTCTAATATTCTATTTTTCCCTCCATCAGCTAAAGTATGCTTGAGGTCAGGGATGCTCAATCTTGACCATTCAAATGTTTTGGAACTACATTTCCCACAATGATTTGTCAACCTAATGAGAAGCACACCTTCAGAAACTTACTAAATTGTATAACTCATTCTGACGCTTTTCACTACAATGTAACTACATGACCCACCATTGTGACATGTTAAAAGAGCTAAATTGGCCAGCGCTGGAGTCTAAACGCACTCTTCACCTTTCCAACCTGGTGTTTAAGAGCTTTTCTGGGAAGCTACCACCCTACCTGATTAGGCCGCTTCCCTCAGCAGTTCCCTCATCCTATAACCTCCGATCCAGGACCAGCACCTTACTAACAATACCACAATACAAAAAGACAGTGGCTCGGTCCTCATTTTTCTACAGAGCACCACAGTTATGGAATAACCTACCAGGTATGGAATAACCTTCTACACAGGGCTCTGTCCTGAGTCTCAGTTTTGAGTCAGTACTGCTCCTCCAGATTGTTCCTGTGATCCAACAATACTAACCTGCAGGGTTCCTGTGATCTAGCCTGCAGTGTATCCTGTGATTTAAGTATGCAAGGTATCCTTTGTTCCAAGCCTGCACTGTTCCTGTCCTGCTACCCACAGTGTTCCAGTTTCAGAATCTTCAGCTGCATGGTCTCTGCCCTCCAGTCTTGCCTTGTACAACCGTGTTCAATCTGTGTGTCCAGCATTCTTCATGTGCTACCCATTTGCAGTACAATAAACAACATTAAACCCTTGCCAATTCTGTCTTTGTGTATCCTCGCCTGACGGGTCTGCCATGTCACATCCTAGGAGTCCCACCACGGTGCATGCCAGGTGCCACCCTGACACGTGTATATTTAAATACCCCCCTTTCCCCCCAAAAAACTGTATTTCTTTAGATGACACTTGGAGGTCTTACTGAGCATCCAGCATACCTATCTGTTCAGAAGATCTGTGAGTCATTTGCACATTTTCTGAGTCTGCAGGAATTTTTTGTGCGCTCTCTCTCCGAGTTCAATTCAATCCAATTTCCAAAATTTCCCAATCCGTGCATGAAATGGGGAAAGTAAACTTGCATTAACAATGTGTACGTCAGGTTGAAGTACATCTATAATCCAGATAGAAAATGCCCCAGTTCTCAAAATTGCACGAGAAAGATACAACATAAAAAAACAAACATCTGAAAGTGCTGTATGTGTTCTGTACATTTTTTGAAGCAATCCTGTACAGCTGGGTTGTGATCACAGGTAGCTTCACTATATCAATACCACTTCAAATTACATATACGGAATAGAAAATGCCAAACAATGATGTTAAAACAAAGGAAAATACTAAAACAAAGGACATTTCTTACAAAGCTTATGAGATGGGTGGGTGTCACCCATCAGGCAAGGGTTAACGCCGACAGGTGCCATTGCAGGTCATTGGCTGCAGGGGGAGGGTCTGAGTTCAAGCCATCCCACTGCAGACAATGGCACACCGGGTGCGGGGAGGAGCCGAGGCGGCCCTTTGAAGTCAGCGGGGCATACCAGTGTGCCCAGCGTCTTCAAGGCCCACCTGCCGCAGGGGCAGCATAGAACGTCCTGCGGTGGGAAAGAATTAAAATTCTGCAGAAATCATTGAAAAAGCTCAGGAGACTGTAGTTTGACTGGAGCATTAAATGTGGAACTGAGGATGATTCCTGCATGTGTTCAGTAGTCTGACTCTCTGTAGGAGAAACAGGACCTACACATCCTATACTATAATAGAGTAAGGCTTGGCGTGTCCGTCGCCAAGCCTTACTCTGCGCATGCGCGCGCAACCAGCGGCGGTTGGCTGCGCGCGCATGCAACCGCCGTGGCACGAGCCGGCTGTGCGCTCGCCGCGGCGGTTACAAGATGCACACAGCAGCCGGGTAGAGGCTGCACTCGCAGCCTCTACCCGGCTGCCGCGCGCATCCAACCCCTGAGCGGCGAAGTGAAAGTTTCCCCGCTTCCGCTCTTTGAAGGACCCAAGCTGCGGTCACGTGGGAGTCCCACTTGACCGCGGCTTGGGTCCTTCAACGAGCGGAAGCGGGGAAACTTTCACTTCGCCGCTCGGGAAGGTAAGTATGCCGGAGCTCATGGGGCGGCTGTCTGAATGCCGATAGAGCATTCGAACAGCCGCCTAATGTCTGGTCTGGGGTCTGAGCTGGGGAGCAATATCCACGTGCAGGGGCAATATCCACGTGCTGGGGCAATATCCACGTGCTGGGGCAATATCCACGTGCTGGGGCAGTATCCACGAGCTGGGGCAGTATCCACGAGCTGGAGAAGTATCCACGAGCTGGGGCAGTATCCACGTGCTGGGGCAGTATCCACGTGCTGGGGCAGTATCCACGTGCTGGGGCAATATCCACGTGCTGGGGCAGTATCCACGAGCTGGGGCAGTATCCACGAGCTGGATAAGTATCCACGTGCTGGGGCAGTATCCACGAGCTGGGGCAGTATCCACGAGCTGGGGCAATATCCACGTGCTGGGGCAATATCCACGTGCTGGGGCAGTATCCACGAGCTGGGGCAGTATCCACGAGCTGGAGAAGTATCCACATGCTGGGGCAGTATCCACCTGCTGGGGCAGTATCCACGTGCTGGGGCAGTATCCACATGCTGGGGCAATATCCACGAGCTGGGGCAGTATTCACGTGCTGGGGCAGTATCCACGAGCTGGGGCAGTATCCACGAGCTGGGGCAGTATCCACATGCTGGGGCAGTATCCACATGCTGGGGCAATATCCACGAGCTGGGGCAGTATATCCACAATAGACTGTCCTCTGGGCAGGCTTTCTACCTTGTCATCAATAATGTGGAAAATGAGCAGAGCAATCTTATGACATCACCCCCTCACCTTTATCCAACTTTTATACTCCTGCTTGTTTAGTTTACTGATTGTTCTGAGTCCCTTTTTCTGTTTTTCATGTATTGTGTTTACAGATTGAAATGGAACAGCATCAGCTTATAAGGCTTACAAATGGGGGCTTAGGGTCACACTACTGGCCAGGCACCACCAGCGCTGCCAATCCTGGCACACAGCCTGCTGCAGACACAGCATTCTGGTCATCTGGCAGCAGTGGTGGCATGGAACGCTTGCAACAGGTGCTCTTTCATAGCGAGGGCGAACACGGTAGCACCATCATGCTGCTCTGACATCGTTGTGCTTGCACTTTCTGGTGCACATCTATGAGGTCAGTCGGGGGGAGGGGAGCCTGGCCCTATATAACCCTAGTTCTCTTCCAGTATGCTGCCGTGTTGTGGTTTATTTGCCTGATAACGCGCTTCTCTCATACTACTGTCTCTCTGTGTATTGACCATTCTATTGTCTTTCTGTGTACTGACCCCGGCTAGCTATTGACCACTCTGCTGACCCTCAGTGTGACTGCATATTTCCATTTCCTTCTGTCCCCCCATCCACTGAAGAACTGGGTCTACTCTGTCTACTCTTGTATGTGTCAGTGGCTAAATTAGTTTTCCTCCAACTGAGACCAGGTCTCCTGCCCTCCACCATTCTATGGATGAGGGAGCTGCCTTGGCCAGAGTGACATGTGGCTGCGATGAAAGCAAGGACTACTACCGCTTTGCTGCATTTGATGAGCTTTCTGGTTGTTCCTAACTGCGTAACTTTTCTCTTTGTTGTCTGACGTCTGAATATGCAGTAATGTTTTATTACAATTATATTGTTGTCATTCTACGTGATAGAAAATTTAAAAAAAATAATTTCAAATAAAATCTGAAAGAACTAAAAAAAAACATTTATTTATTTGGTCATTACTCACATATAATATGAGCAATACCACTGCTATCACTAACCTCATTTCCCACGCCATGATCAAGTTCATTGTTTTATTCATAGACATATTATTCATAAGACACAATCCTCCAAAAAACAAGCAAATTTTTTCAGGATTGGTTTTAATTGCATATTTACCCAAAAAAATGCAGTAACAGGTTTCAATTTCATTTTTTTTTTTTTACAAGAGTACCCCATAGAATATATAACGACAAAGGATTGAATGAAAAAATATAAATAAAATAATTTTACAATTATATTTAGGTGGGGACTTTTCCAGACACATTATAAGCCCAGACCAGGGATGGTGAACGTTTTTGAGCCCGAGTGCCCAAACTGGATCGCTGAACCAACTTATGTGTCTCAAAGTGCCAACCCCGCAATTAGACCTGAATACAGATTTATTTTAGAGAAAACACTTCATACGACGGTTTGAACTAATTATGTGTTTCAGTCTTAAAAAAAAAATACAGTATAAGAAGATGAATATATAGCCCCCAGCTCACACATGGATATATTTGCTCCCAGCTCACACATGGATATATTTCCCCAAGCTCACACATGGATAGAATTGCACCCAACTCAAACATGGATATAATTGCCCCAGCAGCTCACACGTGGATATATTACTCCCAGCTCACACATGGATATAATGCCCCCAGCTCACACATGGATATATTGCCCCCAGCTCACACATGGATATATGGCCCCCTGCTCACAGATAGATATATTGCCCCAGTTCACATTTATATTTTGCCCCAGCTCACATTTATATATTGCCCCAGCTCACACATGGATATATTGCCCCAGCTCACACATGGATATATTGTCCCAGCTCACACATGGATATATATTGGCCCCCTGCTCACTTGGTCCTCCCATCTGCCAGGTGCCTCACAGCAAGCTTCTTCCACCCAGCACCCGCCAACAAAGGATGTTGCCCGGCCCTTCGTTGAGATCCACCAGCCGCAATCTGGTGAGATCACAGCTGGTGGACCTCAACGAGCGGCTGGGCAGCATCATTTGCCAGTGCACACTGGGAGGAAGAAGCTTGCTCAGAGCGGCAGTGAGGCAAGCCTATGGCTCGCGTGCCGACATGGTCGGGCCCGCTTGCCAGGTTTGGCACGCGTGCCATAGGTTTGCCATCACTGGCCCAGACATTTCTAAGGACTGCTAATCGGGTCTGATGTGTCCTTCCCACTCCGCCATTGCCCACTTTAGGAAGTTTCAGGACTGCTCCTGGCACAGAGGGTTTTGGGTGGTGCTTGTTAGGGTTGCTCGTTATGCTCTGCTGCCCTCACAGGGCTAAACAAAGAGCGTGCAACTTACCGCTAATTATAATGCTCATCTGGTTATTTTCTCTTTATTTACGGAATCCAGGACATGCGAGGACATGTGTTATTTATAAAACATCAGGATATTTCATAACATCATACAATAAGCGATTAATGTAAGCATATAAACATTAATGTCCCCACGTACCAAAATATTTAGTTATGATTGACAGTGCTCAGGTGGCTTTGCCAACATGGCTAAATAAAACGATTGTCACAGAAAAACATAATGTTCTGAAATTTATTATACGGAGGAGATTTCCGAGCAAACACCATCTGCTTCGCTCACAAGGATCTCAGTTTCTTTAAATTAATTAATAGTAAATTAAATGTACCTTATGCTACTTTCTTAAAACATAGAATTGGTATTTTGCTTTATTTTAATTATCGTTTTGCGCAGACATTTGTACTGGCTAAATAAATCATATAGTTTCGTATTAAATTAAGAGGCAAGTGATTTGGAGAGACAGACAAATGTATCAGGAGGACCCCTGACTGTTACGCCGACAGGGCATTTTATGACACGGCATTGGAAATTAGAGATGTGCACCGCTAAGAATTTTGTTTCGTTTCATTTTTTTTCAGGTGTTTTTTAATTTCGGGTCGTTTCGGACCGTTTCGATTCGGTGATTCGATTCGACATTTCGAATAGATATTAACCCTTTCGCTGCTGAGGCTTTTCACGCCTCTGTGCTGAGGTCATTTTTACCGCTTTCGCTCATCATGTTTAACCGCGTTTTGAAGCAATATTTTGATATATGACCCAGACATATTATATATCGTTCTTTCCGGCAGACTTGGCAGATTCATAATATGTCATTATTATATGTATACGTCATGTCCTGTCTGTATATTATAACAAAAAATGCAATAAAATTAGAATTTTCAATAATTTATTATGTGTAAAGTGTTTTTTTTCTCACATTTTAACATGCGATCGTTTGCAGTTATATTTTCTATGGGGTGCACTTGTAACTAGTCCCCATTTCTAATTTTTTAAAAAAAAATTGGGGGGAAAATGTCGCTATTTTTAACAAACGCATCGCTTACAAAAATCGCTAGTGCAGCATCATTGTTCACATTATAACTGAAATGGGAACAATATAGCTGCATTAACAAAAAAAAAAAAAAAAACTTGTTTCCTTTTTTTTTTAAAATATTTTTTCATTTTTATTTTTAATTTTTATTTTTTTAAACAAACTTTTTTCATGGTCATGTTTGGTATCGTTGGAAAGGCCATGCTCATTGGAACCCCCTATCTCCACCATTGCTGGCAGCTAGGGGTTAACTCCAGGACTGGCGTCATCGTGCAATGCACGATGACACCAGTCCTCAGGGGGAGTTCCCGGAGGCTTGGCCGACATCCAAGATGTCGGCCAGCTCCGGGAGAGGATCACGATCCGGTGCTTTTCAGCGCTGAACCGTGATTCGGCTCCCCAGGGGTTAATGACAGCCACCGTTTGGAAGAGCAGGCTGTGCCCTTCCAAACGGTGCCTGGATTAACCCTGTGCACCCCGGCAATCGGGAGGGAGAGAGGTCCGAAGGACCTCCCCCTCCCTTTCGGGCACCTCCTCCGCACACGCGGGGGGGGGCGCCTGAATTAGATGTCATCGCACCGCCGCGATGACATCTAATGGCCCCGCCGGCATCCCGGAGTGCTGGGCTGACATCCAAGATGTCAGCCCGCACCAGGGGGCTCAGCAATCCGCCGGAATCCGTCGGATTGCTGCCTCCTGTGCATGGACACGCTCAGCGCGTCCATAGCACAGAAGAACCACTTGGCTGGATGCGCTCAGCGCGTCCATAGCAGCCAAGTGGTTAAAAATGAGTGGTTAAAAATTTTTTTTAAATACTCAAAAGATCCTACAAAAATCTAAAAATAAAGAGATTCCTTACTGCAGAATATTATAAGCAACGGTTTATTAGATATTGAATTAAAACAGGAATATTTTTAACATTGAAGCCTATGGGGTAAAACATTTCCCACACTATCTAATTTGATATCAACTATCGAATTTGAAATCAAATTTCGAATTCATATCAACTATCAAATTGATCTTAATTTACAAAGGACTTTATGAAACAAATTAATTTCATTTCACTGTTTAATTAGACTCAAGTACAAAATCTGTGACACAGCTTAATATTTAACCCATGATTGTCTTTTAACAGTAAAATTTAATTGGGGTTTTATTTAGTGATCCAAAATTCTAATTGATATCAACTATCGAATTTGATATCAAATTTCGATTTGATATAAAAAAATAAAAAATAAAAAACTATTTTTTAAAAAAATGCTTAAAAGATCCTAAAAAACTCTAAAAATAAAGAGACTCTTTACCGCAGAATATTATAAGCAATGGTTTATTAGCTATTGAATTAAAACGGTAATGTTTTTAACATTGAAGCCTATGTGATACAACATTTCCCACACCTTGTTGGTCAAACATTTCCCACACCTTGATCCAAATATTCCCATTTTAATTCAATCCCAATCAATTTTATAGTTTATATCAATTTGAAATTTGATTTCAAATTCGATAGTTGATATCAAATTCGATAGTGTGGGGAATGTTTAACCCCATAGGCTTTAATGTTAAAAATTAGGGAGGCACCGATAACCATACCCAGGCGTGATGACGCGGACCCGCCATGTTTAAAGCCACAGGCAATGCAGTCACACATTGCCCTATCGTGGTTTAACATCCCTTAGAGCTGATCCTGTTTATATTGGTGTTTCTTGGTATTCTGACCCCTGGCAACGGCCTACGATATCCTCTGGCGTACTGACCCTTGGCAATGGCTACGATATTCTCTGGCGTACTGACCCCTGGCAACGGCTTACGAAATTCTCTGGCATTTCTGGTTTGGCTATATGGTCTCACGTTTTGCTTCTTCAGTGTCAGCCTAGGGATATATATATATATATATATTATATATATATATATATAGACCGACCATTATAAGGATCGGAGGGAAAGGATAGGTACTGCGTACAAGGATCACATTCTCCTCCTGGTGGGGATACGTAACATTACGATAGAGCCATGGATCCTGTAGACCTATCAGCCCAATTAGCCAAGGTCTCTGCAAGGCAAGAGGAACAGGATCATAGAATGGATCAAATCACTCAGGCCTTGCATGCTCTGTTAAACTAGGTAGAGCACCGGCCTCGCCGTCTCGGCCAGGTCCTGAGGCTGCTGTATCCACTGCCATTTTACTGCCTAAGCACCACGTTCATATGACAGCACCGATGCACTTTGACGGTACCCCTGGTGCTTGTCATGGGTTTTTGATTCATGTGGGGATTCATTTCGACCTCAACCCGGGTATGTGTCCGTCTGATAAATCTAAGGTGGGGTTTCTGATTAACCATCTCTCTGATAAAGCTCTGGAATGGGCTACCCCTCTATGGGAAAATAAGAAACCGATTATATATGATTATGAGATGTTTGTGTCTGAGCTATGCCATACATTCAATCCCACTCGTAGATCTCAGACGGCAGGGAGGTCACTCTTCCGAATCAGACAAGGCAACAGGAAGGTGTCCGATTATGCCATCGAATTCAAAACACTTGCTTCTGAGGTTACATGGACCAACAAAGCTCTGGTCTTGGCCTTCACAGAGGGCCTGTCTGACTCTCTCATGCATGAACTCGTACCAATGAAATTACCTGATGTGTTGGAAGAGTTAGTTGATTTTTGTATTGCCCTTGATGACCAGATCCGTGACAGACAGGGTCCCAAAGAAAGGGTTCGCAGGGTACTGCCACCTCTTCCTAATATTGCTCCTCATGTGCCAGTGCCATCCGCAGACAAACCCCATCCTCCTGAACCCATGCAAATCGGTAACACCGGTATAACCCAGGAAGAGAGAGAATACCGCACAAGAGAGGGGTTATGCTTTTACTGTGCTGGCAGGGGGCATTTCCAGAATCAATGTACCATGAGACCTAGAGGCTTAAGGGTTTCGGGAAACAAGACAGCCTAAGGTCTTCTGGGAGACAAACCTTGGGCTTGACTGATGTGTCTCCTATAATGAAAAATAAAACGCGCATGGTAGTGCCTACCTCTCTCTCCTGGGAAATGGTTTTGATTCATACCGTAGCATTTCTTGACTCTGGGGCAGCAGGGAATTTCATTGATCAAGTGTTTGCTCGTACCCATGCTATCCCTTTGGTTGAGAGAGATACACCATTATTTGTAGAGGCCATTGACGGAAGGCCTTTCTCCCAACCCAGGGTGACACATGACACTGCAGATCTATGTCTTACTACAGGGGTTCTCCATCATGAACATATAACGTTTCAGTTTATAGAGTCACCCTCGTGTCCCGTGGTGTTGGGTTTCCCCTGGTTGGTGCACACAATCCTTCCCTCGATTGGGAGCACGGTGAGATTAAGGCATGGACTGCTCGATGTTGGTTACAGTGTTTAAAAACGGTCACCACTATAGGGAGCCTTAATTTGCCAACAGCTCCTCCTTTGTCCACATAAGTACCTGAATGGTATCAGGATCTGAGGGAGGTGTTCGAAAAATGAAATTGTGATATATTTCCTCCTCATAGACCATATGACTGTGCCATCGATTTGCTTCCTGGTACCATGCCACCCAGAGGTCATGTCTATCTTCTGTCGCAAAGAGAGAATGAGATTATGGAGGAGTATATAAAGGAGAATCTGGCAAAGGGCTTTAGAAGGCGTTCTTCCTCCCCGGCCGGGGCGGGTTTCTTTCTTGTATCCAAAAAAGAGGGAGACCTGCGGCCTTGTATAGACTACCAGGGGTTGAATCGCATCACCATTCGTAACGTATATCCTATACCACTCATTTCCGAACTGTTTGACAGGTTACAAGGTGCCAAAGTGTACTCCAAGTTGGATCTCAGGGGTGCATACAACTTGGTTAGGGTAAAGGAGAATCAAGAGTGGAAGACGGCCTTCAATACTCGCAGTGGGCACTATGAGTATCTAGTGATGCCTTTTGAGCTATGTAACGCTCCGGCGGTATTTCAGGATCTCATAAATGATGTACTCCGAGACTTCTTGCAGATTTTTGTCATTGTTTATTTGGATGACATTTTGATTTATTCGCCTGATATTGAAACTCATCATGAACATGTTCGGTCTGTGCTAAAGAGATTGTTAGACAATGGCTTCTTTGCAAACTCGAAAAATGTATGTTTTTTTTATTTAAATAAGGTACATTTCCTGGGTTACGGGATTACCCCTGAAGGTTTTCAGATGGACCCATCCAAACTGTCCTCGATCTTGGATTGGCCATTACCTCAAGATGCTTCTGAGATAGGAATAGGAGCTATTAGGCAGTGGCTGAGTGACAGGCAACAGAGGGTTGTGGTAAATGGAGTTTATTCGGCGCAAGGTCTTGTTACCAGTGGGGTACCTCAGGGGTCAGTACTTGGATCCATTCTCTTTAATATTTTTATTAGTGATATTGCAGAAGGTATTAATGGAATAGTATGTATTTTTGCTGATGACACAAAGATTTGCAACAGGGTTGACGTTCCTGGAGGGATCAGCCAAATGACAAATGATTTAGGTAAACTAAAACAATGGTCGGAGCTGTGGCAATTGAGTTTTAATGTGGATAAGTGCAAGATAATGCATCTGGGACGTAAAAACCCAAGGGCTGAATATAGAATATTTGATACAGTCCTAACCTCAACATCTGAGGAAAGGGATTTAGGAGTTATTATTTCAGAGGATCTAAGGGTAAGTAGTCAATGTAATAGAGCAGCAGGAAATGCTAGCAGAATGCT